>CM018897.1:3491433-3521433 GCA_009663005.1 Actinidia chinensis | reverse complement strand
GTGCCTCTATTGGTGGACTTTGGTTGAATCTTTCCTCCCTTTGTTTGAGAGAGATTTTTTTTGGTTCCACTTAGGTTTGGGAGATAATTTGTATTTTGTGTTGGGTGAAACTTTTGAAAGAGGGTTTTACATAAAATTCCCATTTGTAGCTCTTCAGAGTTGTCTGATTTATTAGTGGAAACCTTTGCTCGTTTGATTGCCCATGGACGTTGGCACCTCGTCAAACCGTTTGTTATTCTCTCTTTTGTTAATTTGTTTTTCGCATTGCAAATTTGTTAGTTCTTTTTCTCCATATTAATTTGTAGCCATTTTTGGATTGTGTTTGTTTTATATTTTTGGACGATTCCGTACAACATACTATGCATTCTATAGGCCAAGAGTAGGAAGCCAATGTATATAACACATGCATTGTGCTTGGACTAGGTACACGCATATGAGCTAGAATAAGTATATATACATTTTTGCTTATTCATTTTTCTATCATGTTTACTTCCTTTCTGGTTCGACTGTAATTATGTGATTAAACGTTGTTTGAATCAGACAGTGGATTGATCGCTATCAATTAAGAGATTGATTATTGCAAGTAAATGAGTGATATTCTTTTCTTAATTTTTTCTAAGATCTTTTCTACATTTATACACATTTTCTTAGAAGTAGCATATCTTCCTTTTCTACTCCACTCTTTCTTCTATGTTTTCTCTCTCTTTGGAAGATGAGTTTGAAGTCTTGTTTGGTGACTGTACACCATCAAGACTGTCCAATGTGTCATAGAGATCGATTGCCTCTGCACCGAAGTATCAATTGAATGGGGGCGAAATTGTTTCTTTAAGGAAAGCAAATCAAAAGTTTATGCCTCGACTTCTTCCTGTTTCGTTGACTTTGATAGGTTCTCTTTATTGCTATCTTTTGTTAAATCAAGTACGGTTTTGTAACCCTTTTATTTCAACACACAACGTCCATGAGAGTCTAAGGGAGGAGAGGCCATGGATGAACCATAGCAGTCGTACAATTCTGGGATTCATTAAGTACGAAAAGCTAGAAAAAATAAATAACTAGGTGCAGCACACATACTATGTCATCAATCGTCAAAGATCATAAAAGAAAAAAAAAAAAAAGTGATAAGGTATAAAACATAACGTAAAAAACCTAATGAGTTCAAAACTCATCTGATCAGCAGCACGCCCTCAGATGAAGATCCACTTTCGCTCCACCGTTGATCTACAAATCTTCAAAAAGGAAAAAAAAAAGAAAAATATTAAGAGATACATTATCGTTAAACAAATTCTTAACAGGAAAAGCAGCGAAAAGATAGTTTGTTGAGACCGAGCAAGAGAATAAGAAGAAAAGAAAGTTACCAGCGGTACAAACCGACGGTTTCTCGAGAAAATAAAATTTTCTATTGTTTTCCAACGTTTTCGCGAGAACCAATCGGTACAAACAGAGACAAAATGATGCCGAAATCAAAGGCGCTTAACACCGAACAAGATGAGAAAATAACCAGCACAAGCGATCGACTCACGATCCGCGAAGAATCTCTGCGTTAATTAAATGGATAAGAGAGATGATGACGAAGAGAAAATTACCAGCGGTACAAACGGTACAAAGTACAAACCTACGTTTTCTCGGTTTCTCGAGAAAAGAAAATTTTCTATTACTTTCCGACGTTTTCTCGATAATCAAACGGTACAAACCAACACAAAATGATGCCTAAATCAAAAGCGCTTAAAACCGAACAAGATGAACAATTACCAGCGCACGCGATCGAGTCACGATCTGTGAAAAAATCTCTGCGTTAAATACACGAAACATCTCTTGAATCTGAAAGAAACGGAGAGAGAAGAAGAAGAAGGGAGAGAACATGTAGAGTTCAGAAAATTCTGGAATGAAATGATGTAGAGAGAGAGAATAGAGATTTATTGGATACCCCCAATCCCAACGGCATGAACACGTGATTGTCTTTTTGATTCGTTTTATATCAATTGATTTGATATTCGGATTCTGGCGTTTGGCTTTATGGGAACAGCTGCGGTTTCACTTTGGCAAGCAACGAAGCTGCAAAGTACTTGAGTTTGTGAACCTTGGCTTGGCTTGGACTGAGCATTTTGTTTGGCAATGGAATAATTAAAATGACAAAAAAATTGGAGATGCTCTTATTGAATCAAAGCTTTAAATAAAATTCAAAAAATTAGAAAATTATGACACCTCCACCCTCTTTTATTTGTCCATTTTAGGGGACTTAATTTTATAAAAAATGTTTTAACTTTCTTAATTTTTACTTTAATGTATATTTATTTCCACGCGTGGAGTTAAATTTTTCATATGTGACTCTTTATTTTTGAGAATGTAATAAAATTTATTCAACTTCTAATGCATCTATTATTCCTTATTTTTAATCTAATTTTGTTAGTTATTGTGTTTTGTTAGAATTTGGAGTTTTAACACCATCTATTGTTTGGCCTGAAAGTATATTCATTAGTCATTAATAATTTTTTATAAATTTATGACTAGAAAATTATATAATTTTTTAGCCATTCAAAACAGGAACAGTTGGCTAGGCCAAATAGAGCTTTTATTGTTTAGTACCTCTTATTTATTTTTTTCATATTAACGATGGGTGCATACGCAATGCATGTGCAAGATTTAGATAAAACTAATTAATTTTTTTTATTTATCTAACAGTTATTATGATCATAAACCGGTGATTATTAACAGTTGTAAAATGATGTTTTGGGATAAAAAATATATTTTATAATAATTTTGACATAAAGAAATGTGAGTCGACTTTAAAAATTTATCTACACTAAGGCTCTATTTTACATCAGTTTTTTTTAATTTTTTTACCTAAAATAAATAAAAAATGCAATCAGAGTTATTTTTTTTTTTGCTTAGTTTTAGCTAAAATAAAGTCACAAAAACAAAAAAATTTAAAAAATCTTGATATTTTTAATAGCAAATCTAAAAAAAAACTTAATTTTTAAGTAGAGTAATGTTATAACGGACTCGAACCCGTGGTATTACGACGGGCTCGCCTACGTGGCGCGCTCACATCCATCCATTTGGGGGTGAACCCCACTTAAAAATAAAAAACAAAAATAAAAAATAAAAATAGTGAGATCCACCTCCAAATGAATGGATGTAGGCGCGCCACGTAGGCGAGCCCGTGGTAATACCACACCACGGGCTCGAGCCGGTTATAACATTTTAAGTATTGTCAAACGGAGCCTAAACTTCCTAAAATCATTATCTAGCCTAGCCAGCCAGCCTAAAACCTAAACAGTTAACGAGAGAGTGACGTATTTGAAGATCTGTGGGGTCAGCTCTGTGAACAAATTACAAAAAAAGAAAACACGTGTCCGCCTTCGACTCGCCTACAACGCCACTTCCCATTAGGATCTTATACGTGTCCTCTCTGACAATTCAGAACTCGACACGTAATCCTTTGGTGCGTTATCGTGTGACACGTCAATGATTTTGTCTTTGAAAAAGTAGGATGGTGTGAAGATATGTTGGCGGTGGCAGTAAACAAAAAGCAAATAGATAAAGACCTTTATTGGTGACACTTTCCAAATTCAAAATATAAAAATAATAATAATGCACATCTATAATATAAAATATAATTTTTTTTTTAATCTTTTAAACTATCTCTTATTATCTATAATTGAAATTTATTTTACTTAATTTAATAACTGAAATTTCACTTGAATTTTTTTTTTCAAAAAATATCAATTACTTATTCTCAAAAGTGTGGGGGCGTACATAGGTTGTGATCTAATGGCCAAAAACTTTTAAAGTTGGACATATCTTTTACCATTTGATCATTTTTTAGTAGGATCAAAAAATAAATAAATTAAAACTCCTATTTCTTTCAAATTAATAACACTTTTTTAAAATAATTATACTTTCTAATTTGTTCTCTATTTTGTAGTAATGTATATTTTCGTATATACATACAATATATCTCTTCTTTGACGTTTATATTTTATCTATTTTTTAGTTTGTAAAACTCTAATAAGTATATCTAAGAGGTGGTCTTTTTGGAGGGTTAGTACCCGTGGGTACGAGCAATTACTAGTTAATTTATAAGAAAAATGCTATGTAAACTAATAAATTTTACCAACTTTTTTTACTCATTAATATGTTAGATAATATAAATTTTACTTTAAAAGGCCCACAAGAATAAGGTGAAATTACAAACTTATGTAAAGTAATAAAAATTATAAATTTGGTACTTGTATGTGAAAACTAATTTATAAAAGAAAGAACTCATAACAAATGTGAATCTTATATAATAGGAGTATGCATTGTTATGATACTGAACCAAAAAGAAAATTTATATACATAAATATACAATAAAATGCACTTCTGAACTTCATTGAGACTCATTGAGAATAACATTGACATCGAAATATTGGCATCCAAGTAATTGAAATAAAGAGCTCGAAGCATATTTTCATTCCGACAAGTGTCAGATTGCGATCATAAATATGGATTTTTCTTGAAAAATTCAATCACACAATGGATAAAAGAGGTCTACGATCAAGTTTTCTATAATTCTCAAGCAGGACCGGCCCTGGAGTAAACTCAGCAAGTTATTGGGCTTGAGCAATCATAGGGCCGGGTAATCATTAAGCCCCTCAAAAAAAAAAAAAAAATTATATAATTTATATGACTATTTTTGGTAATACATTAAGGACATGTTTGTTTTGAGATTAGAATGTTGGATTGGATTACAAATCCTGTGGGGTCACTAATATGGTATTTGTGACTTTCTTTTAAGATTGGATATGTAATCTGACGGATTTGTAATTCATCAAATTGGTCGAATTGTGTAATACCACTAACCCCCAATTATTATAAATCCCAGGGGTATGGATTAGGCCTAAACTTACTAAAATACCCATAAATATTCAAAATTACTAAATAAACGAAATATGATTTACCAGCTGGTTTTATTCTTAACAACGATCTAGTTTACAAAATTCATCATGTCATTGTACATATATAAAAGCCTGTATTTGTTCAAATCTTGTCAGGACTTCAACATATAAAAAATTTTTACGTCTCTTATTTATTTTCAAAGTTAAAAAATAATAATAAGTCTTGATTAAAAAAAATTATTTTCAATAGAGTGGTCAGACAGTAAAAATAATATTTTTTAAAAAAAAGAACACTAAGTATAATAAAAATAGATTAATTTTATTTCGAAGTATTTTTTGTTTTTACTACTAATTTTTTTGTTTGAAGAAAAAAGTTAGACAAAAATATCATAAAGAGACTTCATAGAACATAGAATCAAAATTTAGATATCATATTATAAACCATTTAGTATCATAATTTTGTGTACATATCATATAATTATATTTGCGTGAGCAAATAATTTTAACAAACGAGTTTACTTACATATATGCACTTAATAAAAGTATGATTTTAATTAAATAAAATTATTTTTTTATGTTTAAAAATAAATTCCCTTCATATACATGGTTTTATTACTAGTAATAATTTTTTATATGTAATGATATGATAATTGGTGGCCTAACTTATTTTAAAAAAATTAGAAAATCATTAAAAGAGAGTTATTTTAAAATTACTGATCTGAAGGCAATCATGAAAAATATGACATTAAAAAAGTGTTTTAAAATATAAAAAAAATTCGAACACCCATATCCATGGTAAAACAAACAAGTGCATATTGAGATTTCACAGGATTTATAATCCGATTTAGTCCGACTGGATTTGTTATCCAACCTTCAATCTGACTAGATTTCTAATCCGTCAAATTCAATCTCCAAAACAAACATGACCTAATAGTACGAGGGCAACTATATTGAGATCGGATTAGGACAACCAAAATGTCAATACTGACCCTGTTTTCAAGC
Source organism: Actinidia chinensis (assembly GCA_009663005.1). Taxonomy (NCBI): domain Eukaryota; kingdom Viridiplantae; phylum Streptophyta; class Magnoliopsida; order Ericales; family Actinidiaceae; genus Actinidia; species Actinidia chinensis. Next base: position 3,515,554 of record CM018897.1, on the reverse strand, counting down.
ATGGGGAATTATACGGCAAGTGTCAGCTATATCCTTATGCATACTTTAAATCTAGATCACGTATAAATTTTTTTTTCCTCGTGTGTTTTTTGCATACTTTCTCTGCATTTAGTTTTTTTAATTCATATATGGTGACCTCACAAAAAAATGCCACAATACACGCGAGTATGCACACGTTCTTTGTAAAATGCAATTATCTTTGTTTTTTTGAAAAAAGTCGATTTGGTTTGGTTTATGTTTTCATAATTAAGTTTGCGTACTAATTTTTAGAAAGTTATATGGTAGGCGATTTTTAAAACTTAGTTTTAAAAAATTTCTCAGAAAAGAACTCAATTATTTAAAAATATTAAAAAGATATTTTTAAATTTTAGAAACTCATTTTACTAAAAAACGAACAAAATATGAAAATAATAAATATTTTTTTTTATCAAAAACAACTTTTAAAAAATATATGCAAATCTATTTCTAAAAACAGCAACCAAACCAAAGGATCTTGGAGAAATCAAAGGAGAACTTGTAATCTGGGTTGTATAATTCAAAGGCCTTATTTGGGCCTCACCAATCCCAAGTGGGCTAATAGACCATTGAGACAAGCACGTCAATATCCATATCCCAGGCCAACCCAAAACACCGTAATAAAATTTTACCCGACCCGACCCGATCCGACCCAATAAATCCTCTATTCCAATTTCCAATTCTCGCCAGAAGACAACAATCGGATAAGAGAGAGAGAGAGAAGTTCACAGTTTCCTCCGTCTCACTCCATCGTCAGTTCCTCACAGTAAGCTCTCTCTCTTCTCTATTCTCTCTCTTAAAACAGTATCTTCTGTATACAATTCGTCATAATTTCTTACCAAACACTTAGCCATACACGATTCTTTCAATGACTCTCCCTAAACATGTACTGTATTTTACTGTATGAACTCGTGTATGTATAATTAATCCTTGTGTCAGCTCAGTTAGGGTTTAATATGAACTTAGTAGTGCCTGTGAAACAAACTCATGAAGGGTTTTGCTCATTTCACTGCGTTAATGGTCAAAGCACAAGGAACCATAGATTTGGTGTCAAAATTGGAGCTAGGGTTTGCTCCAATTTGAGGTCTCAGTTTTTTGTTCTTTCTGTTGATAGTGATAGAGGGTTTAGAAAGCAAGAGGGATTTAGAAAGCGAAGGCGAAATCGGGTAAATTCTGTTTCTAGGGCTGAAGCATTTAGTTCGAATGGGCAGTTGTCGAATTCGGACAAAACCCAATTGGGGTTGAATCAGGAGAATTATTTGCCGAGTTTTGAAGAATTCGAGAGTAACAACCACCTACGTCGGTTGGTTAAGAGTGGGGAATTAGAGGAGGGTTTTAAACATCTCGAGAGCATGGTTTATCGCGGAGATATGCCCGATATTTTTCCTTGCACGACTCTGATTCGCGGGTTTTGTCGAATTGGGAAGACGAAGAAGGCTACGAGGGTTATGGATATTCTTGAGGAGTCCGGGGCTGTTCCTGACGTTATAACATACAATGTTTTGATTAATGGGTATTGCAAGTCGGGCGAGATTGAGAGTGCCCTAAATGTCTTGGACAGAATGAGTGTTGCTCCGGATGTTGTTACGTATAACACAATTTTGCGTAGTTTATGTGATAGTGGGAAATTGAAACAAGCGATGGAAGTTCTTGATCGGCAGATGCAAAGGGAGTGTTATCCCGATAAGATCACGTACACTATATTGATTGAAGCGACGTGCAAGGAGAGTGGTGTTGGGCAGGCGATGAAGCTCGTGGATGCGATGAGGAGCAAAGGTTGTGAACCCGACGTGGTTACTTATAATGTTCTTATCAATGGGATTTGCAGGGAAGGGAGATTAGACGATGCGATAAACTTCTTGAATAACATGCCTTCTTATGGGGTCCAACCCAATGTGATTACCCATAACATTATATTGCGTAGCATGTGTAGTACCGGGAGGTGGATGGAAGCTGAGAAACTCTTAGCCGAGATGCCTCGGAAAGGCTGTTCTCTGAGTGTTGCTACGTTCAACGTGTTGATTAGTTCCTTGTGCCGAAAGGGGTTATTGGGCCGAGCAATTGATATTTTGGAGAAGATGCCCAAGCATGGTTGTACTCCAAATGCTGTGAGTTACAACCCCCTACTTCATGGGTTTTGCAAAGAAAAGAAGATGGACCGGGCTATTGAGTATTTGGATAAAATGGTCTCGAGGGGTTGTTATCCCGATATCGTGACTTACAACACTTTGCTCACGGCATTATGCAAAGATGGAAAGGTCGATGCTGCGGTTGAGATTTTTAACGAGCTTAGTAGCAGGGTTGCTCTCCCGTTTTGATCACTTACAACACGGTGATTGATGGGCTCTCTAAAGTTGGGAAAACAGAGCGGGCCTTAAAGCTATTGGATGAGATGCGGGAGAAACGTCTCCAACCTGATGTAATTACGTACTCTTCCCTTGTGGGAGGGCTTAGCCGAGAAGGAAAAATCGATGAAGCTATTAAGTTTTGTCTACTGAAGGTTTAGGTCGTGAGGCCTCAAGGCAATCACCTATATGCGTTATGTTATGGGGCTTTGTAGGCTCGTCATACTGACGTGCCTTGATTGTTGTGCCGTATGGTTTCCAAGGGATTGGTAAACCTATAGAGCTACGTACACGATTCTCATCGAAGGCATTTCTAATCAAGGCCTAGCTAAGGAAGCTTTGGAGTTGTTGAATGAGCTTTGCTCTAGAGGCGTCGTGAAGAAAAGTTCGGCTGACCAGGTGGTGGTCAAGATGTAGTTGGGGACTTATCCAATCTTTTTCCTTCTACCGGTCACTAGAAACTTCAGCTCTTGGCTTCGATTTGTGATTTTGAGAAGGTTTCACACACTTCTGCTTTTGGTCGGGCGTATGTTACTCAGTCATCAAAGCGAAATCAAGAAAGTTTTGTGAGGCTGTTATCGCTCCCCTGATTTCGATTTGCTTTATATAATTTGCAACTCTCATTAGCATAGTTTTTTTTTTACCAACAGAGAAGAGATGGTTTTACAGAGATTGATGAATGTTTTTGATTGTACTATGCTAGTTAAATATGCTTTTGAAGCAACAATAACTCAAATGCAGCAGCAGAGGTGGTTACCAAAATATTAGATGGCTTGATAGAAAATGACTGAACTAAAACTACTGAATAACTTTGGCTTCTGATAAACAATGGCTTGCTGCTTATATCTAAAGTTTTTTTTTTGGAAAGTTAAAAAAATTTAGGCCCGGATAAAAGAAGAAGAAAGGAATGATGAGGTGCTCTAAGAAATCCTGATATGGTTTGTTACCAATTTACGTTCATTCCATGATATGAACAATATTGCATTACATTTAAAAAAAAAAAATTGGGCAAATTACACTGGCCTCCCCGGTCAAAGTTGGTCTCCTAGATGTGGCGATAAAATTACTTAAATACCCTTATGTTAAAATAATTTGGTTATCCTTTTGAAGAAAAAAAAACTCAAAAGCGCGCGCTCACTCACACACACCCCAAAGAAAAAAATATTGCCTTTTTTCTTTCTCTCACACACAAAAATCAAACCGGAATTTTATTTTTTTTAATTTGGGTTTAATTTTTTTAAAATTACACAAAAGACAACTTCAAGAGAGGAGATGGTGGTGGTGGATGCAATATTAGAGGAGAGGAGAGGAGAGGAGAGAGAGGGTGTTAAAATGGGGTTTTAATAAAATTTTGTTGCTGATATCATCCAAATTGGGAAAAATCATAATATAACTTTAAAAACTTAAGGGAGGTTAGTGTAATTTCTATAAGGTGAGAAATAAATTTGTATTAAACATAAACTTTAGGGTTTTAATAAAATTTTGTTGCTGACATCATCCAAATTGGGGAAAATCATAATATAAGTTTAAAAACTTAAGGGAGGTTAGCGTAATTTCTATAAGGTGAGAAATAAATTTGTATTAAACATAAACTTTAGGGTTTTAATAAAATTTTGTTGCTGACATCATCCAAATTGGGGAAAATCATAATATAAGTTTAAAAACTTAAGGGAGGTTAGTGTAATTTCTATAAGGTGAGAAATAAATTTGTATTAAACATAAACTTTAGGGGATGTCATTGTAATTTTGTCCAAGTATTTTCAAAAAATATTAAGAGATTTTGTGGTGTGCTTTATTACAGGATAATTCACCTCAATAACTCCTGATTTTTTTCAAAAAAAAATCAAGCAATTTTATGCATTTTTGCACTGCCTAAGTCAGTATAAATATGATGGTAAAATAAAGGTTTTTACTTTTCGTTAATGGTATCAATGATGTGAATTAGTTCACAAAACGCAAAAAATTATGTGATAATAAAATATAAGGAGGTATATCCGCACAGGACCTAAACCATATGGGGCCAGTCCGGTCCAAAGACCACTATTCCGAGTCTACAAATGCTCGACATAAGCTCTCTCTCCCTACCTCTCTCTCTCTCGCATCGCTATCAAATTTCTCTCGAAACATCTCTGTTGTAGAAAATCAATTATAGACCTCTTTTTCCTGTCCACTACCCTCACTCTCACCAAACAATTTGCAATACATGATTCTTTCCCCTGGCTCACTGACTATTAATATATATATTCTCTGTTGACTGTTGTGCGTGTAGAATTCTTGGGTGAGCTCAATTATGGCTTAATATGGACGTAGTAGTGCCTATGAATCAAACCCATGAAGAAAACCATTCCACCAACTCATGTGGATCGAGATTCATTTGCCTTGCCTCCCAAGAAAACATTAATTAGTTTCAATATTCAGAGTCAGTTTTTCAGCACAATTATTCAAAAACTATTTTTTAAAAAATAAAAATATTTAGCGTTTTCTATTATAATTCATTTTTTAGCAGAAACAAATTTTCAATATTTGAAGATATTTTTAAAATTTTCTCAAAAATGTATTTTATTTTTCAAAAAATTCAACCGTCGTCAACCAAACAGATTTTCTGAAAATTATTCTGTAAAATTAATTCGAAAAATAGCAATCAAACAATGCCGATTTTTATGCATTTGTGTAATGCCTAATCAATGCAAAAGCATAGTCCAAAGTCGTCAAGATCAGACCAAATGACCTTCACTCATATCCAATCTCTTCTTGCGCCTTCACTTCCATTCTCTCACTCAACCAAAAACAAAAACAAAAAAATTCCTTCATCTTCTTATATCTTCTACTACTCCCTACCACTCACTCAAGTTTAAAGAGAGAGAGGGAGAGAGAGAGACTCATGGAGAGAGATGCACCTCCCAGAGACAACCCACATGACCAACTTTCGTGCTGGGGACGTCTGAGGCTGAAGCTTCCGTGGGCACGACGAGTAAGCAGAGGTACAACACAAAGAAGCGTTGGTTGGAGAAAAATAACAAACACATTCAAAACCAAAAGACAAAGAACCTCAGGCGGCGGTTTCAAGTACGACCCGTTAACCTATGCTCAAAATTTCGACCCTGGTTGGGATGTCGAAGATGGTGAGGACTCGTTGCATCGCGGGTTCTCGTCTAGATATGCTGCTCCTTCATTCAAGTCTCTTGAAAGTAAATGAGATATAGAATTTTATGTATAGAGCATAAGTTGATAGGTGTTCATCAACATTTTGTACTTTGAAGTGAAGGCATATCTTCTGGAAAGAATTACAACAGAAACACAAGAAATGAAGGCAAATTGTACTAATGACAGTTTGTTTCTTTTTATTTATTTCTGCTTTTCTTCATTTGGTTGATTTTGGGTTTTTCTTCACTTGGGAGTTCATTAATTAGAATGTTTTTGATCCCCAAATTGCAATGGGTTGGGACATGGGACTTGGGGGGAGTTTGGGGGTGGGGGGGAGAGAAAGAGAGAGTATTTTCTTTTGTTTGGTCTGGTAAATAAATGAAAAGGATTTTTTTGTGTGTGCGCTTTAGAAAGAAAGAGCAAAGAAAACAACAAATGTGAGTAAAACTAAGGCTCTGTTTGGTTTTAAATTTTCTATTAAAAATGTCAAGATTTTTTGTTTTTTTATTTTTGTAGTTTTACTTTAGTTAAAACTAAGCAAAAAAGGCAACTTTTATTGTTTTTTTTGCTTATTTTAAGCCAAAAAAAAATCAGAAAAAAACTAAAAACAACTGGTGTCAAACGGAGCCTAAACATAAAAAGAGGAAAGAAAAAAGGCACTACTTCTCTACCGTCCAAATATTTGGATTGCATAGTATAGTTTAAGCATTTGGAGCTGATTTTGATAATTTAAATTATTCATATTTTACACTTCGTGAATGATACAAATTGATATCCGTTCAGTACTGTTTTATAATTTAATAAATGAGTATGACATACATGATTATACCTATTTTCTCGATAGAAACTGATATATATTCGAGGTCTACCATATAAACGATTTGGATAATCAAAATAAGCCCAATACAAGTTCAAAATTAAACTGCGGATAAGCTTGGATAATCAAAATAAGCCCAAAACAAGTTCAAAATTAAACTGCAGATAAGCTTGGTTCAAAGAAAAAATGAAAAGAAAAGGAAAGCAAAGATGAAAATATATTTGAATTTGTTTTCCCTCTAGATGTTTTTCTCTTTACCTTTCATACTAGAAATCAAACAAGGAGAAGGAAAATTAAATTATTATTTTCTCTTTCCTTCCCAAAATATTCCAAACTTGTATGCTAATAACAAATTAAAATTTAAAAATTAAAATAATAACAAACAAAAACAGTACCATAGAAAATATGTGATATTATCTATAAATTCCTAATTTGTCATCCAATATGTCGTTTAACCTTCCCAAAGAATTGCCACTTCTACTTTTCTCAGTTCATGAACTCTACAAACTAACCAACTAGTTTAATTAACTGTGACAATCCATGAGAATCAATGCACTGGACACCCATCAACGGCTATGCCCTTGGCAGTGGGACACGTGGCCAAACCGCAGTGCTCGCCTGCAGATCCCCACCAATTGACACTCACATTCTCCATGCTAAGTGAGAAGTAGAGGAGCACTCCCATGAAGGCCAAACCAGCATCCATAGCTGCTGATAGAACATAGTTGTACCTCTGCCACCATTTTTTCCTATACCTAAAAACAAAGAAGTTGAAGATTGTACCCACAAAAATCCAGCTGTTGAAGTTGAGGGTGGTGGCCGGCGGCATGGCAGCGGAGGCCCCAAGAAGCACCGGAAGATTTATCATCTTGATCCATTTTTGGTTTGGGAATGCTTTGTGTAGTAGCCAAACAAGGACTGGCCCTAGGGCACCCCCTAGGAAGAACCAGTTTAGGGCACTGTAGTTCCCGAGCCGGCCAAAGATCCGCTTCGGCCCTACCAGGCCCCAGATGACCGACGCGTCGAAGAAGACCCGATCCCCAGGGCACGTCCACGGGCTGTTTGGCGGGAGGAGGTTGTCTTGGCATATGTTCTCCACCGTATTTAGAAGCCACCACGCCGTGGCAATGTTGACTGTTCCGGCTATTATGGTTCCTGCACACTGCCACGGAAAAATATAAAGTTATCACTTTCTCTAACACTTTACGTTTGAACTGAATTAGGGGTTCAACAAGGATTCAGAAGAGAATTACTTTATTCGACCCAATTTATTTGTCCATTTTGTGAAATCTAAATTTTTAAGGACTCAAAAATGCTTCATTTTAAAATTTTAATATTCCAAAATTGCCCAATAAAAACTTGAAATTACCCAAAAGTAAAAAATAGATGTGTAGCATCAATTCAAAAGTGAAGTGCGGGAGGAGAAGTCTATAAGATGTTAGTAATTGACTTTTGAAGTGTATATTTTGAAATGTCTAAACATAAAAAAAATAAACAAACAGATTGAGACAAAATAAGTACATAAGTTTGAATAGTCAAACATTACTACGGTTCTAGAATTTGGATAAAAAAGTTTCAATAATTCAAAATTAACGGTTCAGATTCAGTTGATTATATGGGATTCACACACTCAAATTCTAATACCGTGTAATTTCTCTTAAATAATCTACCGTTGGTCTCCTTCAACTCGTTTAGTTTTCAGCCCTACCTGTGACTCTATCAATTAACTATACGGTAATAAGAGTAATACCTGCACTATGAACATTGATCTTGGTGGGATCTTCATGTAATGGCCTAGCTTGAAATCACTGAGGAAGGAAATTGCCTGCGCCATGCTTATGTAACCATAGGTTTTGAAGCACACATTGGCTATGGGCCTTCCTGGTAATATCACCCCCATTATATACTCTGTGATCACATTTAGCCCTGGTGTCTAAAATAGCAAGAAAAAAATTAAACAATGCCAATTCTACAATAAACTTCCAAGAACAACAAGAAAGCTGGGTTGTTTGTTTGATTAGGAATTCTTACATTACAGGAAAAAGGTATTCTAACTTATCCAAAAACAGTACTGTTACGTCCCGAGCTTGGACCAAGAACATTTCTTCGAATTCAAATGAATAGTTCGGATTCGCTCGAGTGTGTAAGCTCACATAATCAAGTAAATCTGTACCTTATATTTTTAATTCGGAGAACAATTCTCATCCAAAAAGATTGAAAAGTAACATCCTAGATTAATCGAAGAGCTATAGTTTCTTTTGTTGCAACTTCTACTTTTTCTATTTTTTGAATTTGGTGCCATAGCGTTTTATCACAACTTCTTTTTCTAATGGGTACAAAAAAAACCTTAAATAAGTTGAAAAAAATTTGATTTTTGAGAAGCTACATTTTGTTGGTTTTCAAAAGTATAAAAAAATAATTTAGGCAACTAACAAAACGATTTTTGAGTTGCCAATGTTTTTTAGGTCAAAAATGTATTTTTTCCAAAAAAAAAAAAATTAAAAATTTTCGACGGAACAAATTTTCTGAAAATTGTTCTACAAAATAATTCTGAAAACATTGGCAAAACAGTCTTAAAGTCTGAGGAGTTACCTGATTAGTTGTGGCAGTAATGATGCTGATGGGGAGGGTAAAAATTAGAGCGAGACCTGCAGCGAAAATGAGTCCCCACCATGGCATTTGAACCTCATCCTTCATGAAGATGCACAGTAAAAGAGAAAGTGCCAGTGAAATCACAAGCATCAGGTGAAACCACCAGCTTGGTATGTCCTTGTACTTCTTCATCAGTCTTGTGTGAATGTCCATCTTTCCTTTGTACGAGGCTCGGAACTGAGAGTATATTTCCCTACACACAGCATTCAGACACTAAATATGAATCATAGGTGTGAAGACAAGATATACTGAGTAGAAAAGCTTTCTTTTAAGACAAGACACTAAATTTTTTGTAACGCTTTCCGGAAACTGTTTTAAGAAAAAAAACCTGCTCTTTCCCATCGCGCATTATTCATTTCTTAGCAGTAACAATTTTCAAGAATCCAGAAACGTCTTTTGGGTGTTTCCGGAAATGGTTTGGTTTCAACAACAATTTCCAGAAAACAGGTTTTGGAGGACTATTCAATAAACAAGTTTTCTTAGCAGTTATAATTTCCAAACAATGGTTTTGTTTTCAAAACAATTCCCCCCAAAACAGCTTTGTGGAGGACTATTCGACAAACAAGTTTTCTTAGCAGTATAATTTTCAAGAATACGAAAATGTTGTTTTGCTGTTTACTAAAATGATTTGTTGTCAAAACAATTCCCTCGAAAACAGGTTTTGGAGAACCATTTCACAAAGAAGTTTTTTATGTTTTCAGCAGAACAAAATCAGAAAACACAAAACAAAACGATAATTGATCAGAAAAGCAAGAGCTTGTTAATGTGCCCTGTATACAGCATTTCTGATACCAAAATGATTGGAAAATTGAATTGGTCACAATTAGTTACCTTCCATTGAACAAGGCCACGTGCGAGAGAGTAGCCACAACAGCGGCGAACCCAATCCCATACGTCAAAGAAAAGAACACGCTGAGATTAATCCGTCCCTGCCTCTCATACGCTGGCATGTCAATCTCAAACTTGTCATTAACAATTGCGCTCACATTATAAAGCTGCCCCTGCCCATCAAACAAGTGTGACGAGAAAATAGGAAAGTTTTTCGCCTTGTAAAGGTCCACGCCCCAGTATGCCACCGGGGTCAACACGTAGATAATCGTCACATAGCCCACAAACACATTGGCAATGGCAAAGAATGGGGTGATTAGTGGGCTTCCGAGGTACGAGGCTATGACCGACCAGTCTAGGGTTAGCGAGCCTAACCCGAGCCCCCTCATGCCTGAACCGAGTTGGTGGGCGGTGACTGAATTTGGATAGGCCCAGCAGACCCATGAAATGTTTGATAAGAACCGTAAAAGTGTATCCACCTGACAAAATGTACCACGAAAAGCTGGAGATCAGAGCGATTAAGAAGAACTTGCCCCGTGACATTCGGGCATTGTCTTTCTCATGGAGGGCCCTGCACATTGTGAACACAGCTTACTTAGCTTGAAATTTGAATTTCCATGCTTGAGCAGTTGTACTTCTATGAATAGGTGGTGTTCAATTTAAAGGCTCAAAATGAACTGATGTGATAAAAATATACAGAATTGAAGATAGTTTAACAAAAAGAGTTCTGCTACGTATCTTGTGCATAAAGAAAAAATATCGAGATTGGGATAAGTTGTTTTTGTGCCTTTAAGGGGCTGTGAGGATAATTGGGAACTCATCGAGGGCCCCTAATTGTAGCGGTTTCCCTACAGAACAATTCATGTAAAAATTCAGATTGATCGAACATTGGTAGCCAAGTGTGATTATTAGTCTATTCTCAAAATCATATTTCCATTCATAGTTTTTAAAAACTATGTAATATGATCACACATGGGTACGTATGTCCAATTAATCTAATTTTTTGCACGGATAATCTCCTTGTCTTTAGTTACAAATGACGGTTCGGATCACAAGGTGGGCTCCACAGCCAAGCACCAAATCCACCAAATGTGATGTCTGTAGCTAACCATTGAACTACATGAGAATAGTAGTAAACTTGATACTTTAGAGAGTAAAATTCCTTATGTTAAAGTAAAATTTGGTTGAACAGTTATTCTCGGACAATGAGGGAATTACCTGCCAAGCTGTATCCTGATCACTGATTCACTGTGCTTCACAAAGAAAACTTTAGGCCTTGTTTGGGTAAGGGTTTGTGTAGCAATTTGTAGAGTGATTTGTCAAAGCCCTAAAAGGAAGTATCGTTATCATTTCCCTCTTTTCCAAAACACAACTGACCAGACCAAACCAAAGGGATCTATAGGGAAAAAAAAGGATTAGAGGATCTAAAGGTTATTGGCCATTAAATTATCTTACTTATCCATTTTTTTCATTTTTCTCCGTCAAATTCTTAATTCAAACACAAGCTTAAGTCATATAACAAAGATCAATAGTGGACTAGATAAGGAGTGTGGCCCTCCAAATTCTAGAAAATTATTATTAACTCTAACAATTTTTGGTACAAACTATAGAATTTAGCAACTTGGCTCTTTTAAAACCTTAAAACTGTCTTTTAACCCCTCAAAAAAATCGAAATCATTTCACTTTAGTTTCTCTAAAATCTAAATATTTTCAAATTTCTGGATCCACCACTACAGTGAGACTTACAAATGAGAGCTAATGGGACATCCCATGCCTCTCACTAACCAAATACGATTGCAATTTGAGATTTCTTATTGCTTGGTGATAGTTGTTTGGTATTATGGGGGCCACTTTTATTTAGAAGGCAAAAAAAAAAAAGGAATAAGCAAAAGCATCTCTAGTGTTACTTTTTCATATGAAGGGTATTTGTGCCAAATCCATCTCTCCAAAGAGAGGCACTATTTTCTCGGTCATAGTAAATGCCCTGTAAATTCCACACATGCGCGGTTGGACAAAAATGGTAGCAGAAAGTAAGCTCAGTTTTTTTTATTTCCATGTGTATTTCACAAAATGAAAAGTGAAAATAAAAATAGACACTAAACCAATTAGGAAATTTTCCATAATATAAGGCAACCCGTTAGCAAAAGAACCAACAAGTTAGGAAATTTTTTAAAGGAAAATATGCCAACTCATATTGAAAGAGAATCTTTTCTTTTTGGGCAGTTTTCACCATTAGTCCCTGTAATTTAACTAAAGTGAAACTTTGGTTCCTATAGTTTTAATAGGAACAACTATATCCTTGAAGCTTCAATCTAGTATCAATGTAGTCATACAACAATACCGATTAACAATCTATATCTAACATACCAACTCATTGTTGAAATTTTGAAAACTATATTCCAATATCTATGGTAGATTATTTTTTCCTCCCAAAAATATCATTTTCTTATTAAATGTATGGGACTCACATAACTTCTTATCTAATAGACAAAAAACTTCTAAATATAGAATATTTTTTATTCATTAGATTATTTTTTAGTAGGACCCACACAAAAAAATAAAACACATCTTTCTTTGAAAATAACAAAAAAAAATTCAAAATCATTGCAGTTTCTAATTTGTTCTCCATTTTATAATAACGTATCTCTTCGTACATGTATATAATGTATTTTTTAGCTGACGTTTATATCTTACCTGGTTTTTAAATTGTAAACTCTAATAAGTACGCTAATAACTAGTTTAGATATAAAAGAACTATTTTAGGTAGTAAAGTAAAAGTTTGATCAAACTACAAGAACCAATAATTATAAAATTATCTTTAAAAAGGGATCACGAATACTTGATGAGTATTGATAGAGGAACTAAATTGAAATTGTATAATTATAATTGTTGCAGTTAAAACTGTAAGGACCAAGGTGAAACTTGGGGCTTCGGTAAGCATGGATGAGAACGTGGAAGAACATTAATTGCACAAACCATTGGCAATGCAGTTAGGCAAAACGACATGCTTCAGTAGTATGAATTCAAATTACGACGTCGTTTTCCGGTTACCTGAAAAGAGAAACCTGAACAAGACTGCTCGGCCACCACATCAGCGCCGGATCCACCACGTACTTCCTCAGAATCCCTGCCCACCCATACCCCAAAACCTGCGCACCACGCGCTCGTTAGCACCAACCGCTTTGCATATCATACATACATATACAGAATATGCATATAAATATGTATCTTCCGTGTGTATATATATACATACATACATATATATATATGTATATATATATATATACATACAAGCACACATACATACATGTATATTATATATATTGTAGCATACGTATACACATCTAGCCACATACATACATACATATACACAATATGCATACAAAATATGTATCATCTGTATCTATATATATTCAGTATAAAATTGTACCATGCTCGTGTATAAATGCACAAATACATACATGCCTATATATATACATCATCTATATATATACTCTATATATAGATATACATGTGCATACATACCTGAGTCGTTATAACAAGAATCCAACTAGCCAGAAACGAGATCTTCCTGCGATAAAAGGCCCTGATGATGTCCACAATACTGATCGCATAGGCCGTCCCGGCACCGGCATTGGCGAATATGGATATCAAAACGTGCTCCTTCGTGTTAAACGGGCCCGGGTTGAGCGAGAACTCCCGAGACCCGAGACCCGGGATCCGGAACTTCTTTTCCGGCAAGACTCGGGCCATGAACCGCCCGATCGGGAGGGTGGCGACTTGTACGGAGATCATGGAGATGGTGAGGGGCTCAGTGCGGTAGGAGAAAAAGGTGTTGAGGTAAGAGAGGATGACGCACGAGGCCACGCCCAGGGTCCACATCCGGAAGGTCCATACGGGTAGGGTAGGGTCGTCGTGGGTCGGAACCGTTAGCCGGACCTCTTCGATTGGGGGCTCGTTGTCTTCGTCGTCGTGGTGGTGTGGCGTGGACTCGATATCGAGGGATCCCATGGGAAGAGAGAGAGAGAAGGTGGTTGTGGTGTTGGCAGACTTTAGTCTGAGAGTTTTAAGAGAGAGAGAGAGAGAGAGAGAGAGAGACGGGACGTAATTCTGTTACGAGTTGGAGTCTTTGGAGTTTGGAGTGCTGCGTGTGGGCTGGAGGTTTTAAATGCGCTTAATGGTGCGTATGCATGCAGAGAAAAATGTATTTGGAAATAAGTAAGGTGTAGATTCAGTTTTGGTTTTGATTTTGGCCACATTCAACATAAATTGGGTGCATAATTTTAGGTTTGGGAAATAATTTTAGGGTCAAGTGTTCACACTATGCTTCTTACTAAAAACATTCTACATGTGGTCCCAATTTTGATTCAGAAATATTTTTTCGAATTTTAAAATAAACGATACAAATTCACTAAATTATGTAATCCCACTAAGTGAATCTGAATTATTTATTTTGAATTCGATAATTTTTTTTAATCTAAATTTAAAGACTGCAACACTACTGATTTATATTAGCATAATAACCGTGTTGTGAAACAATAAGTTTATAAACAATAATAACTATGAAAAATTATAAAATAACCCCCCAAAAAATTACAGAAAAGGTCGCAAAATTGTTAATGGCATTATTATCAGACAATGCTACAAATAATAAATAGTTTACAAACTAATAGTATACTAATTTACTAAATGTACACATGACACTACTGACTTTAATATATAATGCAATCAATGGATGGATTCATCCACTAAAACTGTCGCATTTAGTATATCAGAGTATCTCCATTGTAAATGCTAAAATTTTATGTGTTTAGTGTTTTCATATACAAAAGTAGGACTAGAAGTGAGGCCTACAAAAGTCTGCTTAAGTCTGCTAGAAACTCCATTACACTATCTAAAATCAACTAAATAACTTATTAATATATTGGCAACAACCAACCATTACCCGTCTAGCCCTACGGCCCTCACCCATCATCCACTCTACTAATTTTTACTATTATTTTAATAGAAGTGAGGCCTACAAAAGTCTGCTTAAGTGGTATCCATAATTAAATTAAACTCTAACATATGATAATATATACTATATATATATATATATATATATTATTGCAAAATGTTAGTAGCTCATTGCAATCTTATTGGTCCAAAATATTTTTTATTATATTGGGCCAAACCTTTAAACATTCCTTAATCTATGTTAGTAGGAAATAAGCTAGCTAAATTTGGAATGCATTAACTATAATAAATTGGCTTTCAACTCTCATTTAAGACTGGAATTTTAATTTTTAATTTGGACTCTCATTTAAGACTGGAATGTTAATTTCCAATTTGGAAATTTTATATTAATAGCTCCAAAAGCCATTTTGGCAATAATAAGTGGAAAGTATTCTAATAAATAAGGAAATGATTGAATCATAAAATGAAAAGTTCTTATAATTTTACCATTTTAATGGTTTTATTCAAATGGAAAGCAGGCATAAAAATAAAAGGAAAGGAGTGACTCACATTTGTAGCGTGTCGGGTTTATAAAACCATTTAAAAAACAACAACAAAGTTAAAAGAAATGTACAATTTTTTTAGAGTGAGTATTTTATAGCAAAAACAAATAAAGAAAGAAAGAAAGAATCTATCCTATACGTTAGGTAAGATAATTCCATAAATTCCTTCTTTTGAAATTTGAATGCCATAAATCTCTCTATGTTTCCATTTTTATAGTTTAAATTCTTAGTTTCTAAATTCCACAAAATCTTTGGAATGTATCAATACATATATTTATATAAAGTATCTACGCAACTTATAATTTAAGTATTTCTTCTTCCTTTAACACTTGCATCTATGACACCGATATCAGACATTTTCACTCCTTAGCAGGGGCAGAGTTAGAAAATAAATTCAGTGGGATCAAACTTGTGAAAATAGTTTTTTGTGGGCTCAAAATTGTATTTTATGATATATTCTAGGAGTAAATTACTAATTTTTATAAGATTAAAATTGTATTTATAATAAATTATACAAGGGCTGGCTGTGTACATTTTTTTTCAGTGGGGTCAATTGACCATATTTGCTCCTATATCCCTCCGCCCTTACTCCTTAGTGTGTGTAATGAAGATGCTCTTAGTTAGTATATTATTTAGTGTCTATTACGGGAGAGTGAATTGCTAATGCCACCATCTTAAGAATTTTCATGTTTTGTGAGACCTATTTGTCTAATAGGTACTAGCATCTATCCCGTGATATGCACGAATAATTTTATAGGGATAAAAAAATAATATTTATACATCAATTAGATAAAATATAAAAATAAATAAACCTATATTTTGATATTGTTTGAATTTGGTTGTGTAATTTCATTCATTAAACTTTTTATATATTTATTCTTATATGGATTTAATTTTAATTGGTAAAGTATCAATTCAACCTATTTTAATAAAAATTTAGGAACGTGAAGGTACTTTTCAATTATAAAATAAAATAAATTTATTTTACAGCGTTCTAAATATGATGGTGAATAAATTGATTAAGCTAGTCAAAATATTTTTTATTTATTTAAAAAATATAAATATTAAGAAATTGTATGATGATGTGGGTTCCCAAGGTTGGTAGAGAAAATAATTTTTTTTTATTTTCGGGAAAAAATATATATCAGATCAATATTATGTTAAATAATTAATTTTAGTGAGCCAGCCAATAGCATCTGTTGAAAACTTTTTCAAAATTATTAAAAACAAATAATTATGGGAGGTTTTTGTTTTCAAAAACAAAAAGGTTAAATTCCACAAATTATGGGATGAGTTAGCTAATATGCATAGTTAAGAGGATAGTTACCAAATAAATAGATACTTTCTTTTAAAAAATCATTAATTGTAGGATTTTCAAAGATTGTATTTGTTTTATTTCTCATTTTTTATTGAATGAGATGGCTATCTTTTCTTTTTAAGAAGTATTTTTATTTTAAAGTGAATGGAGCTCTCAAATGCCTCCTCACAAAAAATTCATCTGCAATAATATATTTATTTTATTATTTCATTGGTTCATCCATATTATTTGATTCCCGTTTTAAAATCTTGAAACTTACCTAAGTGGTTAGATTCACAGATTTGTGTGATCAGTTTTTGTTTCGGTTCTGAATCGAGTCAAATTGGACCGAATAATATTAATATATATTTAATATATTTATAAATATAAATAAAAGTCCCAACTATAGCAGAAAATTTATCATGAATATGTGGTTATTTGTAAAAATTTTATCATGGATATATGTTTGGGTGTGATTGTTTAGTAAGAAATTTTATAATTTATCTATTAAAATTATGATTTCAAACCAGAATCGAACCGTTATTTTTAGATTCAGATTAAATTGGTTCCAAATTTTAGACTGATCGAATTGATTCAAAATTTCAAGAACCATAAAATTCACTTCAGTATTTAATTTTACTCGAATCACTCCGATACGTAGATAGTCATAGAGAGGGCAGCATGTAAGGTAATATGAACCATGGGTCTCCATACCCAATTCCCAAAGGAGTTATTACAATTCTTCCAAGAAATTTAAGTGTATGAGCAAATTGATTCGCTTTTATTAATTAGCACAAATGGAAGATAAATATTTTTGAGACACAACTTCAACTACACACTCTCATAAATTATATCCCGTTTGGGAAAATAAATTTATTAATTTTTTTAATTTGTTGACTTTTAAGTTTTTTTTGTCTTTGGTGAATTTTTTTGCCGTTTGATAAAAATTTATAATTTTTTCGCCAAACTTGTTAAAAAAAATCATTTTTATCTAAAAAAATCGACTAAAATAATTTTTTCAGTCTTTAGTGTATTTTTTTATACTTTTGGGCTCATCATCAAGAAAAAACCAAAAAAATATAATTTTTTGATTAAACGATAAAAAATATTTACTAAAGACACAATACTCGAAGCAATGAGCTAATAAAAAATCTATTACCTCAAATAGTGCAAAAATAGATATGATTGGAATTGTGAATCTAAAATGTCTATCTTGAATTACTATGCCTTGAAATCCAAATAATAAAATTTTTCTAATTTGAAAATAAAAACATTAAATTAATAAAATCCAAATAATAAATTAATTTTGAATTAATTTAAATTTTATTGACTTTTTGTAATTTTTTTCTTTTCAGATTCTACTATTCATGGGAACCCAAAAGAAAAAAAATGACTAAAAAATAAAAAGTTTATTAAAGAAAAACTAATTCACAAAATCACATCTAGAGATTGGAAAACGGTGGTTGAGAAGATTTGAAGCTTCATTGCAACGCGGATAGTGTCGGGACGACGACGACGGTGTTGGTGTTGGTGTGTTGATGGTAAACCAGATCTGTGGACAACGTTGGGACGAGATGAGAACGGTGGCGATACGGCCAGAATTGACATTGGCGGTAGCCAGATCTTGACAGTAGCGTTCGGCAAGCACGAGAAAGGCAGAAAGTTTCTTACATGAAATATGGAAACGATAGAAATCCAAATTTAGGTTCCGTTTGGAACTAGGTAATTTGAGTTTTTCGGTTGATTTTTTTGCTTAAAATAAACAAAAAAAATCAGTCAAAGTTAGTTTTTTTGTTTTTTTATTTTTGCTTATTTACTTATTTTTATCTGAAGTAAATCAAAAAATACAAAAAAAATAAAAATTCTTAATTTTTTTGATAATAAACTTAAAAAAAATTAACTTTTAAGCATTACCAAACGAGCATTAGCCCATGTTTTGCTCACTTTAATTATTTTTACCATTTCCACATTCATTTGACCTGTCAGCATGGGAAAATGTTACTCGTAAGTTTCTCTCATTTTCACTGCACACAAGACAAAAAGTGCGACTACTTGGATCAGTATGCATTAACCAAGTACATTACATTCCTATATATTTTCTAAAATCTCACTTTGCACCCTTCCTATGTTAGTCAATTTCTTGAACTTAGGTTAAATGTTAATGTGGCTATTTCGGTAATATATAATTTAGTTAAGTAATAGAAAGAAGTCGTTACAGCCCTTAATTCAACATAAAGTGAACAAAATGATCACATTGATACTTGATATAAAGTACAATGCATTGATCGGTACAATTGGTAGTAAAGTGTATAAGGTAACACTAAGATAAAGTACAGGGGTGTAAATTATAATTTACTGTAAGTAAAAGAATAAGCACCATCAGTTTGGATGGAGGATAAGGGAGCGGATAACTTTTTCCACATATAACCTTTTATATCCAACGTTTGGATGATGAAAATCCATCCGGATAACTTTTCTCCCCAGATAATTTATGGGTAGTCCTCACCCTATTTAAAAGTTATCCGAGAAGATAAAGATGGGGGATAAGAAATAAAATATATAGAGAGAAATAAAATATAAAATATCTAGATATTAAAAATGTATATAAATGTAAAATATCTAGATATTTTACATTTTATTTCTCTCTCTATATTTTCTTCCTTATCTCCACTCTTATCTACTCATCCTAAAAAGTATCCAAATAAAGTTAAAAGTTATCCCCTCTAAAACTTATCCCCTATACTATCCGGCAGCCAAACGACCCCTAATGTACAAATTCTTTTTTTTTTTTTTTATAGCTGAGTAATCCGTCTAGTCTAATTAGTTCCGAAATAGCCTAATCTGAAATCCTAAAATTAACGATCCGACAAACCTCCGATGGTTCCCGATTCTTCACTCTCAAAAACTCTAATATCAATTTTATCAATTTTTGTAAAGAAATGAACAATTTCCTTTTGTAAAAAATACTTTGTTTTTCTTTTATTTATGTAAATTTATAAAACTGCCTTATATTGTCCCTAATAAAATACCATCTCGTGAGTGCGTAAAAATTACCCTCACGCCTCACCTATAATTGGCGAATCTTAGATTTATTATTTTTTATTTATCATATGATAGAACGTATTTAGAAATATTGATAGGAAGGAACCCACAAATAATTCAACTATATTCAATTTTTATGATATGAGTATATCACATCAGATAATAAATTAAAATAATAAAAAATATATGTAAGCATAGTATTTTTTATTATTTTAATCATGAGTAATATTTAAGTTTAATTTCACAAACACTCCCTAAATTATTGTCTTTTTTCATTTTCACTCATTTATCTAAAAAATAAATAATATCGACATCTTAACTATTTAATTATATCACTTATACCCCGTTCAATACTAATCTATTTAAAATTATGATAAAAATCAATCGATTTGTTGTCCATGTGTTTAAATTAAATGCTCTTATGACTAAATATTCTTATTTTTTTAAAAAAATTAAGTCAAAACTCAATTTAAAGGCTTATTAATAAGGGATAAATTTATTCTCATAAGGGATGAATAAACTTGTATATGAAATATTGACTTATTTTTTATAAAAAAAATAATGGTATTTTAGATATAGGGACATTTAATTTAAGCACATGAACAACACGTAATTGATTTACATCACTATTTCAAATAAATTAGTAATAAAAATGGTGTAAATAATATAATTAAATAATTAAAGGAGTCAATATAATTTTATTTTTTAAATAAAAAAATAAAAATAATAAAAAACGATATTTTTTAAAGATATTTGTGAAATTAAGCCTAATATTTATCCAATTGTTTTCTAGTGCATTGATTTATAGATTGAAAAGCCTAGTGACTCAGCACCAAATTGCCTAACATTTGTTCGGACAACCCCATCGCTCACCAACCCACTCACTGGCCAGAAGATCTAACACTGCAGTGCGCGATGCGTTAAGAGAGAGAGAGCAAAACGAAGAGAAAGAAAATAGAGAGAGAGTTTGTAGAGAACCAGAAGATGGCAATGGCGATGGCACTTCGCAGACTCTGCTCTTCGCGTCCTCTACCTAATGGCGGTTCCCTCTATTACATGGTCCGTATACATATACACACACAAACATATTCTCTCTCTCTCTCTCTCTGTTTCGTTTTGTATATTCATAGAGCTATATTGATTCTTTCATTGTCTTTTCACTGTCTATCAATTTCGTAATCGTGTATGTGGTCTTCTGATCTCTATATACAGTCTTCTTTGTCGAGCGAAGCAATTGTCGAGAAAGAGAACTCTCGCATCACCGTAATTCATCTCTGATCTCATTTTTGTTGTCGTTTTTTAATTTCGTTCTATTATTGGAAAACATGAGATTTGTTGGCCAAATACATTTTGTATTTGCCAGATCTATGATTCTTATGTTGACGGTTTCATTGGATCTTGTATTGGTTGGTTGTTGATGAATGAATATATTGTTGAAGCTCTGTTGAATTTTTATTGAACAGTGGACAAAGCAATTGAATGCTCCGCTTGAAGAGGTGGATCCAGAAATCGCTGATATCATTGAACTCGAAAAAGCTAGGCAATGGAAGGTATATATTCAAACTATTTTACCAATCAAATTTTGAGAATTGGAGTAAATTTGTTTCCATTCAGTTGATAATCCTAGTTATAAATTGATAATGTCATATTAGATTGTACATTGTAAATGCGCATTTTGGACCTTTGGTTATGTATTGCTAATTTTGCAAATTTGAGTACATGTTGATATAATCCTTGCCCTATGATGTGATAATGTTAGTTGATTTGTAGTTTATGAATGTGCATTTTAGTTATAGTAGTATCTTCAGTTCCTTTGGACATTGAATTCGGGAACTTGATAATAATGAATTTGAAATGACTATTTGTTATGTAACTTATGTTAAATTCTTCGTGCTAATGGTTGTAGTTATACAAGGATCTCTATAAAATATGGCTTTACCACCTATAGCTAATCCTTTATATATATATTTGAAATTGTACATTTAGTCCCTTCATTTGAAATTCTCCATTCAAATGGTGCCTAATATGAAGCTTAGTTCATAATTAAAACTTTAATTTTGGACAGGGACTCGAACTCATACCATCAGAGAATTTCACATCGGTGTCGGTAATGCAAGCAGTCGGATCGGTCATGACTAACAAATACAGTGAAGGGTATCCTGGTGCTAGATACTATGGAGGAAATGAGTATGCACTTTTTCCCTATTTCAATCCATTTCGCCGTTTTTGAGAATAATTTATCATATATTGAACTGGTTGATATTGAATGTTACTTTGATGGATGACATATTTTTTACGATTAAGTTTGATAATTAACATTGGTTTTATATACTTGAAGATACATTGACATGGCAGAGACCCTATGCCAAAAGCGCGCCTTGGAAGCTTTCCAGTTGGATCCTGCAAAATGGGGAGGTAAAAACACTGGACGAATAGTTTATGCTTGTCGGAAGGAAAAAAAACTACATATGTTATTGGTGGCATCTTTCACTTACCTTTGGCTGTCTGGGGCATTTCCATTGCTATTGCCTTTTACGTGTTTGAAGATATAACTGAGTCAGCCCATTAGCAACACTTTTATTAAATGTCGGACCATTATCTTAGCTCCCTCTTTAAAGGAAGTCACTTGCGCGAAGAGAAAAATGATTTGTAATAGGTTTTTATTTTTTCAGTTAAGCAAACTAACTAGAATGATATTTGGCATTGTGCTGCATTCAACTGGGAGTGACCACACTGTTGTATTATCCCACTCTGGCTTTTAGCTGTTGTCTGGTTCCATAGTCATTTCTATTAATATGATGGCTGATATGCTTTCCGCCAAAACCATTTGTCTATTAACCATCAACTTCCATGGTTACAGTCAGTTGCCACACTCTAGAAAATGTACTCTAATGCTATTAACAAAGTAAAGGATAAATTTTGTTTCTGCTGTCTTCTGCAAGCGCCGTAAGATGATCCTAGGACTGTTGGTTTGAAGGACATAGATTTTTCGATTTAGCGGCTTTAGCCTTTGTTTTGTGTATTTTCTTTCCGTTAAATCATCTCACAGCCTATCTTCTCCCTCTCTCTTGAATTGTATTCTAAACAATGGCTTCTTTAAATGCTCCACATGCTTAATTTCTTGCAGTCAACGTACAGTCATTATCTGGATCTCCTAGTAACTTTCAAGTTTATACTGCACTATTGAAACCTCATGAGAGAATAATGGCGCTCGATCTTCCTCATGGTGGACATCTTTCACATGGATATCAGGTGCTTGGTTTTTAAAGTTTAAATTTGTTGAGATAGATTGGTGTTTATGTCCCGCTTCTAGTGTTTGGAGTGAAGAAAATCATTTGTTGCTCTTTTTGGGCTTATGATTGTCTTTATTTGCTTGAGAAATATAATAATCAGTATCGTTACTGTAGAAATTGGGTTAATTTGTAAGGATAACTGTTGGCTTATGCCATCTGCTATATTTTTGGTGTGAAAATGTCCATTGACACTCAAGAAGAATTCCAATTTATGCACCATGGTGACTAGGTTTTCGTAAAGCAGCTTGTCACTCTTCAGATATCATAAAATGTCAGATTCAGTACACATATAACCTTATTCTGTCTAGAAAAAGAAAATCTCATGATTTTTTCTTCTTACTGTTCAATCAACAGTGCTACCTCAGTGTATTTTATGTTATAGTAATTTGAAACCAGTAATTTGAAACCATTTTCATGTGTCTTGTTCTGTCAACTAATCATGAAACCGCTGTGAGAGAACCATCATCCTACAAATAATGAAGCATCTTGAGTACCCTAATCGGAGTTGAAATATTTCTTCCACAAGTTGTGATTTGGTTCTACTTTTCACCTGGTCCATAACTGTGTTTATGAGTTTATATCAGGATAGCTCATGAGGAATACCCAATGCATTATTTAAAAGTTGAGTATTGACGTGGAAGATATTTTTTCTGCAATTAAACATGCTATTAATATTTAAGACATCTTATCCACATTGATACGTTGCAGCAGCCAATTTTGTAATTTGGTCAAGAAAAGACTTAAACAACTCTCTCTTGCTCTTGCTATAACACCACTCATTATACTCAGTTTTAATAGCTCACTTTATGCAGGGATGAAGGCACAGGGGGCTCATGACCACCCCTGATCATCAGAACACCTTTGGTATATAGTTTAAAAATCAAATCAATAAAACATTTACTAAATGATTAAATGGCCCCTCCCATTTGCTAAGAAACAAAACCTGACAGCTTTGCGTGTGATTAGATGTATGTCCAACATCAGAGATAACTTTGTCCATTCTTCATTTCATTGACATGTTGTTATTGGCTAAATATAGATGATGCTATAAGTCGTAATTTATATTTAGACATGTTCTTTTCCTCCTCAAAACAAAATCATGGCTTTGTCCCTAACTGTATTTCATTAAGTTGCCTTTTTATGATCCTCTAGAACTCCCCCATTACCACTTCAACTACAGGCCTGTGTCT
>CM018897.1:3473933-3486433 GCA_009663005.1 Actinidia chinensis | reverse complement strand
TTGTGTCGTGGATCCTTCAAACCGTTTTGTTTTTGTATCAGTGTTTGTTGCCAAGCAGACATGGGGTAATTGGAGAATGAAGATCTCTCTATAAGCTCATCATGACGGCACGTTGAGCATGCGTCTGCAGCAACTTGCAGCAAAAAATTGGTAACTTGGGGGTCTTGTATTCATTGCAGTGTAAATTTTTGAATTATTTGATTGATGCTATGCAAAATGTTTAACTTTTGATGTTATATAAGGCCGTGTTTGGAACATCCATACATAATCGTATTCAACCATTGGAATACACATCCGCGAGGTTGCTTCGTTATTTCATTTTAACGAACACAACTTAAACTGACTAGAAGAAAAGGAAATGCGAAGACAACGAAGAAGAATTTAAGATATAAGCTTCATTTTGAGCTGCATAATAATGGCATTAAGAGTATTTGTTGATACATCGGAATAAATGGCGTTACAAGTTAAAAGGATCGGAAAAACGCCCTTAGCTGCACATACATTTCTAATATGGCAGGAAGTGGAAAAACTCGGTTAATTATGCAAAAAGACTCTCTCTCTCTCTCTCTCTCTCTCATGCAAGTGCGTGCACACAGACTAATTTAGGTGACAATGTTTGGATGAATAAATTATCGTCTTTTGCTCTTAGTTTTGGGAACCTTTGATTTGCACAGTTCGTTTGACGGCCTCCAGATGATATCCTCAAGATTGTCACAAAAATTCTTGTAAAACTGCATCACAGAGAGAAGTGTAGAACTTCAGTCATCTGAATCCCATAAACTAAAGCAATATTAACTTTGTTTTCTCAAAGAAATAAAAGGAAAAAGAAAAGAAAACGAAAAAATAATGGGAAATGTTGGGAGGAGCAATATTTATAATTTAGGCCTGTCAATGAATCGGATTTGGACGACCCAAATCTGAAATTGGTAAATCCGTTTCTTTAATCTGAATCTGTTTCGATTAGATCCATTTTTTTTTTTTTTTTTGAAAAAAAACAGCAAAAATATAGAATTTTTGAAATGAGAAAAATTATAATTTTTTTCTCGAATTGGGTTCATTAAGTAGACTAGATTCGGATAACCGAATTCAATCCGAGAAATATGAATTAACCAGATTCAGATTATATAAATTTTTGGATCGGATTTTTGTTAATAGATTCGGGTTTATTCTGATCGGATCGAATTTTATTCGATCCATTGACAGGCCTTTATATGCAGATATAAACCATTATTGGCAATGAACCATAGTTGGAAACTAAACAAATGAAGCAACTGACCTTGAGGTATTCACCAGTATCTCCAGCTGCTTTCTGCAAGTCAACCATCAAGAATGTAGGAGCAACTTCAAATACCTGGTTTTTTTTGGTTTTTTTTCAAAAAGAAAAAAACAATTAGAATCAAAAGAATTGTACGAATTTGCCCAAAACTTATAAGACAGTTCCCAGGGTGAGAATGTTACTTCCAAAATGACCGAAAAATGCGACGTATTGTTTGCTGAAAGGCCTTCCACCCTCATCTGAAAATGAATAAAGAAGATTCAGTCTTAATTAGACAGTTGGACTATGTTTGGATCGTATATTTGTGAAAATAGTAGCTGAGGAGCTAGCCATTTTAGTTCAGCATCTTCTTGTCTCTCAACGAATCTATGATCCAAACATAGCCTTAATTTCTAGAGAGAAAAATGAGAGGGAAGCAGCATGAAATTGGCCGAGTATACCGTAGTGAATTCCAAAATTGTATACCTTATAATTACGAATATGGGTCTTAAAACCCATTGATTGTGCAACAACTTCCATTGTTGATAAAACCACCTGTGCTGGTTTCCGGCAAACGAAGCGTGTTTGATGATTCGCAGAGTCCTGTCAAGAAGGCCAAGAAATTCAAATATAGAAACTGATTATGAAGCCAGATCAACCAAAAGTATAAAACAAATACTCTGCAAGACAATGCAATTCTTAGTGTGACAGAAGTGACGTGATTAGGAAACATGTTCCTAATGGCAGTGGCCAGTAAGGGTTGAGCTCCCCTCAAGACCCCACTTGTGGGCCCCACCTGAGCCCATATTGAAATTCCGAACCATTCACCTTAGCTCGTTTGGCTGGAGAATATGGGAGGGGGATAACTTTTAGAGAGGATAAATTTTAGAGGAGAATAACTTTTGAAGGGGGATAACTTTTAATTTTGTTTGGATACTTTTTAGAAAGGGTGGAGGATAAGGAAGAAAAACTAAAGAGAGAAACAAAATATAAACTATTTAGTTATTTAAAAATATTTATTTTTCTCTATATATATCTATCAAAATTATTATTTTTTATTTCTCTTTATTATTTTTTTTTTCTTATCCTCACCCCCTTATCCCCGTATAACTTTTAGTTAGGGTCTAGCCACCTAAAATTATCTACCTGCTGGGGAAAAAGTATCCGGGGGGGAAAGTTATCCCGCCTCCATATCCACCAGCCAAACGCCGGGAGAAAAAAATTATCCGGGGGGAAAAGTTATCCCCCTCCTAATCCATCAGCCAAACATGCCCTTATAGATCTCGCGTTGAAGGCCATCTATGAAAAAAATCAATTTTATCATTCATCTATAAATATAGGAACTAATCGCATTTTGTTTTATAAAATGACAGATGATATGATTTTAAACTAAAACTGTCCTTTTAATAAAACAAAATGCAATTTGTTCATGTGTTTATAAATGTCCGATGAAGTTGATTTTTTTATAGATGACCTTCCCTGCAAGGTGGATGGTTCGGATCATCAATGTTGTCTCGGGTGCGGAGAGATGATCCTGTGCCAGGAATTGCCAAATTTGAAAAATATTGGCAGCTGACAGAAGGTGTGCCACTGGATATGGAAAGTGAGAAACCCCACAAGTTTGGACACGTTTGGGATGAAAAGGTGAGACGGCTTGATAATCAAACCCAGACGACTGCAGTGGAATTAACAAATTCTGATCAAACACAAACGACTGAATTGGAATTAACAAACTCATTAGTCATACCTGCCCACGATCGAAGAGTGACGAAAGGTTTAGACCTTCAGAAAGAATAATTAGGTCGAATGCATTAAGAGTCAGAGGACCCAATTGCTCATTCCTGCACTTCTCATCAACCTGTTCTTCCTACAAAATACCGAAAGTGTGTGCCAAATGTGAGGCAAAACCGTAAAAAAACAGCATTGACGTTAAAAAAAAAAAAAAAGCACTCCACTCGGAACTGCTGTTTTAATGAAACGGAACAGCTAGCTTTAAGTTTTCTAGGTGGTAATGAAAACATAAGATGACTGTTCTCTAGAACAGTCGCAGTGTTATAGCACCCATCTATTTTATCGAAGTATCCATGCAAGCAAGTCCTCAAATTCTCGGTATTATACAGTTTGGCCTAATATTGTTCAACTTTCTATGCTTTTTATATCTCAATGTGCATGTGTAGCTGTACACACACGTAAAACTTTTATGGAACAAAAAAAACCAAAAACGCAGGAGTGATGTGAAGGGTGGATTGTTGGCAGTCAATGAAGTTGCATTTGACAGATTCTATCCAGGGATATACATTGTACAGAATATAAATAAGTACGACTTATGCTGTGGACAACCACGATCTTTCATTTGGAACATAAGTTATCGAGAAAAATTACATAAAGAATGATTAACTTCTAATATCCGATGAGTTGTGAACATCAGAGCATAAGCAACCTAGAGTAGAAAGACTAATAACTAGGAGCACGTTGCGGCTGCCACCAATCATGCCTAAAAACATAAAATTATGGAAGGCTCACAAGTTATAACTCCGAATGATATGATAAAGAAACAGCAATTGAAAGTCATACAAACCTCAGGATCGTCAAAAACAGCATTAACATCATCCAGGTTAACATCTTCATATTCAATAAGTTTGACAGGAACATAACTCCTCTTAAACCACTCATCATTCCTTATCTCTTCAATTCGAATACGCTGCACACACACACACACACACAGAGAGAGAGAGAGAGAGAGAGAGAGAGAGAGAGAGAGGAGAGAGGGAGGGAGGGAGGGAGTTCTCAGTGACAAACATCCAACCATATTCAAGCCATTAAATCGATACAGACAAATGAAGTTTTAAGAAAAATGTACCAAATAGAGTAAAGTGTGCTATAGATTCAAAATTAAGAAGAACAATCATGTAACTCGTGTTCATACCCGAGTCAGCATATCTGATTATCCAGGGCAATTACTCAGGTCACATCTTCCAAGAGACACAAATAGCAATTTTGATGGGTATATTACTAGAGAATCTGCTCTTGTTTGATAAATATTTCTAAATACTCAATGTTTATAAAAAATAAGCACGGACGACTTTCCTACACATTGGTGGTATGAATTATATGAGTATGAAATCAAGTGCAAGTAGAAAGCACATTATTGATGAAAGAAAATAACGAAACACAAAAGTATAATGTTGATTGCCGAAATAACCATTGGTAGCTTGACAAAGCCAACAAAGGGCACAAAGGCTCGTATGGCACTTCCGTCATCCAAAACAGGAAGACCAATTGATGAAGGAAAATTAGATTGCCATGCACCACCAGTGCACCCCATTCGTCGTCACATCAACTGAGACAACTTTTACAGAAAATATTCTCTGAGAGTTCATCTAATTAATGCCATAGATATACCTTGTTGAAGCTCAAAGTAGATGACAAGAATCCTGAAACATAAACACTTTATCCGAGCAAGCAATTTTTGTCCTGCTATCAGATACATTCTAGCTGCATGAGTTACTGTATGCAACTTTCTTGAAGAAAAAAATACAGACTATTAGAACTTTAGAAGTATTTCCAAAGCATGATTTGTTTGTTTGAAGGCACATATGCCAGTTATAAACAACACCAAGTTTGTGAAGGGCATTTGGTACATTTTGTTTGGTCCAGACTTGAATTCTACGAAGGATGGAAAAGTTGGTTTTGATTAATACTAGAATAGAGTTGGTTTCTATCAAGTATCAACACAAAATTAACATTTTTTTCAATGACTGAATTACCTGAGACATTTTCCCTAGTATATTTGATTTTGACTAGTAATTACAATAAGCCAAGAATGAATAGATGTTCTACAGTATCGACTTGGCAATCCTTTCCGTGTTCTTATTTTCATGTGGAATGTTTCCATTTTTGCCATTAATTTGTGCGTCCATGCATGGCTATATTGCGTTTTAGTTTTCAATGGTATTTAAAAGGCACAAAACTATTGTGGCATCTGATACAAACAAGCACACAATTCTCTTTCTGACCATGTTTCATTAGATAATCAATAAAGAACACAGAAAGATATTGAATGACTAATGTTTGGCAAACAGCTCATACTTACAGTTTCAGGATTTGGATCTAAAATTTGATGTATTAAAGATTTTGCTCCTACTGGAAACCATGATGGACATGAAAATTCTGCTTTGTCTACCTGCAGAAAAAACTTGAAAATGAGCTGCATGCTGACAAAATACAAACAGAACAAGGAACTTTAGCCCACACAAACTAATGAGAATGTGTAAAACATTAAAATGAGTACCACCCTAACAATTAACAATAATAGAGTGAACAATGACATCATACCCTTGTATTCTTTATCTTCAGGAGGTAAACCCTGATATTCTGGTGCCAACATTTTTGCTTTCCCTCAATAATATGGTTAAGAATGATGGGAAAATGTGCTTAGGAATTGAGTGTAGCTTAAACAAGCATATTGGAATGGCCTAGTAGTGGTTGAGTAAGAAATGAATGGTTGGGAGAAACTAGAAGTGGCACCAATTAAACAAAATGAGGGGAACCAGTTGAGAACTAACGTGTCAATATGAAGTGCTTTGACTCAGGTTGAGGCCCTGAGGGTACTAAAAGAAATAGAGGAAAGTCAAGGAGGGCACTGTTGGGGTAGTAAGAAAGGACACAATTGCCTTAGAATCAACAATGGGTACAACTTTTAATAGAGTCATCTGGAGGAAACAGAAAGATGTAGCCATTTATTTGGGACATAAAGGTTATTCAGATAATAGAGCTGAGGACAATTAATATCATAGTTTTTAGATAAATTTCCAATTTGAGTCCATGAAAAACACTATCATTTCATAAAGCTACTGTCATAACATAATAAAACTCGTTAGTTTTTTTAACTCTCGTAAGGAAAAATCAGCTAAATAATGTAAGTTAGAATGCAATTGAATATGTTTTTCTCCTGCGCAAGACATTACAATCTAAAAGGGAAAGATTGATATACCTTACTATACAATGTGGTGAGATCAATTTCATCAAATGGAAGATATCCTGCCATCAGAACATAGAGAATGACCCCACAGACCAAACTACGCAAACAGCACCATAATAACCCTTGTGACTGAGTACCTAAAGCAAAAACCAAGGGAAAGAAAAACACAAGCATAAGTAAATAGACATGAAAAATAATATATAAAAAGAGGAATCCAAAATAATTTTAGGGGAAAAAAGAATTTACTTGCAATCCACCTCAGGTGCAACAAGAGTTAGGAGTCCCGCAAGTCGTTCGAAGGAGGCTGACTCACTAGCACAATCACCCCAAATAACCAGATGTTCATCATTACGTCTCTTGATTATGATGGTGTTCCACAATTGCATAAGAAAATAAAATATTATTGAATATTTACTTCTCCAGGCAAGGCCTAGCCAAAAATTGAAATTTTGAGATTCCTTCAGAATCAAGTAAAAATTTTCAGGCTGTAAATGAAATAAAACTATATGTTGAGAATTTCAGAAAACAGTAATAGCACAATTGTACTATACTTAAACAAATAAAAAAAAATGCCAATAGAAAATCCAAATGGAAGGTGGGGGGGACAAGGAACCTTCAGATCTCTGTGGGTAGATCCCTACTAGGCACATAATCCACACCATCAATGAGCTGTTGAAGAATCTCCTCGAGTCAGCTTCACTGAGTCTCCATGGAGAAAACCTATAGAAAATGTATGCAAAATCACAGCTTATTTTATGCTAAAGAACGGCAAATAAATTATTTTGGTTACTTGCTTCCAGCCCCACATGAGAAACTTACTATTTTATCAAATAATTCGCCACCTGTAATAAATTCCAAGATTATATAGATCTTATGCGACTCGCCAGAACCTAAAAAGACTACTCTAAATAAGTAGATGAACAAGTCACTAAAACCAGGTGCTACCCATTCTCTTGGAGCCTGAAATTGACTAGAAAATTAAGAGTCCACCAATAAAAAGCTTGTGTTGTGAAATTTAAACCCATGCCTCATGCAGACGAACAACATTTGGATGTCTGGCAAGCTTCATTATAGATATCTCCCTCTTAATCTGCAAGATGGAAAACAGAAAACTACTTAAAGAATGGACATCTCTCAAGTAGCAAGTTGAAACTTTACATACACACTGCACATGTGCCACAGAGAGAGAGAGAGAGAGAGAGAGAGAGAGAAAGTAAATCTAAATTCCACACTCCACGTTTCATTTTGGAAAAGAACCTAACACGAATTCCATTTTTGCAAATATTCCTACTAAAGGTAAGCATTTGGGGATTGTGTCCAATTGAGGTTCAATTAGCTGACGTTTTGACTAATTTTTGCAATAACCAGTATCAGCTCATTCGGGGCATCTCCAATCCTTCATCAAATTTAAATTTAATGAAAAAAGAGCTAAAAGAGAGCTCCGATTCTCCCATCAAACTTGTATCAAATCAAGGGAGAACCAAAATTTTCACCAAATCAAGGATGAACCAAATCCTTAATAATTTGCAAGGTTGAACCAAATCCTTCATCAAAAATAAAATGGTCATACTTTTCCTCAAATTTGATGAAATTTTAAAAACAGAAAGGATAAGAGCGGGCCTGCTTTTATAAACAATGGTTAAAAGAGGTTTCAGGGATAAGTTGGAATTCAGTGAGAAGATTTGATGGGAAAAAAAAAAGTAGTAAGGATTAGAATAATTTTACTCAAAATTGACGGGAAAAAAAAGAAAAGAAAATACGCATTGGAGATGGTCTAAGAAACAAATAATCTTATTTACAAATCCTGCAGCTTCCTTTTCTCCAGTAAATTACGTTTCTCAGGAAAAGAAAAAAAATAATCCATTTGTGCATAGGTATGTGCTGACAGGACTTTAGCCTAAGTTGCTTAACAAGATACTTCAGAATGACCTAATTGATTGCAACATATTACTCTAAATTCAAAAGACAGACAATGTCTCAAATAGCGAATAGATTATCTCAAATTTCACATCCTCCCAAACAAATTCATGAAAATACAATGAAATTTGAGAGAGAGAGAGAGAGAGAGCATTGAGGATTGTGTCCAATTGAGGTTCATTAGCTGACCTCTTGGCTAATTTTAGCAGTAATCAGTACCGGCTCATTCATAAGAAACACATGATTTTATTTACAGGCTCCCTTTTCTCCAGTAAATTAGTTTCTCAGCAAAAAATCATTCAACAGGTTAGATTCAAAAGACAAGACAATGTCTCAATCAGCAAGTTGAATATCTCAAATTTCACAGCCTCCCAAACAAATTCGTGAAAACACAATGAAATCAATCTTATTTACAAATCCTGTAGCTTCCTTTTTGCCAGTAAATTAGATTATCAGCAAACAATTCAATGCATTTGACGAAGAGTAAAGACCGTACGAATATATGTGTGCGAGAGAGTATTCTTTATGTATGTGCTATTTTTTTCTGAAGCAGAGTGCTGATAGGGCTTTATAGCCCAATTTACAAGTTCCAAAAGAAGATTCATCAAATTGACCTTGGAACAGATAATTATCAACAGACAAAGACAGAGATAATTATTTCTAACTTCAGCGAAATTAGTGAAGATACAGCGAAATTCATGAGAGCGAGAGAGACCTGGTCGACCATCTTGTGCTTGAGGATGGTGGTGCGATCGAGAACTTTCATGGCGACACTCTCACCAGTCTCCGTGTTCTGAGCGAACTTCACCTTCGCGAACGTTCCTTCTCCGATCGTCCTCCCCACTTCGTACTTCCCTACCTTCCTCACCACCATCTCTCTCTCTCCTTCTTCTTCTTCACCAAATTCTTGATCCTAGCATTCACTTCTCTCTCTCTCTCTAAAAATCCGAAGATTATAGCAAGGCGAAGAAGCTTGCCACCAAAGTTAAACCGATTGATTGTTGTTCTCTCTCTCTCTCTAAACTGGTTTTTATTGGAAGAGAGAGTGGAAAATTTTGAATTCCAGATAGAGAAAGCAGAGAAAAGGAAGCGTGATTGGTAGGCAAGAAAAAAGCGACTCGAAAATGTCCGCTTTTCTCTCGGCTCGGAATTCCAGGAAAAAAGGGCGAAATAGAACGAACTTCTCTCATGTTTAGGCGTAAACTGTACGGTAAAGCTAGTAAACTGAGAATTCAATTTGAATATGTACCTTTGATTCAAATAGTTCATCTCGTATAACTAATTTAGATAATTAGTAGTGTAAAAAGAAAGATTGGTCGGTGTCGGTTGTCACACATCAATTTTTATGGGATAGCAAGAACCATTTTCAATATAGACTATTCAGTTTCTTAAAAACAAATGTGATTTGATCATATGACTACTTGTGGAGTGGAAGAAAATCAAGTGCAGATAAGGAGTGACGAAAGGAAGGTTCCGGTCCGGTGCCTTTTGTGTCTTCCGGCCTAGCCCACAGTACAGAAACAATCAGAAGTTGTTCTGAAAATGATTTTTCAACGGTCAAGTCAGTGGCTAGAGAATAAAAAAAAGAACATAGCAAATTTTTTTTACTCTGATTCTATACGGAGAGAAAATGTTGATTACCTTCAAATGAGAGAGTTTGTTGTCTTTTATCGTGTAACTTGTCACATGCATGAACGCCCCAACTGCAATATCAGTGAGTAAGCTGATAATCCAATCATATCCCTAAGCATGGTTAGTGACTAGCCTATCACGTTATGGAAACCTCCCCCTAGGATGCAAGTGTTTAGAGAAGCCTTTGCGTATTCGTTCCATGTTGCCACGTAGCTCGATGAAGGTATGCCATCGAGACGTTTGCTGTGTCTAGCACCCGAGTTCCTATGTCAAGGTAATCGGCAACTTACTATGAAGTGATAGTCCAACTGCGAGTTCGCATTGGAGCTCGGGCCCAGAACAAGATGTAATATTTTTATGACCTTCCACTACCGATTTTCAATCAATCTAATACTTTATACGAATGGTCTTCTCAATCGTTATACAATATATAAGGGTTAGATCACTTGGGCAAATTCGAAATAGGCCGTATTAAGTCAACTTAACTCTAAAGTTCAAATTATTAACTACTAGTCTATAGTTTAGGAATTGTTTATTACGTTCGTGCATCTTATACACTTAGACAGTTGTAAGTGTATGCTCTATCCATACAATATAAAAATAAATAAATAAATACATTATTTTTATTTTTTAAAAAATAAATTATACTTTCTTTGTTTTTAATGCTGTGTTTGGATTAAAAATTTAGTAATAAAAAGCGAAAAGAAAAAAAAATTTAAATGATTCAACGATCTGAAATTATTGAATCCTTTAAGTCAGGAAAAAAGAAAATGAAAATAAAAAAGATCATTGACCAGATTATGAATTCAAATACAACCTTATTTTTTTATTAAATTTTTAATCTAAATACAGCACAAACAATACTATACGAAAAAAAGGTATGGGAAATTACTATTCTTACACAATTTTTGTATTTATTCACAATGAAGGAGCCGCTTGAAACCGGGTTTTGAATGGGTTTGGTGAACGACAAAGACAAGTCAAGTGGTTCAGATGTTGTGGACAAGCAGACAAGTTGATTGGTCAATGTTGAATAATGGCTGCTGATCTATCACAGTTTTGACAAAAATCTTTTTTGAGATTTTCTATTTAATTTAATTTTTATATTAATTTTGCAATATTTTTTTAATCGTTTAATTAAAAGTTTGTGTTTTTTAATTTTTCTTGACAAAAAATATAAAAATTAAAAATTTAA
The DNA here is from genome assembly GCA_009663005.1 of Actinidia chinensis. Taxonomy (NCBI): domain Eukaryota; kingdom Viridiplantae; phylum Streptophyta; class Magnoliopsida; order Ericales; family Actinidiaceae; genus Actinidia; species Actinidia chinensis. The sequence goes on along the minus strand of CM018897.1, from coordinate 3,475,453 downwards.
TTTAATTTTTTTAAAAAAATTCACTAAAAATAAAATAAATTATTTTCATTCGACAATTTTTTAATTCTTGTGTCTTTAATAATTTTTTTAAAATTTAAATAATATTTTATATATATATATCTTCAGATTTTTTAAGAATTAGTAATTGCTTGTACCCATGGGCACTACGTTTCTCTCCCCAAAAATTATTGTTTTGGCGTACTCGTTAGAGTTTTACAATCTAAAAAACAGATAAGATATAAACGTAAAATAAGAGATACATTGCATACATATACGAAAAGATATATTTCTACAAAAATAGAGAACAAATTAGAGAATATAATAATTTAAAAAAAGTGTTGCTAATTTGAAAAAAATGAGAGGAAAAAATGGGGTGTTTTAGTATTTTTGGTGTGGGTCCTACAAAAAAATAATTTAATGAGTAAAAAATATGCCCAATTTAAAAAAAAAAATTAGTTATTAAATCATAATTTATGTGAGTCCCAATATCTTTGAGAAGAAAGAAGTGATATTTTTAAAAAATATTCAACTGTAATGTAGATAGGTCTAATGAAAAAGGATAATAATTCTTAAACTCCTTGTTTTACCAAGGAGAAGATAGAAGTAAACGTGTAATAAAAGCAAGGGACAATTCTGGTAAATGGTAAAATTGTTAAGGGCATAATATGCACCCTAGTCTCAAAATAACTCGGGTGATTCTACTTAGGGTCCGTTTGGCACCAGCTTTTTTCAGTTTTTTTCTGTCTTTTTGGCTTAAAATCAGAGTTGGTTTTTTTTCTTTTTTGTTTTTGCTTTTTTGCTTAGTTTTAGTTAAAGTAAAGCCACAAAAACAAAAAAGTCAAAAATTATTGGCCTTTTTGATAGCAAGCTTAAAAAAAGCTTAGTTTTTAAGCATTACCAAACGGAGCCTTAGACTCGTGACATTTCTCTCTGGCCCCATATTCTCTCTACACACTTTACAAAAAATTTATGTTTTTAACGTTTTCTTTTTAGACCCTCAGTAACCCTAAAATACCTTATTACGCAACCCTAAACCTAATATTTATTCGTGCACCTACTTGGTCATCACCAGCTGCCACTACCCATAGCCTCCACCGTCAAACTCACTCCCGGACTCACCTTAGCCTCCACCGCCTTGGCCCGCAACCAGGAGTAAAGGCAGAATGAATATTCAGTGGTGTTAAAAAAATAAGAAATTGTCAAAAAAGTCAGATTTTATATTTAGTGGAGTCAAAAAAATCAGAATTTCTATTCAATGGGGTCAAAATAATATAATTTATAAAATTTAAGATAAATTACTAATTTTTGTGATATCAAAATTATATTTATGATAAATTATATTAAAGAAAATAGTATTTTTTTCAGTGAAATCAATTGACCCCACTTGCCCTTACTGGCCTCCGCCACGGCCCGCACCCCCCAGTCCATTCTCCACCAAACATATAGGCCCTGGGTAGTGGTGAGGAGGTGGGAAGTGATGGCCACATCTAGTTGCTTTATTCACATCTTTTTGTCCATCT
>CM018897.1:3458933-3466433 GCA_009663005.1 Actinidia chinensis | reverse complement strand
ATCACAAATCTTTACCTTTTTGACTACTGGTTCACATGCCCTAGTGAATTGCTGATCCTTTTACTAGCTAGAAAAGTATACTCCGTTTTTCATATTCATATGAAGTGCATAATTTAACAAAACTGTATTATCAGAGCATGGCCATGTTGACTAGTGCTTAAAAATAATTCCTAGTGTATATATATATATATATATTCATTTTCTACCATTCTCTTTTAAGTGGTTGACGAGGAGTCATGCGTATCAGATGACTTGCATGAAATCCAATTTCTTCTACCTTTCATGAAAGTCTCATTTGTTGAAGGTGTGTTGGCACTTATTCATTTTGAATTTATTATTCTTTGTAATGTATTAAACATTCTCAAGTCTTTTGTTTCTAACATGTACATGTTTATTTACTTATTTTATGTCTTGTAAAGCGTGCAGCCAAAAAGAGGTTGTTGGTCTTCTTGTCTTTAGTGGCTCAGCATGTTCTTTTGCACACTTAAATTCCAAAGAACCACTGTCACAAGCTTTGACTGATTTAAAGGTATGAAGTAACTGGTATTGGCAGCACTGTCTTTCATTAAACAATGATTCTCGCATCTCCATTTGATGGTCAGAAAATTCCCAGAATTTTTTGAAATTACTAGTGTTGATAACTAGTTGATGCATGTGCTCTATGTTTTGGATATTGAATGTGTATGCATAGTAGATGAACTGCAATTTAGAACTTCTATTCCTACATAAGAGAATAATTATCTTTGTAGCTATTTGTATCTCTTAAATTAGTTTTTTCTTTAATCCAATACGAACAACATATTGTTTACTTACTGTCAATGCATTTTGCATCGCTCTTGCATCGAGGTTTTTCCTCTATTTTATCCCTCCAAATCAACAAAATTCATGGTTCTACTTGTAATTATTGCTTCTCGTTATATTTCCTTGTGCAATCGTAGATATCTTTTTTCTGTCTAGGGAGATATCATCATGAGCCTTCAAAGTAGGTTGGATATTATGTGTGAGGAGTCAGATGGAGAATCAGTCCTGACCGTCGGTGCTGGAGAGGAAGGGAATGACGAGTTATCAACCGGAGAATCTTTTCTCCTGCTGAATCTGCAGTCATTGAGGTCTGATATGTGCAATGTGCTTATTATTGTTCCAGAAAAGGAAACATCAAGAAATAAAGAAATTACTATTGTTGTTGAATATAACCTTCTGAGTTGATGTCAATCTGTTGCAGTCCTTTTTCCATATTTTTTAATGCCGTTTTTCCCCATAGATTATAAAAGCATGGAACTGTAATTCATGTTGCATTTTATCATGGCATGTAGGTGTAATATTATTTTTCTAGTGAGGAGGGACTACTGCTATTTGACTATTCACCTGCTCTTGACAAAATCCTTCCTGAGTAATAATCTCTTTTGTCTTTTGGATGGCCCCTGAGTGATAATCTTGATGAGGTAGAAATGTTCATTTAAGACTGTAGGTGCACAAATAGCAGAGCGTAAGAGTAAGGCATACCATATGACACGTATTCTGCACCCAGATTCCTCTTGGATGTCAAAGGAGTTTGGGATTGCGGTGCATCCCCGTCGTCATTGAACTTGGGCTTTAGTTGCGTGAGATGTTTATATAGCCATCAGGATATTGAGAACATAGCGTTGCAAAAAATGAAAGATTGTGCCATATATCATCCATTGGCGGTAACACATGGCATTTTCCTGTGAATTGGCAATTGATTTTGATGACTATTCTTCCACATGGACAGTTTTTCCAGCTTTATACTTTTTGACCCCATTTGTATGCTTGTTCACTGTCTCTGCCTAACGTATCGTTTGGTGCATGTTGTGCATGTTTATACCACCAAAATATGTCCATTTCACCACCTCTATTGTTGTCTCTCTGCCTTGGTAATGTTCGTGTTTTGGTGCCTGTTTAGGATATCAAATGTTTAGTAATGTTCGTGTTTTGGTGCTTGTTTATGATATCAAAAGTTTGTTCATGCTTCCACTAATATAGTTGCCATAAGGGTGGGGTGTTCTTCCATGTTTATCGCATGGCATTTTCTCCTGTAAAGTTCTATGTTTACCTGTATTCTGGCTTGCTTTGCCCTTCATAGCCGCTGGGTATCATCTCAATTCTTTGTGTACTCCATTATCGGAAGTTAAAAGAGTATTCATGTTTAACAGATTGAAGTGTATTATTAGATTTAATTTACTTGGTTTCTGGTGCTGATATATTTTAACTGATTATATCTTTTATTTGATGCATTTGCAAACAGAAAACAGTGCAGTCTTTCATTTCCTCGAAGAGTCTTTATCCCTTGGTTGGCAGGTACCTATATATGTGACTATTTACAACCATCTGAGACACTTGAGGTTTGTACTTATTACTTTGACCCAAAAACTTTCATCTGGTATTAGAAAGCAGTGCATGAGAAGTAGAGGTTTCTTCTAGGCACATACACGGATAGTTTCTCTTACATTAGTGAACTAACCTGCTATCATTATTATTACAACTACTACTACCACCACCACCACCATGCTTTTGCAAGTTGTTTTTCTTTAGTTTCTAGTAGCTTTTATTTTGCTTTATTTTTGCTAGATTCTAATGGCTTTTGCAGACATTTTCTTTAATCTTTGCGCCTTGGTTAACGATATACTAGGAGATTAATTCTGATCTTTTAGCTCAATTTAAGGTCTGACAATAGTTGCTGGGAGTTTGTAACTTATTACTATTGAAAACATGGAAACTTTATGTGTTCAGTGTGAAGGTTTTCCTGTTTATGACTTGTTTTTGTTTCTAGTTTTTAAAATGGCTATCTTTTACTAATACAATGGGACAACAAGACCCTCATGTGAGCTGAAGATCCAAAGAATTTAGTCTTGTTCTGTAAATATTGGACTTGCCTTTTGAAAAGCCCAGGTATTAATAAAATGCAAAAGGATAAAAAAATGCCCGTAATGTTTAGGCTGTGTTTGGATGGAGGATTTGGTGAGGGATATGGAAAGGAAAGGGAAAAGGTAGAGGATCTAATAGACCCGAACGGTTTAACTTCTCTATTTCCATTTCCTTTTCTTTTTCCCCACCAAATCCTTATCCCAAATCGCAATACAGCCTTAGGGTAGATGGGCATATGATGCCCAGTAATCAAATTTAATTCCCTTGTAATCCAATGCCTGGAGTAATCCTATTCAATTGTTCAGAATAAATTCTGGAATCTTGTGAAGAAACTTTTGTTTAGCGGAGTAAGTTATTGGAGTTTAACATTTCCTTACAAATTGGAATCTAAGATTATCATGGGGAGTCGTGGGGATCCAATTCCTACTTAGCATGGGAATTTGATTCTGGGTGGGACAGGTGATCAATAATCACTTTCCTTCTCTCCATATGTAGCAATCATGGAGATGAGGAGTCTGCATACCCATTCCTGCCATCCAAACATAGTTATTTGTTTCAAGAATATCATTTGTCGAAGTTGACCTGTGCTCTGCTTGCTTGCCCCAGGTTCTCAAAGATCATTGCGTTGAGTTGATGTCCATGGATGCTCCAACAGACGCCTCTACAATCTTAGAACCCAAAACTGAACCCCTCTCTTTAAGCGCCAAATCTTTCTGGGACGTGGCAGTTCCGTTCCGTTTAACCTCTAGTCCGAAGTCTTCCAATAAGAGAGAGATCATTACTAGCCAAGAAAACGACAAAAAATCTGCGAAGTCAGTCGATTTTAACTTCATGCCCGCAGTTTTGATTCTTATCTTCGCCATTTTAGTTGGGCTGGTTCTATATGTTATCAGGGCACCGTAAGCTTGGCCAGTAAGTTCTATGGGGTTGTTGGGTTTTGGTAGTCGTCTTCGATTGATTTGAATCGGTTTATATTATCAGCAATCATGTACCCTAAATTCAGAGGAATAGAAGTGGATAGTTGTTAATCAATCAATGGGATCAGCTCCCCTCAAGACCGTCAAGACTCCTGTTGTTGGCCCCAACCTGTGCTTACGTCTATGGTCCGAACCATCTACAGGTAGACCTTGCAGTAGAGGTTACGAAAAAAAATGAGTTTCACCGGACATCTATAAACACGTGAATAATCACATTTTGTTTTATAAAATAGGTAGTGTGAGTTTATAATTAGATACGCCGTTTATTTTATAAAACAAAATGCGATTTGTTTTTGTGTTTATAGATGTCTGATGAAATTAATTTTTTTCAAAATTGACTTTCAATGTGAGGTCAATAAGGTGGACGGCTCATATCGTTGCCCCGGTGGGGTTGGGGCTCACAAGAGGGATCTTGAGGGATGATGGTCTTTAACGGAGCTTAACCCACAATCAATTTGAAGCTGTAATGACGAGGATAGAGATGTTTCGCCAAATCCCTTGCCATATCATAATCAATAGTTTAGAAATGTGAAATTATCTGAAAATAACGTACAGCTTTCATTATTAAAATATATTTTCTGCGTTATTGGACTGGTTCGCCTTGGGGCCGGAGGAGCTAGCAAACAAAACACAAGAAGACACACCGCGTGGGAGGGAGAAAAGGGACGGCTGATATTGTGGGCCGAGTAACTTTCTCTTTTTGGACCTGACTGCCGGCCGAGCATTTTGAGTTGGGTCTTTATTTCTACCGTAATACCAATTCAATACTGTTTATAATATAATTATTCGACTATTGATCTGTATTTGATTAAAGTAATTTTTTTATAATATGAACGATTTAAATTATTAAAATAGAACCTTAAATACTTGAAATGTGAAATGCAGAGATGGGTAGTTTATTTTGTGGACAGAGATGGGTTTTTTTCCTTTTTAGGAAAGAGAGAAGATGGAGGGTTCATTTTTGGATGGGAGACAAAGCCAGGCTTTTCTTCTTTTTCAGAAAGGCTGTAAAGAGAGAAGACGGAGGAGAGAGAGAGAGAGAGAGAACCCGATAACAGGCTTTAACAGTCGCTTGTATTTTCTTCTACTCAGGTAGGTATATATATATTTGGTGTATGGGCCATGTGCAGATGGGCCTTTTTACCACCACAAAACCCCCATATCCTTTGTGGTCCATGTGGATCGAAGTGCACAGTCGAATTCTCTCTCTCTAAATTAACGGAAAGTGCATCTCACTCGCCTACGAATTATTATAGGTGAGTTAGTATAAAATATATATCAATAACTTATGGTTCTCTACATGGGTCAAATAAATTATAAAAAATGTAGGTTTTTTTTGTTTTTTACAACCCCTCTATTTGATAGTTTTTGATACATTTTTGAATATTATACGAGGGTAGTTTTGTAAATTTACATATTAAAGACAAAAAAAAGTGCATTTATAAAAACGAGTAGTGTAAAAATTATTTTCTTAAATTCCGTTTCAGCCAAGAAATTGTAATTCAAATATTCTATGTACAGCATCCATATAAGACATATAACATCAGCCAAAATGAATCGATTAACAGAACAACATAGGAATTAATAAGCGAAGAAAGTGTAATACCCTAAAAGGCCAGAGTTTGACAATTTTCTAGTGTCTCATGGCATGTTCTGTTAGAGAATTGCATGGTACCATCCAATGGACTGACTGCTTTGAAAAGCGTCCAATCGCGAAAGGGCTAAACTGAGAAAATTATATTTTAAGAGCCAAAATGAGAATTGAGTAATACTTCAAGGGTGCAAAGCATATTTTATCCTAAGATGTATAATAAATGCTTGTACTTCTACCAGGTGAAGTGAGAAGAATGAGATGATGCTAGCCTGACTAATGAATTGAGAAATGGATATAAATGGATTTAATATATTAATTAATTAAACTAATTAATACAGAAAGAGAAGACAAAAATATTCTACTTTTTAGAAAGAACAATAGAGAAAGGAATTGTCTTCTCTGCAATGCACGGGCTATATTTGAGATCTAATATTATAGAAATGTAGCATAAAGTAAATATCATATTAGGAAATAAGAAATAGAGAATATATGCTAGATTTCTTATATTTTTTTGGGTACACAACAAATAAAGAATTCTTTACTTTATATATATATATATATATACACTATATGATACGAGTATTTCAATTTGGCCAATTCTGAGCTCACCTAAATCTTGATAATCTAAATCAAAATTCTTATTGTTGAAAAATCATCTGTGAAACATATAATTGATTGGATGCTAATAAACATAGAATTTTATACATTTTCATCTGGACTACAATATTGTTTATTTGTTTAAGACAAATACGATTTAAGCAAACAAGCAACTACTAATATCTGATTTACTTAACTTTTTGGCATGAATAGTCTTCTTAACATAAGTTAGGGTTGCAAACGAGTCAAGTTTTGATGTATTCGGGATTGTTTATTAAGATTTTAGCAAGTTCGAGTTTGAGCTCAATGAAAATTTAACGAAACGAGCTCGATCTTGTTCTCAAGCCTTAACAAGTGAAAATAATTAAACAAATAACACTTTATTATTTATTACAAAAATATTCTTATTTCTTCTTATAAATTATCAATTATATCCTACACACAACTTATATATAGCAAGATATGAAGGCTCACTCTTTATATAAATTATGTAATAATATATTTTTATCCTAATTTTTTTTTTACTTTATTCGAGCTTGGCTTTGATAAACTAAAGTTCCGCTCATTTATTAAATGAGTCATATTCTAATGCTCAAGCTCATTTATTTACAAAACTAATCGAGTCGAGTCGAATCCTGACGAAACCAAGCCCGAGCCTACTCGCGGCCGGCTCGATTCGTTTACAGTCATAAACGCAACCTAGAGAAATTATTGTTTTCTGCTCAATATTGCCAGTCAATATATACAGAAGTGTTTGTTTGTTTGTTTTGGCATACAAACGAAGAACCTGACAAGATCCATGGTGCTAACTCCATCACTTTGGGTTGAGACAGAAATTGTGGGTCCAGTGGGTCAATGGTTTTCAGGCTCTTCCAATTTGAAATGTCTGACGTAGCCATAAGCCAGATTTCGATGAACAAGGACAATAATAAGTCCCCTAGAGAGATGAAATCAACTGTAGAGAGATGAAAAAATGCAGATTCCCCATACCCCACTATTTTTTTATTTTAATTGGTATATTAAAAAATAAATTTAAAAATTTTAAATATAAAGATAATCTATCATTTAAAAAAAAATAGTTATAAGGTGAAATTTTGATAATTATTTTAAAAATAAAGCAGATTATTACTATTTTTGAAATTACTGAAAAATAGTTGTATTTTTACAAACTTTAAAGGGAGGTTAGTGAAATTTATCCTAAATCTAATTATGGGAACAATTTAATTTTTTAAAAATAAAATACGAAATTTTGATAATTATTTTAAAAATAAAGCAGATTATTACTATTTTTGAAATTAGTGAAAAATAGTTGTATTTTTACAAACTTTAAGGGGAGGTTAGTGAAATTTATCCTAAATCTAATTATGGGAACAATTTAATTTTTTCAAGAAATAAACTGAGTCATTTTTTTTAAAAGACTGACTTCTCAGCAATTCAAGGCTTGGACTA
>CM018897.1:3451433-3453933 GCA_009663005.1 Actinidia chinensis | reverse complement strand
AATTGTAAAATGTGAGTATTTGGTAGAGACTAATTTAGTTTTGTTTGGATTGAAATGGTTTAATAAATAGATGGATAGGACATCTATACTTGGGGACACTGTAGATTACATGAAGGACTTACTAGAGAGGATCAACAATTTGCAAGAGGAAATTGAGGTTGGTAGTTCAAATGATGAGTTGAAGTTGGTGAACATTTTAAAGGACTTGAAGCCCAATGAAGTCCTTGGCAGAAATTCACCTAAGGTACATTTTGAATTATTATTTTTAGTGTAGTTTTTTTAATTTTTTATTAAGATTTTTCTTTTTCCAGTTCGCCTTGATTAGAGAAATCGAAAAAGTAAAAAAAGATACAAAAAAACACCAAAATCCAAATTAATCCCAAACTGAATTATTTTGGATTTATTTCAGAATAATTTGGATTTTAGTAGTTTTTTGTAAAAGAAAAAAAAAAGAAGAAACTATTTTTCTAATTTCTCTAAAAAGTTAAAATTTTGACTAAAAGATTAAAAAAAAGGTTCATTAAAGACAACTATCCAATCTACAACCTTGATTGTGGTGGCTTGGGTGCTAATTTGGCTGTTTTTAATTTATTTATTTTTTATTTTTAGTGAATCTTTATCACTTTTTGATAAAATATTATGATTTTTTGGTTTCTTTTGACGAGAGAAATATGAATTTATTTTGTCGAACCTGTTTCTGAAAAAAAATAGATCAACAATTTTACATCTTTAAATTCTTCTCGTCAATAGAAAAAATTAAAAAATACAAAATTCATTAAAAATGAAAAAAATCAAAAACCAGAACAACAAAATTGATTAGAAAGATTAAAAATTACCGAAACGGGGCTCAACAATAAACCCAAAGTCTATGAAAGATGTTTTTGTTCTTTTTTGCCAGTTTGATGTGGAAAGAGAAATATGGAAACCATGATTGAAGATCTGTTGCACACAAACAAATTTGACTGTCTATCAACTGTCGGCAACTTTAGAAACATTAGGGCTTGAGATCAACATGTTTCTGGCATTAAGCTGCTTCCATGATTTTTCAATGGAAGCCTCTTGCTCCGAATTAGAGGTAACAATATTTAAATAAATAAATAAATAAAATTTAAGCAAGAATTCTATTTGCTTTGGTTTTTGTTTTGTTTTCATTGTTTTTCATTTTTTGTGGAAGCAGAAAACATGTTTGAAAGTATGAATATTCGGGTGTGATTAACGAATTGAGCTGCTCGAGTTTGGCTTGTGTTTAGCTCGGTAAAAGCTTTTTTTAGATTAATTTGTTAGTTAAACAAACAAAGTTTAAACATATTTTTTTAAGCTTGTTTATCTTTAAAACTAAGCTACTCGAGCTATGATCGTAATCAGCTTGATTAAAACTTGTTTGAGCTCGGTTCGTTAGATAAACAAATCAAGTTCAAACCTATTTTTAAAACTCATTAAATTTTCAAACAAATCTTGAATAGTCTATTATTTGGCTCGTTCATCACTCCTAATATATACCAAGCATGTCTATTTATGGGATTTTTTTTTTGAAACTTAAGAACACCAAAAAAAACAATTAAGATAGGATAAAAAGAATATTTTTGTTTTTATAAAATTATTTCTTAAAACAACCGTCTTTTTTTCCCGTTATATGTCATCATTTTTATATATGAGCTAGGTAATACATTTATGTGTATAATGATTTTTTGTGCTTAACTTTTGTTATGGTTATTATAGGAGTTGGAGCAGAGGGCATTTATAGGTTCAGAAGAAGTAAAGCAGGCATTATTCAGGAATGCAGGATATGGAGGAAGGTGCTTGTAGATCTAGAGTTGCAATGCTTGTTTGTGTTTGTGTGTGTGTGTGTGTGTGTGTGAGAGAGAGAGAGAGAGACAGAGAGAGAGAGAGAGGATAATGGAAAGTTTGTGGTGGATTTATGATATAATCTATGTATTTTTAGGAGCTTTCTAAGTGAGAGAGATGGTTTTGGCTTTTTGTTTTCTAAAACAAGTGGTTTCTTTAATCAAAGCAATTTCAAGAACAATTTATAAATGTAATTGATGTCTGATTGCACATGTTTATTGATTGGTGTAAAGATTCTCAGCATGCCCAATAAAAGGAAAGTTGTATTTTGCATGATTTGCTTTGAGATATGGGAACGTTTTTAGGTTATACGTACTCGTTTAAATTATCAAAATAAATTTAAAATATAGCTCAAAATATTTTAACTGTATCGATGCAGTCTATTTAAGGGACAGAGAAATCACTGCAATAATCAATGGGTTCATCCATAAAATAAGTTGTTGGGCCCAAGAAAGGAATTACAAAAAATAATAAACAAAGTTTGATGATAAGGTTGATATCGTATGGGTTAAAAATGTCTTAGTTGCTTTTTTGGAAATGTGACTTTTGCCAATCGCATCTAATTTATTATTTGTCTGAATAGTTTGACCAAGTTTCACCTTGGTTCTTACATTTTCAATTTAAATAATTGGATTGGTAGTTTTAATTTGAGTAT
>CM018897.1:3428933-3441433 GCA_009663005.1 Actinidia chinensis | reverse complement strand
ATCGAAACAGTACACTTTTTTGGAAACAAACAATTTACATGTTTCCATATTTACCCTTTGCAAGTGCATCTGACAGCTAGGGGTGCACAAATGAATGTGAAAAACCGAGAACCGAATCAATTCGGCCTCATTGGATTGGGTTGGTTCGGTTCTGGTAGCTCTTTGGTTCGGGTCATGGTCATCCTAAAAATTGTTTGAACCGATTAGATCGCGTCGGGTTCTCGGATTAACTGTTTTCGGAACGGAAACCGAACCGAACCGACGAATCGGAACCGAACCGAATCGACAAACCAAGCTTATAAAAAGATTAGGTGGACTAAGCCCAAACCGTTTATATTTCCCATTAAACAATTTTCTTTTCTGTTTGTGAATTTTTTTTTGTTAAGTTGAAGACTTTGTTTCTTTTATTGAGTTTATGTTTTGTTGTAATGTTTTTAGAATGAAAATAGTAACATGTGGAACCAAGACCTATCCATTTAGAACCTTGGAAACCGAACCGAACAAATCCGACCGAAGTCGGATTGGTTCGGTTCGGTTCCAATTACTGATGGTTCGTTCTAGTTCCAAAAAAGTAGAACGATGATGATTAGTTCGGTTCTGAGTTAGGCATGAAACTGAACCGAACCGATCCATGTGCACCCCTACTGACAGCAGTTGGGCGCAGGGCCCATTTCATGTCATGCATGTGAGCGTGGGGGGTATTTATGACATTCAAATCATCGTCTCCATGAAAAAAAAAGGATAAACTACACGTAAGCACCCTGAGTTATATGAGAATGACGGATACATTCTATAAAGCTTTTGAAATATTACTGTTCTCCCTTCTTCTTTACTAATACGTAGAAAATTTCCCCTTTTGAATCATTTAAAATTTTAAAATACCATTTTCGCCCCTTTAAATATTTAAGGCGAGTTAAATGTAAAAATTTGCAATTGACATAGTTTCCTTTTAAAAGAGGTGTGACGCCTATGAGACCAAATTAATGAATTCATGTTGTCTCTTTGATTCATATATATACACCTAGTGATTATGCTTACATTCATATATAAACCCATAGTTTTAACAATATTTCTCTCTCTGACATTTCAATCAAGCATGAAAAACGTAAAATAGGGTACAATATAGAAGGTGTAAGGCAGAAGTCGGTAGGTATAGTGTGAGGTCCATGGTTGGTTATAGCATTAATTGGCAATTCCAAAAGGGTAAAAGTGTCCTTTACACTAACACCATTTATCTCGTGAGTTTGATAAGTTAGGTTGCGGCCATTTCACAAACCTCAAACTCAAAGGGAGGTTCTTGTAATTAAGAAAAACCTCAGGGGAGGTTAGTTTCATTTACCCAAACTGCATTCTTCTGATAAAAAAAGATAAAAAAAGAAGATAATAGTGATGAGTAGGGACTGGGGAGGTTGAAATTTTGATGGATTTGGCTAAACAAAGGACTGTTTTCTGTGTTGGTCATAATTACTATTCTGTCCTTTATAATGCACTTCCACAGCAGATAAAATGGCTAGCCGACAGCGTTTGGTACACAAACCAATCAACATGTCTATATGCATGGTTGTCCTATCTACGACATCATAATGTGAGTATACAATTGGCGAAATTGCCATTTAATTCTTGTGTTGCTAGTAGAAGGGTAAAGTTGTCTTTTCATGATCCATTTTAACGGTCTCCTTAAATTTTACAGCCCAAACCAAGAATGACACGTTCGTTAAGTCTTTTATCTCTCTCCACTTTAGAGCCCTCTCTCCTTATTCTTGCTCAAAGGGGCCACAATTAGCAAAATATTGAGATCTAACACGATTAACGATTATTTTTTTAACTCGGACGGTTAGTCCAATCATCAAATGGTGAATTCTAGAGTGAATCGTAAAATCGGCTATTCTAGGTTCGACTCCTTCGTTAGCATCCGAACTTAACTGATACTAGCGAATTGTAGGTAACGGTAGACTTTCAAGATTTATTTTGCATAGTAAGTCTAACACGACAATACCTTTGGAGATGCTTTCTCAAAAAATAAAATAAAATACAACCATTTTAACACCCCATTAAAGCGAAAATATGGAACCGGGTTGGCTAACCATGGAAATAACCAATTCTCCTAGGCATTTAGAAAGCTCGTGGGAGATGCAGTAATATTAGGGGTAAAAGTGTCTTTTGGTGATGTAATGCTGGGGGAAGACACGGCCTAAAAAGTTGATGACATCTCTTATGGGGACTAATAGAAAGGGTCAATCGGATAGCCATTGAATTTGGACGTATCCTATTCTTGATTGATTGGATGCTGGGGTTCTCCTGTCCCAATCTTTTTGTGATGAGAAGTGTTCAGACGGGGCGAACCCACATTCACTTATTTGGGGATAGATTTCATTTAAAAAAAAAATTATCCCATCTACCCCCAAATGGGTGAATGTGGACGCGCCACGTAGGCGAACCTGTGGTAATACCACGGGCTCGAGCCCGTTTGATCACTTCTCTTTTGTGATAACGATTTTTAATTTTTTTTGATTAGCCACGTTATTCCAGACTATGAATTTTCAATGCCTAGACAAGCTAGACTAATTTGTGGCCCAAGCCAGCTGTGCTTTCAGCCAACACGTGGGAGGTAAATCGCGGATATGCAACGCAAAAATATTCAATGAATTACTTTTTTTTATTAAATTTATTAAATTTTTTGATCGAAATTAATTTTATATGTTTTTAGTTTTATTATTTAGAGGAATTGAAAAGGTAATAAAAAAATCCCTAAATTCAAAATTAATCCGTTATTTGGATTTATTTATTTATTTTTGGCTCCTTTCCGAAAAAATATGTTTTTATCCTCTGATCAAGCAAAAACGGAAAAGTAAAAATAAATAAATAAATAAATAAAATAAGTCCATTAAAATAAAAAAATAATCCAAACACAAAAAAGCTATCCCAAATTATGTAAGCTCGGGATTTCATCCCATGCTTTGGTGTTGAAATTATATGAGCATTGATTCGATTAGAGCTTCGTGTTGAAAACAAACTTAACTGCGTTAATTTAATAAAAGGCTAATTAAGGCCCTGTTTGGCCTAATATATATTTTTTAATTTGTGGATAAAACCCCATTTTTGGGGGGGCCTGTTTGGCTTAAAATTTTCATATGGCTAACTGATATTTTAGCTTGGTTTAATTGAGTTTGTTTGACCTAGATTTTTAAGTTAAAACAAAAAAAAAATTCCTTTCATATTCCAGCAACCAATGAAATTGTTAACAAAAAAAATCACATGATTTTTTAGTTATTTAACAAAATTAAGTTTTTTGTCTTACATTAACTATTTAATCCAGAAATACAAAATTTATATTTTTTTTAACGAACCCAAACGAGGCCTAAAAGTTGCCTTGTTCATGTTCTAAGCTTTGTTTAGAGGGTAAAATCTAAGACCTCTTTTCTGGGAGTGCTTATGCAACTTTCTTGACCTTATATGCAGGAACGAAACTAGAACTTATATTCATGAGGTTAAAATTGTCAAATTTATAGAATTTAGGATAAATTATTATTTTTTTATGAGTTTAAAATTGTATTTATCATAAATTATACTACGAATAGTATTGCAATTTTTTTTCAATTGCCCTATAATGACTCCGCCCATGCTTATATGGCTTGTCCTGTTCCCAAACAGGACCTATTCTTAGTATGTATAACTGTAAATTGTATTATTGTTTGTGAGAACATCTGGCTTCGTGTGTGTTTAATGGAATTCTCCTTTAAGCCGTCTTTATTATTTTTTTCCAAGAATATTGTCAACTTAATGGAGAAATGGAAAGGTAGGGGTGTATACGGTCTGGATTTGGCTGGTTTTTTATGAAGCTAGGTACCAAACGAATAGCAACGGTTATATAGAATGGAAACTGAACTGGAACTAGTTCTGATTTTAATATGTTAAAGCAATGTTTTAACATCCAAATGCCAAAACCAAACACCCAAAAACCAAAATTTTAAACCTAATATCCAAATATCAAACCATCCAAACGTCAAAGTTAAATATCCAAAATGTTTATACTAAATATGCAAATATTAAATCATCTAAATGCCAAAATAACATTCCATTCAAAAAAAAAAATTACATTCAAAGTTCTAGGGATAGAAAGTGTTCTAAGTTACGCACGCAAATATAATTAACTAATTCAGTTCGGTTTAAATTGCAGCCCTAGAATAAAATGTCAGAATCGAACTGTTTAGGCCGATTCTTTCTATTTTGTGACCAAAACTGACTATAGAACCTGGTTCCGTTCTAGAATAAAAAACCCATAACCGGATTGCAAAGACTGGTCCCAATTCAGTCCGGTCTAGTCTAAGTTAACAGTTCTTTAACAATATACTGATATTGCCAGTCCTTTTGGATGTGATCAAATCTGTCTAGCATGTGATGCTCAGTTGATTCAGTGCATTATTGATGTTCCTTGTACCCTACCCCCCCGAGAGCTTCTACGCGCCCCCCATATGACAAAAATCCCTCCGGACCCACACCCGAAAATATCATTATCCCCCTCTTCTTTGCCCAATCCCCGCTCCCCTGAGCCTCCCCTTGTTTTTAAGTTTTTTTGAGTTTTTTTTAAATCAGTTTTTTTTCTTTTTATTTTTTTATAATTTTTTTTTATTATCACATTTTTTTTTTAGTGTGGAAGATTCGAGAGTTATACTTAAAAAAGCAAACATAATATTCGTCCTTGCAATATGTAATAAAAATAAAAAAATACATGCAAATATATAAACGGCTTACATATATGAAACTTTTTAAAAATATTCATAAAAATTTTATACTTTTTCAGCCATGTGGACCGAAAGAAATATAAAATTATAACAAATTTGTCCATTTTTTAAATTTTTTTGTGTATTTTTTCATTAGTTTTTGTTTCTTTTTTTTTAATCATTTTTTTTTTTTTATAATTGTAATCTTTTATTTATTTTTTAGTTATATATTTTTGGTATCATTATTTATAAAAATTAAAAAAATTATAAAAATTCCCGACTGATTCTCAACATCTTGAAGGAGTATTTAAAGGGAGGGTGGTGGTTTGTGGGGTCTTTAAAGAAAAAAGTTTAGACATGTGTCAAGGGTTAGTGGAGTAATTTAAAAAGAGTGAGAGGTTCTGACATGTGTCAAGGGTTGTGGATAATTTAAAAGGAGGAGGAAGTTCTGAAATGTGTCAAAAATTGGTAGGAGAATTTAAAGGGAGCGTAGGTTCTGACATGTGTCAAGAATTGAAGGAGGGGATTTAAAGGGAGGATGATGTTCTGACATGTGTCAAAAATTAAGCAAAAACAAAATTAATAGAAAAAATTAATAAACAAAACTGATTAAAAAATTTAAAAAATTTAATAAAAAAAATAAAAAAAATTACATAAAAAGTGGGTTAACTGAAGGAAAAAAACGCAGTGGAAAAAAAAAGGAGGGTTAATGGAAAAAAAAAAGAGCTGAAAAAAGAAAAAATAGGTTAATTTGGTTGAGGAGGAGGGTAAAAAAGTATTTATAGGAGAGGGGTATAAGCGTAAAAATGCTAGGAGACAAGAGGAGGACAGGGGGAGGGGCGCTGTCAGGGGAGGAGCGGGTAGCAATTTACTACCCCACGTAGATTTGGATTGGAACCAAAGGCGCCGGATCCCCTGCACACCCTGTCCCAGCCTCTTCCAACCGACACCTGTCCCCTTCCCCCTCCCAATTACTCCTTTCCCACGTGGTTTCCCTTGAGTATAATTTTTTCGGAATTTAGTCCCTTGAACATTTTGATTGAATCTCTTAGAGAGATTATTTGGTAAGAATATTAAATGAAATAAAATGATTAAAGGACTGAGACCATATCAGATCAAGTTTCTTAAAAAAAAATTAAGTTTGAATTTTTTTTAAAAGTGAGCGGTATTTATTTTGATTTTTTAACTGCTTTGGTCCGATTTTTTATTTTTCGTGAAGTTTTTCATTATCTAAACGTTGGAGCCTGGAGTAGATCCTTAGTGGATACGAGATCTTTTGGCTCAACTTTGTCACAGTTTTACCGATCTTTACTTAAGAACCAATTTCTAAATGCTGGAGCGGATCCTAATTAGGAGATGCGAGATCTTTTGGTGCGATGAAGGTAAAACCCCATTTTCGCCTTGAAGTTTCAAATTCAACTAAGGTTCGTGATTCAAGTTTCATCAGCCCATTTTCTTTTATCTTGTTCATTGCAAGCAAATAGGATTTCAACATGGTGAAACCAACTTTTATTATCCAAATGGGTGGGTATGTCGAAGCTCCATTTTTAATCACTTTTCTCACTGAACCTCTATCACTTCTAAAGACTTCCTATCCCAAAAAGATCCCAACAAACTCAAAAAAAATTTGTTTCCTTTTCCATTGGACAAGAGAGAATTTTTAGTCCCCCACCCCATAACCAATCTCATTTTACCTTGGGAATTAACACTCTTTAAGAGTCTGAGGTCTGCCTTTTTCCCAAGCTAAAGGATATAAGTAGGCAGGCAGGCCTTGAAGGTCCTTTTAGAGCTGGGCTTGGGATGGTCAGATTATGCCCGATTGGGCTCAGGCTGTGACATGTTTTCTGAATATGCAGTGCAAAAGGGACTCAAAATCCCTTTTCGTCCCGATCCGACCCGATTAAGAAAACCCTCCCCCACCCCCGTCCCAAACCCGTGACGGGTTGGGACTCGAAATCCCATACCCTCCCCGCCAGCCCCCGCCCATTAAATTTTTTTTTATAATTATGTATATATATATATGGTATAATTAAAAAAAGGGTAATTTTGTCAATTTATAGCTAATCGGGGCGGGTTCGGGGCGGTC
The DNA here is from genome assembly GCA_009663005.1 of Actinidia chinensis. NCBI lineage: Eukaryota > Viridiplantae > Streptophyta > Magnoliopsida > Ericales > Actinidiaceae > Actinidia > Actinidia chinensis. The sequence goes on along the minus strand of CM018897.1, from coordinate 3,434,626 downwards.
AAACCCGACCCGACCCGGGTTTTAATTTCCCCATATAACCCGACCCGAACCCGTTTATCTCTACCCCAAACCCGCCCTATTAGGGGCGGGGTGGGGATCCGATTTTTTTGGGTAATTGCCATCCCTAGTGCAAACCAGTCCGGGCCATGTCGACCCCTAGGTGACATTCAAGGCAGTATTCTGGCCATCCACACCGACTCCAGTTGCTGTTTTTCTTGAATATACTTTCCCAATAAAGGATTCTAAGACAAAAGGTTTGCAGATATTCTTGCTCCGTCCGCACAGATGTTCAACAGATGCACAAGAGAAGGGGTCATTTAAGTTTATAGATTATATGTCCAGAATTTGAACACAACAATTGTAGATATTAGTAGTCTCCTTCACTAATAGTCCGGTGCCATTACTCATCCTGTGGGAGTATATATCCCCTCGATATTAGTTCAGTCAATCAAACAAAACCTGTGTTCATAGAACGACTGACGGACTGTTTGAAGGAGTAACAATTCCCCATAACAATACTTAGTTCAAGTTACAGATTAAACTACTTTGTCGTGAATCGAGCTGTTCGGTTTAGGGTTGCACACCAGCCCGTTCCCTGCCCAACCCGGCTGGATTGAGTTTTCTAGCCCATTTAATAAATGGGTTGGACTTGGGAATAACTCTTGAAGCCTAGCCCGACCCATATATATTATTAAATATATTTTTAATAATTTATTTTTATGTAATTAATTAAAAAATTAAAAATAACGAAAATATATTTAAGAGTGTATGACAAATATCATGCATTCAATATGGCAACATTCGAAAGCAGAAAGGAAAGCAGGATCTCACTGAAATGATATGTGGAAGAAACCAACCTCAATATTGGATTCATCAGTAAATTAATTACAAGGATTAGAAGTATATCAGGAACAGACATGGTACAAATCACCCGGTACACTGATTAAACCTCAACTGTATCCTAAAAAGCTGGGTAGCCACATCAAGACACATGAAGAACCCCAAATTAGGGGAGGTGTTTGACGACCAAAGAATGAATCGGGAAGATCCCGGACACGGGCATAGTACAGGTTTATCTATTTGAATTAAGTTACAACAGTGACACCAGAAATGGTATGGTGAGGAAGCTTTCCTCTTATTTAGATTCATGCGAAAGAAGTATCGTAAGAGAGATTTGACTTACAAGTTTATTTCTGGTTTTGCTCCACCTTGGCTCGAATCTTCTGTTCCAACACAGATATTTCGGTCTCGAGACTGAACATTCGGTTTGTAAGGCATCATATCTCAAGGGTTGTCACTAAGAGTCATTGAGTCGGCTCCCAATCACAGCTCAAATGCTGAATGGACCGTAAAGGAAAGTGTTAACTATACCCCTACTTAGATCATCAACGGCCCTTCTTGTTTCTTGAGAATCGTCACCCCATTTTTGACAAGCATTGTTCTAGTCTGCGACTCGGATTCTTTCAGGTAAGCTCTTAGTTCTGATGTCCCTTCCGTGGGAACGGCAGTCTCCAGCCGAATCCCTCCAAGCTTCGAATTGTTTTGGACTCCTAGGCCAATAATTGCCTGCGCCTCCATTGCTTTCTGCTTTCATCGAAGTCTATCCTCTTTATTGCATCCACAACCTCCCTAAGGTCATCCCATTATAAACCCGTGCAGTCTGAGATCCGTGACACATAAACCCCGTTTTCTAGGGAACAGATATGTCGATGAAACCTCAACCAACCCCGACTTCCCTGACCAACAGGTGAAGATCTATTACGTGTTCTTCAGAATATGGGTTTTTTCCGAGGCAGTGTCTGGTGAAACTACATCTGCTCGGCAGCACAGGTTAGCATTTCTGAAAGGGGTTTGTAGATTAAATCTCAACATCCTCAACTCCTCACGGATGGCAGCTACTCTCTCCTCATCTGTTTCACTAACCACCATCTTGGTGCAACCTTTTTTGCTCCAAGTTGTTTTTTGAAATCACAATCTTCCCCACTTTGCCTGCTCCAATAACCAAACAGCCTCGCAGTGGTATTACAGGAATTCGGAAGCTTCAATCAAGGCCAACTCCTACAGCACTGAGCTAACAGAAACTGCCCAGCTGCAATGTTGTCCTCGGTTCTAACCCTTTTTCCAACAGCCATTGCAGCTGAAAAGTCCACTGATGTTTTCCTGCCAAAGCCAGTGACTCTCCTTGCCTCAACTTTGACACTTGTTTGAACCTGGGCTAGTATTTTGACCTTCTCCTAAGACGAGGTAGTCTAGCCCTGCTGATACTTCAAGATGTGCTGTGGTAAGCACCTTTTTTGTACACCAAAAAAAACCAGTGCTGGCGATATCTCTGAGACAGAATCCCACTTGTCTAAAAAGAAAAAAGAAGACGAATATCTTGAGAATGATAACCACATTCACTTATTAAAAATATTAGATATTCTTAGCAGGCAGAAAGCTTTAATATCCTTGTATGTGAATCATGTACAAAATGCGAAGTGAGGGGAAAAAATCTATGAAAGAAAGAAAAGCAGTTTGATGGTGATAACTGCTATGAAAGTCCATAATTTCAGATAATTTTAATATTATCCCGGTCAATTGATGTGCCAATTGAACTCCAGTCAGATGTGTAGCGTCACAATGTAATATTGCACAAAATGTTCTTCGAAGCAATCAAACCTATCTCATACCAGTTAAAACATTTCCTTCACATTAACGAACTTCAATTCTAATAGGAAATAAATTTGGATGAACAGGAGAAAATATGGAAAAGAAAGATACAAACAAAGGAAGAAAAGAAAAGTACCTTTGACATCCATTCAGTCACTTCTCTTACACCACGATGTTGAGACATAGCTACAACATATATCTCCATCCTGTTGCGTAACTAAAGGACTTGGCAGCTTCTTCTATATGATTCAACCACACAGCTCTGCTATGGCTCGAGGCCACTCTCTGCTTCAGGAATGCAGTTTTCATCACACGCATTTCAACAGGTACAGTGTGGATACTGATCCCGCAATTAACTACAAAATGCTTGCGCCTTCCTTTTCCTTCGTATACCCTGAGGAACATCAAATATGGAATTAGAGACATATCACATTCATGTATATGGTCCCATATGTATCCCAATAAGGAAGAAAAGTTCTCTTAATATTACCCAGATAAATAAAAAGTAGGCACCGTAAGTTAAACAATTAAAACCAAAAACCTGGTTAATGACTCATCAATCATCATTCACGAATAAAAAAGAAAGACATACAAAGGCACTGTATGTTAAAAACTAAAACCCGGTTAATGACCCGTCATTCATGAGTCAAAAAGAAGACAGACACTTTTTCTTTTATTTGAAGGACTGAACTAAGAAGATGAGAAGCATTCCACATAGGGGAGCACGCTTACAGATGAAGCTAACACAAAAAAGTGCCATACAATCAGCAAATCAATGTAAGCAGTCATCGAACTTGAATGGACGACACAACTAAATTAAAGCTATTAAGTATTAACTCGCTGAATTAGGAATTAGAAAGAAAAAAGAAAAAGCAAGAAGCAACAAATAAGCGATGTAAATCAGAAAATGCATCTGTCGCCAGCTGAAATAGCTATAAACTTTTCTTCAATAATTACAGATACCGCACAAAGAGGCAAGCCGCAAGCAAAAGTAAATAGTTGGCAGATCGTCATTACATAGCTTTAGCCGAGGACAAGTGTCAAGCCAAAAGCATAATTGCATCACAAATATTGTGCATCTAAGCAGCAATTCTAGAGAAAAAAAAATATATTAGATACATTTGTGATAGCTGATCCATGTCAGTTAGCTAGTCAACACTCCACAAACAAACAATACTCAACCTAAGAAAACTTCCTAGTTTGAATTTCAGTAGCTTTATTTAATACATCAGCTGATTGCCCAATCCACCACTGTGAATTGTGCAGAGGGAATGTTACACAACCAAAACGAAAGACTTAATAAGTCACCACGTGAATTTACATGTTCACTCTCTAGTCTCTACGGAAAATAAAGAAGATGCAATCAACTTTCCAAAGTTTTAGCACTCAGGCATAATCCTGAAAAATGCCTAAAGTTTTGAGATCTCCTGAGGATTTCCAAAACTCTCAAATGCACTGATGTAATCCATGAAAAACTCTTATAATCAGAAACATTTCCCACAAATATTAACAAATTAATAGCAAAATCAGTGGCTAAAAAGACAAGCATAAACAAAATCCAATGTGCGTTGGGCACTCCTGAGTAGAGATTACACACAAGCCGTTACCAAAATCAATCAAAGCCACAAATTATCAAACATATCACGAAATTATACAGAAAAGCCACAGCGACCTATTTCTAATCAGCTAAACAACACAAAGCCTAAACTAAATTGAATGTGCATTACGCATTCCTGAGTAGAGAATTCAACCATCCATAACCAAAATCAACCAAACCCCCAAATTATCGAACTCATGACGAAACTGATCAACAACAATAAATAACCGCCAAGGATTCGCGATCACAATTAAGACAAAAGCGTATGTGTAGTGCGAGAATTTTTGACAAAAGCGCATGTGTAGTGCGAGAATTTTAACGTACTGTCAGCGGCCGAGGTCTTAAGCTGTTCGAGAGCAGAGAGGCTCGGAGAAGAAGAGGCCGTGTTGATCTGAACCAAGACATCGGAACCGACCTCGCACCGAACGGTGGGACCACCTCTCCGAATCAAGGCCCGTCTGGTCCGAATTGGCTTGCAGAGGACTCGAATTTGAGATGCCGCCGTCTGCGTCGATCCGTCGGCGGAAGTGCGGCTTCGGATGAGGGTCTCGAGCTTCGCCCCTGCAAACGCGCTCGAAACAGCCATGGCCGTTGAGGAATTAGCTCCGAGTGCGCGCCAAACCCCAACCCTAAGAGAGAGAGAGAGAGAGAGAGGAGGTTTAAGGGAAGGAGGGTTTGGGCTGTGAGAAGGGGCTGTTTGTGAGATTGTGATTGAAAATTTGAAATGGTGTCTGCTTGAGAGAGAGAGAGAGGGAGAGAAGTTGACCGAGGGCAGGTTCGTTGGGGGTTGGCTTGAAGATTTCTTTGGGCTGCGATTGGCGGGTGGAATACACGTTTTATCCACTCTCTCTATAAAACCCTCAGCTTTGGTATGTGGTGGACTGAGTGATTTTTCCTCTATGCGGGGTCCACACACCAAACTCTCTATTCTCTAACACCGTCCAAGATTGGTCTTCCAATGGGGCTGTTTGTGAGATTGCGATTGAAATGGTCTGTTACTCAGTCTAAAATATAAAAAATCAAATTTAATTTGATAAAAAATTGTTAAAAATAAAAATAATCTATTTTTACTTGAAATATGTAAAAATTGTTTTTTTTTGTATTTTTAAATTAGATAAAAAAATACATTTTTAAACTTCTCTTGTTAAGAGAAAAGAGTATAATTTTTTTATTGAACAGTGAAAACATGCACTAAATTTGAAAAAAATCAAAACTCAAAAAGCAGATAAACAAAAAGCTAGCACAAATCAGGGGGAAAAATCTGAAATTTAAAATATATTAGGGTTAAGAGGTCACTCGATGGCTTTAGTATTCCTAAATCCAACTGCTCCATACGAAAAATAATATATCAAACTCCGTCCAAAAAAACTAAATCAAACGGGACCAAAGTTAATAATTTTTGATTTTTTTATTATTCAAATATTCAACATTAAGGCAATATTGTTGG
>CM018897.1:3381433-3386433 GCA_009663005.1 Actinidia chinensis | reverse complement strand
TAAGAAAAAAAATAGAAAAAGTCCTAAATTTAAGGATAATCTTATCATTTTTGCTAAAAATTTAGCTCCATTAGAGAATTTTGATAATAGTTTCAAAACTAAGAAAGATCAATGTTATTTCAGAAAGTATAGAGAAAACAGCTATAATTATAAAAAAATCTTAGAAAGATGAGTAAAATTTATCCAAATTACACAACGAGGCTAGAAAGAAATTCCTTGGGTTAGTATAGAATCGCCGTTTCGAGTCTTATTGTTGCGATATATTGCTTCCCTTTCCTCTTTCTCCTCCTATCGAATGAAAAAAAAAACTATTCATGTATTAAATTCCAACAGAGAAGAGAGAGAGAGAGAAGAGAGGAGAGATGAGAGAGAGAGATATATATATCACATTCTTCATCCAACGTAATTTATACATCACATATTAATATAAAAAAATATTAATTCAACCAAGTTCATTTATTATATTCTTCATCTATTCTCAAAATAATATAAAAAATACCAGTCCAATCAATTTCATGTAGTAACCCTAATCTCTTTTATCATAAGGTATGCATGTATATGCAATGGTGGCGATTTTTTTGCCAAAAAAAAGGGTAACTTACACTGACCTCCCCGGTTTTCAATTTAATGCATGATCTCTCCTGGTTGAAGAAATACGCTGACCACCCTCCCCTTTGGTTTCATGTTGTTTTCAAATTTCCCCCTAGTTAGTGGTTCGTCAGAATTTTTATATTATTTTTATTTGCCCTTCGCTCTCTCTATCAACAATAAACAAAAAAATAGTAATCTAAATAAAGTAACTTTTACTAAAAGTACTTAAAAACTAATGTCAAAATTACTTAAAATTAATTTTGGTGCCAAAAAACATAAATTTATTATTTAATTTTGGTTTTTCAAACGTTTTTTCAATACCCAGTCAAATACATAGTCTATTTTTTTAGCATACTATTTATTATAAATTATGCTATTTATTGTTGATGTTAAAACTCTCTTTTTTTTTTTTTTCAAAAAAATATCTAAAAATACTTGGAAATACCCTCTTAATAAAAATCCTCTGTCTTATCAAGTAATTTTTTTAAGAAAAAATTAATCAGTGATATTTTTAATTTTTATAATCACTTTGAAATACCCAAATAATTGTTGTTGGTGGATGGTAGAACGTTGCCATTAACGGTTTTAACGGATCTTGTCACGGACCAACCCATTATGAGGTCTTCTTTAGTCTCTATTTTTAAGGAATTTTCTCTCTATTTATAAATTTTTTAGTTGATTTGCAAAATATAAACAAGTTTTTTTTTCTTAAATCGTTTCGATTTGTATGGCTTTGAGGTATTTTTATTTATTTTATTTGTAGTTTCATTTTTATTTTGGTTTTTTTTAAAAAAAAATTTAATTATTTTTTTTCATTTATTAATCTAAAAATACATCGTTACTGGGATTCTTTTGCCTTCGGTAGATGTTATTTTATAAATAATTCTTTTTATTTTTTATAGATATCTAATCTAAAAAGAATTAAAAAAAATAATGATTATGTACTCCCACTTTGTACTAAATGCACTTATTTTGGACTTCTTGATTAAAAAAAAAACTAATAAAACATAAAAAAATTAAAACAAACTTAAAAGAAAATAATTTTTTGATTAGTTTTCAAATTTTTACAAATAATGACTCCAACAAATAAATTTTTCAAACAGTTAATAAAAAAAAATAAATTTGATAAAAAAATATAAAAACTATAAAAAAAAAAACAGAGAGAGAGAGGGGCTGATGGGTTGAGGGCAAAATAGTAAATGGGTTGAGGGGACAAACATTGTTACTCTGACAGGAGGTCAGTGTAATTTCTCAAACTAGAGGGGAGGTCAGTGTAATTTACCCCCAAAAAAGGGTCCAATGTGCAAGTCGAATGGGCTTCTGAATATGCCAAACTGGATCTCAGACCTTGCTTATCTATAAAAGGCCAACCAACTGTAACTTCAGGCCCAATGGGCTGCTTTCATTTTCATGACCCAGTTAGGAAAGGACAGTATAGTAATTTAAATATTGGTAGAATTGTTTACCGAATAAATACCCTCCACTTTATCAAATTCCTATCACTTTTATCGATAACCTGAATTGCCTAGTTTTCATACATTAACACTTTTACTTCTTTCTTCTCATGCGAGGGTAGTTTAGACAATTAATCAAAAATTGCGTTATAATAAATAAAAAATAAAGTATTTTTAATGAAAAAAGGAGTGTATGGCTCCGTTTGGTAATACTTAAAAACCAAAGTTTTTTAAAATTACTACCAAAATCTCGATTTTTTTATTTTTTTGTTTTTCTGGCTTTACTTTAGTTACAAATAAACAAAAAAATAAAAATAAAAAAAATAAAAAAACCAACTCTGACTGATTTTTTTGCTTATAAAGTAAAAAAAGACAACTCGAAAAATTGGTACCAAACGGAACCTATATTATTACCATTTTGTTTGTTTTCACTTTTTCTCCTTTTCTCCTTTGGTCATGAGAGTTATCAAATCAAGTTGGATTTGTAGTGGATAGAAAGTTCACTTTATTGACTGTGCAACTTGAGAGTTGTTTCATAGGTTTTGTATTCATATTGCCTTCAAAAGAAGACCATGGAATTTGGAAACATGGTTAAGATATAAAACCACGGGCTATCATTTGGGTGCATTTGGATGATGGATTTGTGGAAAAATTTTTAAGGAAAAAAGGGAAATATGAGAAAATAAAATGAAAAATTTACATTTGTTTTATAGGACCAGACTTCTCTCCAGTTCCAAAATGGAACAAAATAATTTAGTTGGTGACTGTAGACTCATTGCAGATCTTAACCTTTCATTTTACATGGCTTGTCAAGCAAAACATCCATAGAAAAAAATAAGTGTTTGGTCAATTAGTTTGAAAAATAAATTATCTATTCTTAAAATCATATTTGGCATCAATTTTTGTAAGGTAAATTGGCTTCATCTACTAACAACATCCAATCAATTTGAAAATTTGTACGGATGATCTCCTTAGCACGCACCATAAGATTAGCGAATAATGGTTTGGATGACTAAAATATATCCACAACCTCCCAACTAGGCTATTCAACCCCTAAAAAAAAGGTGTGTTGCTATTTCTAATGTTATTTTAGAAAATAGCTATAATTATAAAAAATCTCAGGAAGATGAGTAGAATTTATCCAAATTACATAAAGAGGCTAGAAAGAAATTCCTTGGGTTAGAATAGAATCACCGGTTTGAGTCTTATTGTCGCGATGTGTAGCTTCCATTTCCTCTTTCTCCCCTATCAAATGAAAAAAAACCCATGTATTAAATTCCGACATATATATATATATATATATATATATATATATATCACATCCTTCATCCAACATAGTTTATACATCACATATTAATATAAAAAAATATTAATTCAACCAATTTTATGTAGTAACCCTAATCTCTTTCATGTATAAGGTGTGCATTATATATTATATATATATCAATGGTGGCGAGTTTTTTGCAAAAAAAAAACAACAAAATGGTCCAAAGTGCAAGTCCAATGGGCTTCTGAATATGCCAAACTGGATCTCAGACCTGGCCTATCTATAAAAAGGCCAACCAACTGTAACTTCAGGCCCAATGGTCTGCTTTTATTTTCATGACCCAGTTAGGAAAGGACAGTATCGTAATTTCGTAATCATTTAATATTGGTCGAATTGTTAACTAAATAAATACCTTCTACTTTATCAAATTCCTATCATTTTTATCGATAACCTGAATTGCCCAGTGTTCATACATTAACACTTTTACAGCCTGTTTGGCATCCGGAGATGGTCCCGGATTTGGCCATTTCCGATTTATTCTCCCGTGATGCTCCTTCTCCCGGGTTTGGCGAGTATTTTGGACTCCCTGATTTTTCTCCAGCTGCCTTCGAAATCCTTCCCATCCTGATATGGAGGACAGGGGGTTACCCCGTCCGTCATCACGCGATCCTCCGCGTCCGTGATGAATGACTATTGTGCCCTCGTGTTGGGGGAAGAGAACCGGTTTGTGGCGGGGAGACGGCGACACGTCTCTCTCTCTTTAGCTTATCAATCAATTTGGGGAAGAAAACCAGGGGAGGATTCGATTTTATTTGGGTAAATTACACTGACCTCCACTAGTATGAGTTTCCACAACGAAACCTTGACGTTTAAGATTATAATTACCTCCCCTGAAAGTTTAAAACTAAAATAGATTCCCTCAATTTACCCCCCCAAAATTATAAATTAATATTAATATTTAAATTTATGTTTTCTTGGATGTTAATTTTTATTTATTTATTTAGTTCGGTTTCGCATAAATTGGGTACCAATTTTTGTGAATAAAATTTATGAATTGGGGTGAATTTGGGTCTCTGTCATTACAGAGTCCAATTTGTTACTTTTTTTTGTGCAAATAAATCAAGTTTTTTTTAAATAATTAAAATTAATTTAATTGAAATTAAATTAGTTGGAATCAAATTGAATTATAAGATCGTAATTAGTTAAATTCAAACTATAAGATCAAAGTGCAACATTTTCTAAACTACAAGGGCCCTTTTGTGGTATGGGTTTGCATATTTTGGGTGTGTTTGGACTTTTTTTTCAAATACTTTTTATATTTAGGTTTTTATATTTTATATATTATCCATTTCAAGACAAGTTAAAATTAAAAAATCTTGATCAAAATTTAAAGTAATACCTTGATTTTTTTTGGCTGATTTTTCTTAAAAATTAAAGACTTGTTTTCATCTTTTACTAGTTTTTTTTACCTTTTAGGTTGATCAATTTTTGTAGTAAATTCATACATAATTAATATTAAAAAATTCAAGTTAGTTTCTAATAGTTTAAAATTTGATTGCTTTAATCTTTCTAGCTCAAAATTTTAAAGTAATAATTTTTTTCCTAATATCTTATTAAATAATTAATTTTGAATAATTTAAACCAAAAAAAAATGTGAATTATATATTTTTAAATTATATATTAATATG
>CM018897.1:3361433-3363933 GCA_009663005.1 Actinidia chinensis | reverse complement strand
ATTAGGTCAGCGCTTGTTCGCTAACATGGCAATCGGGCCCTCTCTCTCACAAGCAATCATTCTCTCTCTCCTGACTTTCTTTCTCTAAAAAACTAGAGCCAAAAACTTTGTTCTTGCGCTCTTTCTCTTCGTTTCTGGTTACTGACTTGACCGTTAGAGAGTCATTCCCGGAACAGCTCCGGGCGATCCTTCTCATTGTTTTTGTCTCACAGGTCTGCTGAGCAGTGTCCTGCAGCCGGAATCAGCTTGACAGCTCCCACTTGTGTCTATGTTTGATTTTCTATTATCTCCACTACCCCACACATAGACTTTCCAAATCCCCACCTTCCTCTTATCATTTCCTTTTTCTTTTTTTCCCCTCTTGTCTTTATATGGATGCAAAATATTTTCTTCCATTTGTAATTGCCATATATATTTAAGGGGAAGGGGAAGGGGAAGGGGAAAGGAGAAGGTTATCATTTCACAATCAATCATGCAATGTAGATTTGTAACAGGTACTTGGTCAATTTTCTTCTATGTTGATAGAATAACCATCATATTGAATTAATGGTCCCTGTCAATATTAGGAAATACAAAAATTTGTGATGGTTCTTTGACATTGCAGAGAAAAAAGAAAATGCTACCTTTTTAAATTAATTCACTCTTGCAAACCGCAATATATTCAAGGGTTTTTACGGGAGGCTGCTGATTTTATATTCCTAACTTTAGGAGAAAGAGAATAAAAAATTGAGTCTTATATATTTTGTTCTCATTAACGATTCTCTTCGTTTTGGTAGGCATTTAGACTGGGCCAATGATTTTTTCTCATCCAGTATACTTACTTCAAGCCATGTAGATAGGGATGGAAATGGGTAACCCCAATATTCCATCCAAATTCTATGAGTTTTTTTCTACTCAACCCTACCAAAATCTTATCGGGTTTGTCGGATCCAATATTATATGAGTCTTTACCCTATTAATACTCTCTCAAACCCTTTTGATCAAGGACCGGTAGGAACAGAGACACTTTAGGTTGTAACCCTTCTTATGAACTAAAAAAAATATGCTCACTAGATCGTTAATCTACTAAATAAAAATTAAGTTTTATATAATTTAGCGGAAATATAGAAATTTTGATCGTCTTAAGCAATTTATTTTCTTGCTAACAAGATTAAAACTACATAATATTAAGAGCATTTTTATGATTATTATACATTTACGGTTTGTGATTGGGTTGATGACCCAACCCACACCCTATCAGGTTATTCATTTTTATTCTCAAATGCACTCATAACCTAGGATTATTTTGACATCCATATGTATCATCATATGAACTCTTACTTTTCTCTCTCTCTCACACACACACACACTAGTGGTTGGGTGTATATTTAAGCAAAATTAATTCTTGAACATACGGATTGATTTTGTTTTTTTGCTTTATTTATCCAACAGTTATTGTAACCCACGACGCAGTTATTAGTAATTTTGTTCTTTGAAAACCTAATTAATGTGAATGATGTTTTTTATGTAAAATATTGTAAACCGACTTCAAAATTTTGTCTTCACCAAATAAGATGTTACCTTTTAATAATGATATACGTCTAGGAAGCTTGCTTGATTTTGGAATATGATGACAAAGTGAATGGTGACAAAATATGCATGGTCCAGAAAGGTCAGGTCCGTTAACTCACTACTTTGGAACTGCCTTAGCTTGGATGGGCCTTTAATTGTACCAATCTCATTGGGTTGATCAATGGAATAGAATCAAGTATGTTTTTTTTGGCAAGTATATCAAATATTTTGGTTTTCCTTTTCTAGACTTTCCAAATGACTTTCCAGAACAGCAAATAATATGTCAAAAATATAGAAAAACATCAAATATTTCCTCCAATTGATGAGTTTTTCTTTTTTTGTATGTGATATTATTTGGATTCACCTTTTTGAAAGTAGAAAAATAAAAAAGGAAATAAAATGAAAAATGGTATAGAAAATCATTCCAAAAAGTTTCTTCCGTCCTTTCTTTTCTTAAAACACCACTATTTTAGGAATGTTTGAGTTTGTTTTTTTCGAGGTCTCGGATGTTGAAATCACACGAAAATCGTGTCTTTGAATCTCTCATAATTTTTTTTTGAATGAAATGCAAAAATAAAATTTGGAAATGATAATAGAATTTGAAATTAAGTTTCGCAATTATTATTTTTTATTTTTTCCCTTGTCAAACCCTTCCAATCGGGTCAGTTAGCTACTTACACGTTAGCCCTTCTTTCTATAAATTCAGAACCGGCCCTGGACTGAAGCCAATTCAGCCCAGGCTTTAGGCCCCCAAATATTTAGGACTTTTAGTAAACCAGGCCCAAAAATAGCATGAACGTATTTGTATCGACAAGACGAGTCATACGAATAAAAAATAGACACCAAAGAACTATTCACGCACCCTCACGTGCCTCCTATCTGTCGACACGTGAGATCCACTCTCACTCACGCGTCGCACGCACCTCCAATGAAGACGATGAGTGGGCCT
>CM018897.1:3306433-3308933 GCA_009663005.1 Actinidia chinensis | reverse complement strand
CATTACTTTAAATCCCGATTCAGGAGACGGAGGACAGAGAGAAGGGGGTCTATGGCGGGGATGAGTTCGATTCAGGCACCCTTCACGGCGTCGTGAGGTTCAATTCAAGCCCGGGATGGATAACATCATTAACAAAGAATTTGTCCAATATTATGTTGATCCTAAGAATAACCACGGTTCAAAAAGCTTCCAGATAAGCTATAGGAGCTCAATGAATCAAACAAAGTAAGAAATAAGGGAATTTAGCCAACCACCCAACAAATCCAATAAAAAGAAAAAGGAACGGTTTCCTTTGGGAAAAAGGATCAAGGAAAATGGGATGCAAAATAATAAGTTACAAAAAAAAAAAATCACACGGGGAAATTCTTTATCTATGTTATATCCTTTTGGGGACACGGGCGAGTGGGAAGGTAGGGGACTGCAAATCCCTTTTTCCCCAATTCAAATATGGGTGTCGCCTTACCAACACAAGACTCAAAATCTCCTATTTTGTTCTCTCTTGTTAATAAGCCTTACCAACACAAGACTCAAAATCTCCTATTTTGTTCTCTCTTGTTAATAACAAATCGGAAAATGCTAAGCCAATGGACGGGCAGTTGTTTATGGACAAAAGGTATATTGACATGCATGAAAAAGTAAATATTCGTGAAAGTGCATTGAAACATGTGAAAAGTGTATAAATATCCTTAAAAATTGTGCATTATCATAATGGAATTACTTTCAAAATAACACATAGAATTACCAAAAATGGAATATTCGAGTCAATCTAAGTTTTGAATATTAGAAATTGAAACAGAAAAATGAAGCTAAAAATGTTTCCTGAAATGGAAAAACACAAATTTGGAAGCTTAAACGAAGAAAAATGCGCGAGAGTTGCATCTGATCATGAAAAGCAGTGAATTTTGCTGCTTGGGCTATTTCGGATAGAAAATGGGCCCTTAGAGGCAACTTTGGCAACAATTGTGCGATTTGCGCACCACACAAACCCTACAGCAATCCAATCTGCACCACTAGTGCAAATCAAGTACAAGAAACACCTGCTATGCCTGTTGAAGAGCCTTTGTTTCCATACATATCTACATCCTATCACTACTATGGCTTCTTTCTGTTTTTGAAGAGTGGTGTTCAAAGGGCTTCGATGTGGTATTACTACGGGCTCACTTAACGTGGCGCGCCCACATTCACCCATTTGGGGGTGGGATGAGATAATTTTTTTTTTTTAAGTGGGATCCACCTCCAAATGGGTGGATGTGAGCACGCCACGTAGGCGAGTCCGTGGTAATACCACGGGGTCGAACCCGTCTGAACACCACTCTTCTTGAAAAGGATGAGTTGCCACTGGGTGCAGCCTATAGGACGTTGATTTTGCTATGGTGTTTCTAAATTTTGTTACATCATGTGACATGCAGACTCACAGATAATCTCACGCATTCTTTGCGCAACAATCTCAGAAAAAGGACCCAGGAAAATAAAACGCCCTACATCTTATTTTGAACATCCGGTGTTTAACTCAATTTCATTGTTTTTTTTTTTAATATGACTGATCAAGGATGCCTAAATAAATAGATATTGAGTGCAACAATACCAACAACATAGAAAGTTCCAATGGAGTAGACTGTGTTGGAATAATTTGGTGTTTACACACTAACTTTGACCAAATTTAAGATGGGACCCGCACATATCCTTTTTAGTGGGTCTAAGTTACTTTGTGTGCTCCTCCATTAGGAGATGATATTATTTATTTGCTCAAATCTATGGAGGTTTGAATGAAATAATGGCTTCCAAAGTAGGTACTTTGAGTATGAATTTTGGGTGAAACCAAAAGTTTGTCCCACATTGATTTTCTATGGAAAAAGTGGTAAGTATATAAAGCCCAAGTTTGATTAAGGGTTTGGGCCCCAAGGGGCACCCCACTCATTACCCCACATGCGCGCTGCCATCCGGCTGGCTTGGAATTTTCTGTGTAGAAATTTTATGTGAAAATTCTTCTACTTCTTTTATGTGTCTAAATTAATGTTGAAAATTCTTCTAACTAATTCTTCTACTCTCTTTTATGTGTTACTGTATGAATTTTCTGATGTAAAAATTCTAACAGTTTTGACAGTTACGGCTACTATTCTTTGTTGTGATTATTTTATCTGGAGATTCTGTGTTGTGATTATTTATCTTGGAGATAGGCGCCCGTTAGACCCATGAGCACCTGTGTGAGGAGGGCGAATCTCTTAAGAAAAAAGTGGTCCAAACTCAACTTGATCATCATTTCCTACAATTTTTTCATGTTATTATATAGATAATTGGTTACATAATTTACAATATAATATTAAATTATAATTACTTTTTAATTATTTATGAATTTTTTTTTATAAAATATATGTCAGTAATATTTTTTATTTTTCAATTATAAAGCATTTCGTAATATTTTCCAAAAACCTCTAGCTATCCTTGTCTTCACCTGAACTGAGCCTTCATTGATTCACATAAACACGTGTTATAATGCTTT
>CM018897.1:3228933-3233933 GCA_009663005.1 Actinidia chinensis | reverse complement strand
GCTTATTAGGCAACTGTTCTAAAAATATCGGACATACGTCTCATACTCTTAACTCAAGTGTAAAAGGCTCGACACATCAGACAAATAGTACCTCTCCTTTACTTCCCCTTCTCTAGTAACGTAAATTATGCAAAGGACAAAAAAAAACAAAACCACACCAGATCAAAAGCACAACACATACACAATAACGGAATTCGAATAAGAAGAAAGAATATGTAAAGGCTTGACTATTATTAGTCACACACACCTCAATTATACATAACCTAAGGCTAGATAGAAAACTAAATAAAGGAAAATCTTTCCTAATTAAAACCAATGGTTCAACATGAACTATTATAGAAAGTAAAGTAAGAAAGTTTCATAATTACATTAGGAAACAAGTTCTTTTAATTCCACACTCCCCCAAGCTGAGGCGAAGATAAGATATCAACCAGCCCCAGCCGACAAGAGCTGACTACAACAACGAGGGTCCAAGAGACTTAGTTGAAACATATCAGCAGTCTGAGCAGATGATGGAACAAAGTGGGAGTGATAACCCCTGAACGAACTTTTTCCCGAATGAAGTGAATATTCAACTTCAATGTGTTTTGTCTCTCATGAAGAAACTGCGTCGAGGAGAACATGATAGCTGATTTATTGTCACAAAAAAAGTCAGATGCAGTATTTACTGAGAAACCCACTCAGGTTGAAGGGACCGAAGCCAAAAAATTTCACTTTTCCCTGAGCCATGGCACGATAATCAGCTTCGGCCAGAAGACGAGAGACCACTGACTGCTTCTTACTTTTCCAAGATATGAGTGACTACCATGAAAGGTACAAAAACCAGGAAAGTTAGAGCGTAATCACTCTTAGGACCCCGACATACTCGGCATCTGTTAAAGAATGGAGGGCCCTGACTGGACTCCAGACTTATAGAAAACAATCCACGGCCGGGACAATTAAGGACCGGAGGAGGTGAATATACAGCATCTAGGTGAGAGGTACGCGGTGAATGCATAAACTGGCTCACAATACTGCCCGCAATGTGAGGATCGGGTTGTATTCGTCAAAACATGAGGCGAACCACAAGTCGCTGATGATGATAGTAAGATAGATGGATCTGGCAACCAATTCCCTGACTCGGCGGAAGCTTTAAATTTGGTACATAGGAGTAGAGGCAGGCCGAATCCAAAGCAGCATGTCTCCTGAGGAGAATCAAGAGAATACTTCAGCTGCGGAGAGCGGAGGAGGAGAGAGAGGAGAGGAGGAGAGGAGGAGGAGATAACATGGCGAGAACAGAGCAACATCAATACCAGGAGTAACGCGAGGACCCAAATCCTTAATGTCAAACGCTTTCCGGAGCCCACATTTCCCTGAACTATGCCAGAAAGCGTCGGCTCCCGTGATAATAATATTCATCAAACATAAACGAGATAATAACACACCGACCCTGAGACGGCGACGAATAAAGCAAGATGATCTGAGTGGGCATGCCGAAAATCCCATAGACAAGACTACCTCAACTGAGCGGTGGAACCAAGCTCGAGGGAGATTGCTAAGGCCATAGATAGATTTTCGAGGCGACAAAACATTCACGGATACTCCCCTGAGCCCGAAAATCCTGGAGGTGGACCATATCTATAGTCTCGAGGAGTCACCACTAAGAAAAGGCATCTTGACATCCAATTGGTGAAAACGGAGGCCACGAGTGATTTGAAACAACAAAAGCCAGCTAAGGAAATAGAAGGCGAACTGTGTTTAATTTTGGCACTGGGGGCAACAGTAGACCAAAAATCCTTTTACCCGGAATATGAGGTAAGTAAAACCCTTGCAACAAGACGAGCCTTATATCGAATCAACCGATCCATCCGCCAAATACTTGACACTAAACACCCATTCACACCCAACAGTGCGCTTTCAAGGTCGGTAAAGCAATAAGATTCCCAAGTCCGATTCGATTCTGAAGTGCATCCATCTCCGCCTCATAGGCGAACCCACAAAGGATTCTGGAGTGGCTTCATGGATGGAGCGGAGGAATGAATGAATCAAACCTGACTAAGAAAGATTTATAGGAACTGAAAGACCTTGATAAGACATATGATGGGCAATAGGATAATCTTTAGTACTATTGAGAAAAAGAAGGGGGGAGGTGGGGACGACGAACAGTGTGGGATACCGAGGTGGGGGAATAATATAAACAAAAGGAGAGACATACCTGACTCGGAGAAGATGTGGCAAGGGCGCCTGATGCGCGGGGACTGGGGTTCCGAGAGGCGAATGGGGACAGGGAGCCATTTGGTTGTAGGAGTAGGTTGAAGTAGGCTTCAAGATAGGTAGAGACGAGGAGGTATGGGTTCATCTGCCGCAAGCATCTCAGGACCCAGGATTCGGAGTAGAATTAGAAAAAATGGAAAGTCCTCAAAAACGTGACATATAACGAGTGATAAATATGGCGCATGACAGGATCAATAACACCTATACACCTTGGGACACGAGGAATAACCGAGGAAAGATACAAAGTTACGGCTCTTTCATTCAGTTTGGTACGATGTGGACTCCTAGTTTGACCAAAACAAGTGCACCCAACTACACGAGGAAAATAGGACATAGGTATAGCAGGCTGAAGGATAGGATATGGAGAGGAGCCTTGCGTTAGAACACGACTGGGAGTCCGATTGATTTAAGGTAGGTGGCAGTGAGAAATGCCATGTGACAGAACTACTTAGGTTACCCCATCAACACGTAAGAGGACACCGAACCACGGACATAATATGACGATCTTGACGTTCGCTACCCCATTCTGCTCAGTGTATAAGGAATGTTGTAAGTTGCTTTGGAGTATACAAATCATTAAGTTCCGCCACGAAAACTCATTCGTGATATACTTCCGACCATTATTGAACGAACGTTAGGTACAACCGGATTATACGGGTTTGATCATTGAGGAAGTGGGTTGTAAGTGAGAAAAGACCTCAGAGTTATGCCGCATAAGGCAGACCCAAGTACACCGCGTGTAATCATTATGAAGGTACATATATCGATGTTGAGAGGAGAGCAGTAAGTAACGGGTGAAGGCCCCCCTACATCAGACTGAACTAAGGGCAAAAAGCACTAGGTGCACGAAGCAACGAGGATATAAGATGCACGAGGTATGGCTTAGAAACTCACAAACATCACATTGAAATTAATTTTTGACATGCTTTATTGAACGAGGGAAACACCAACCATAAATATGAAAGTAGCAGGCCTAAACGGGCAGCCCACAAATTCTAAGGTTTGAAACGAAAAAAAACCGACGACTTTAAACCAGAAGGACTTTAGAAACAGATGATAAAATGGAGGAGAATACATGAAAGCTAGATGACGACGCACTAGATGGTAAAGGCTCCCCAAGTATTATAGTCCATCGCGCTAATACCCCCTGCCAAAAATCTACTTCGAAAGTCAGGTCATGTCAGAGACACCGAGGATGGTAAGAAAACAACAGCACAATCTAAGATCTTTTGCAAGAGACTAACAGAAAGGAGTATAGGCCAACAATTAAGGTACATAATAAACAGATGAAAAAGTAAAATCGGAGGAGAAAGCAGCATCTCCCTGACTAGAATGGGAATGGACGATCATCAGCAATACAAACAACGATTGATGATAGAAGAAAAACAGGAGAGGTTAAGTAAAGGTAGCAAGATCACCAGTCATTGATTATTTGCTCCAGGAACCAAAATCCAAGTGGGTGACTGATTACCATTGATGAAGCGCGGTAGGAGTTTTTTGTCTAGGCAACATAGCGGTGTGGGGCCCAGATGACCGGAGGGCAGTAGCTAATCCCAAGTTGTGACTGCAAATGAGCATCTTGCAGCATTGAAGTTGTTTTGAATCGGGTAAATAGCCGGAATGATCCAATTCGGACAACAGAGCCAGTCCGCGGAGTGCCTTACCTCGCCCCACACTGCGTGCCACCCACACGACCACCCCAAACGGGGCAGGGAAAACTGCTGCTTCAACTCAGCTGGATTGAAGACCCACAGCGATCACTCAGTGATCCAGGCTTGCGACGTGCTTGACAATATAGTGTGAGTCCTGAGGCAGCGGCAAAGGCCCTCTGGTCTGAAACAATAGAAGAGGCTTGGAGTAGTGAAAAGAGATGGTTAAAATACGACGCCTAGCTCATCACCATCACAATAGCAAACGCCTCATATAAGGAAGAGGCCAGGGGTGATGTGTTTAAAAATAGGAGCGCGAAGAGTCTCAAACTCAGATTTAAACCCATCAAAAACTGATTGTATGTCGACGATCAAGGCGTTTGGGATTCCACTGTTCCCTTCAATAGGGCAATCAATGAGTGGCTCGTATGGGTTTAATTCATCCATCTAGTTTGAAGATACCCAAAAACATAAGCAACAGAAAGTTCTAGGGCTGTTTGAGAGGCATGAGAGACCTTCGGTAGAGCTAAAACATCCATGGGACTCATTGCGGGCAGGCATACATCTGGGTCAACGCGTAGTCCACAACCCATGGACGGTATCATGGTACATAAACAGGTGATAGACTCGATCCTCCATCGAGAGTTGAAATCCAACAAGATAAACAGGTGATTGAAACACCCATCATTAAATTGGGATCGATTCAGCAGGGGTGGGTTCCTTTCCCAGAATCCAACGGGTCTTGGTTTTCACCAAGGTTAAGCTGAAAAAGAAACAAGACCAAGCATGAAGTTCCTTCCATCAACAACACGCTTGTAAACACGTGAGCCGGTTGAGGAATGAGAGGAGCGAAACAGGGGAATGGCTCGGAACCGGAAACCATATGGGCTTGGGACAACTATGTGAGTGAGGGCAGCCATCACTACCAAGCATCAATCGTTAAAAAATTTATCGGACCTTTTGTAATCTTTTTTTTTTTTTTTTAGAACATCATATAAACGTCAGGGCTGCACGGGGGGACTGGGACTGGACGGTGGCAGGGGCTGCACAATACCAAATCGAGCCGGCACAGTGCTTTGTGCAGGGAAGCGGTGGCCG
>CM018897.1:3161433-3166433 GCA_009663005.1 Actinidia chinensis | reverse complement strand
TTGAAAATTGTATGGACTTGTTTTCTGGCAAATCAATTCAATTTAGATGTCGCCGTTGGCGATGATGGCGATGCTGATATTGATGCTATGGGTTTGTGCGGTCGTTATGGTGGTGAAGGGGTTGGTTGATGGAGCAGGTTGATTTTGTGGGTGTGGGTGTGCAGGGTGTGTCGGGATGCCCAAGAGAGGAGGGAAGGGGGGGGAGTTGCTTGCGTTGTTGGGGCTGGCGGGGCAGTGACGGAATCAGGATTTAGTTTTAAGGGGGCCCAACAAAGTGTAAAAAAAAAAAATCTAATTTTTTTTTTTGTAATTTTTTGAAAGCCAAGGGGCTCTAACCCCTTGCTAGCCTCCTGGGTCCGCCAGAGACTGGTGGGATAAAGGGTTGGCTCGGTCAGTGGCGGGCTGATGGAGAGAGAAGAGGGGAGGATGCACAGAGCATTTGGAGGAGGGGATACATGCACAAATACATAAATGCCCTTTGCATACAAATTGACAAATTCTCCCATCAGTCATCTCTCTCGTCTTTCATTCTCTCTCATCTCTCCAATGTACCTCTCTCTCTACAAATCCAAAATTTAGAAGATCATGATGATCATCCTTCAGGATGTAATTTTAATCCTCTAAATTGCTATAATTTTTAATTTATATATTTATTTGTTATACAATTAGTACTGTTAAAAATAGATTTATAATTTTTTTAAAATAAAATTAATATTGAATATTTTCAGTAAAAAGTTCAAAAACAATAATTTAATTTTTTTGAGAGAAAAATGATGAAAAAAATATTTTTGAAGTAGATTTGAATGATTGTTTAAAAATTGACGATAAAAATACAGGATTGTAATTAGAGTTAGCATGAATAATAAAATATTCTAAAATCACGTCTTAAATAAATTACATTATTTTGATTTATATTTTAGAGTATTGAAATGGTCTCTAACCGGCCTCTATTTGAAGACCGCAAAATGAGGCCTTGATTTTGGTCTCCAAATTTGAAAGCTTGCCAAAAGTTTGGAGACTCGTCCTCATTTTTGCATTTTACCTTGTCACTTAAAATTCAACTTATCTTTTAATCTTTTAACGACTAAATCTTTATATCATCTATATTTTTTTATTAAATATTTTGATAAAATACATATAACATTTAATATATAGATCCTGTTTTTAATACAATCAATATTTTAAAAAGATCTCAAAAAAATTATTTTCAATTTGAGTGAAAATAATTGAAAAAGAAAGTTAGAGTATGTATGAATTGGTTATAAATTTGAACATTTTGAAGAAAAAATTAGTTTTGATAAAGAAATGAACGAATTTTCAAAAAATAGAGGTAAAAATCAAGATTTGGTTGTGGAATGAGATGAATAGTGACAAACTTCCACTTTACTTTTAGAATATAAAATTTTTTTAGTATTTCGAGCTTAAAAATAGAGTTTTGGAGATTTTGGATTGGCCCAAAACCTTCATGTTTATCTCTATTTAAAACAAAATCTATTAATTCTTCTTTCTTTCAAAAATTCAAATGACAATTTTTAACTTTTTTTTGAATATACTTAGTAGTAATCTCACTTTAGATCTCATACTATCTTTTAATAATACCAATTTTACAAAATTGGGAAAAATTTTATAATAAAGCTTAACATATGCTACAAAAATTAATAGTGAAGAGAAAAGAATATGTTTCCAATTGTTGTCACTTCTCTAAATAGAGATTCAAAGTGAGGTCTCCATTTTAAAATAAAAATAAAGCATTAGAGCATCTCTAGTAAGCCTCCTAGTATTTGACTCCTTACTCTGTTAAATTTATAATTTAGGGACTCAATTTTTAGAAACTCCAATAGCCATCCCATTTTATATATAAAAGATAAAATATTTTGTAAAAAATATTTTTAAATTAATTCACGGCAATAAAGCTACAAAAAAATGGCTTAGGAAAATGAATATTGGAGTTTATCCCTAAACTCTCTTACGGATAATGTATAGCAACATTATTATGGAGTTGTCTTGTGGAAGTGGGGTAGAGTGCTCGTAGCTGAGCCTTCCTAGTTAGGGATGCAAAAAAAAATTTGAGGCCCCAAGCTTGCCCGCCCAAAGTCCGATTTAGGCCCGAGCTCGAGTTTGCCCAATGCCCAATTGTTATGGGGTAGACTTGGGCATGGCTGTCCCAAACCCAAAATCTCCCCAAAATTTCTGCCCGAAAACCCTCTCGAAAGCTCAAAAATGACCCATTCAATAAATATTCGTCCTGAACCTACCAGCCCGAACCAAAAAAATAAAAAATTAGTAACCAACCAACACACTCTCACACCCACATTGTTCAAAAAATAAAAAAAATGGACTGAAACCTGCCCGCCCGTCCACCAACAGTTTGGCAGTCTATCTCTCTCTATGATCTGTTTCTGTAGCCCCTTAGCGTTGGCACAGAAATTCTTTATTACTTGGATTGCATGGTATACTTCATTACGGGAGGAGAGAAGTACAGAGCCTTTAAGGATTGTATTTGGGATTAGGATTTGGTGAGGGAAATGAAAATGAAAAAAAATTAGAGATCCAACCAAGCGGGACATTGGATCAGCTACCCAATTTCTTTTCCTTTCTTTTCCCTCACCAAATCCTTGATCCAAATACAGCGTACGAATTCCGGGGCTCTCTGTCAATTTGCTGGACCAATAAAGTTGAAGTAATAATAAAAGCTGGCTCAGATTTAAGTCCATCAAGAGCTCCTCACCTTCATCTTCTTTATGTTAAAATTGGCTTATCCCTCATTGTATTTTTGTTGATTCTTGAATAGGAAGGAGAATGTCCTCCATGACCTCGGTATTCTTTGTTCTTCAAATAAACTCCCTAACCAAAAAAAAAACAGGTTTAGTGATTAGTCAGATACACAGTGCTCACCATCAGTCTTGACTAGTCTGAGTCACCACCAAAACGCCCAAAGCCCCACTACCAGCTCCTCGTCCTTCCGCCACCTCCAGTGCTTTCCTTCCACTTTATTTGTTGAAAATGCCTGACGTGCAATAAGAGTTGTATGTGTTGTGTCCAAAAAGAGTTCCCAGTCACCTCCACCAAATCAACCACACACATTGAGACACAGTATACGTGGTTCGGCCACTCTGCCTACATCCACGGAGAGGAACAAATAATTCACGATCACAGAATGAATTTACAATGAGTACAATAGGGAGGAGTTCATCTCCAATCACCTCTCAGCACTCTCTCATCTCTCCAGCGCACTTCTATCTCTCAGATCTCAAAGCACCCAATTCTAGCCCAATCTCTGTCAGATCTCTGTGCTATCGGTGTCATCACTAGCACACTAGCACTCCCCCAGCCCCTTGCACAAAGCATTATGCTTGTGTGCCCCAACAAAGCCCCCAACCCCTACATTTCTCTGCACCAATGCTCGTCTCTCTGCACATCCTGGATTTATAGGCCCCACAAAGAAGAAGACGATGAGCTCACGGCTGAGCTCAACATGCTCAATCTTTGACATCTTCAGCAGCTTTCTTCTCTCTATGCCATTCTTTTCTCAGCTGCCTCTCTTTTCTTCTCAGCCTCAAGGGGACTTTCGTCTCTGACAGCTTACCAAATGGAGGCTTCATCTAGAAGAAGGATGGAAGGAAGACTTGGCATTGGCATGGGCTTGGGCTTGGGCCCAATAGTGTTCCTATTCATTTGGGGCTTTCATCTGGGTGGACTTTATTCTTGGGCTTGGCCTTCAATTGGGACTCATATGTGGCTGCGACTCAACAGTTGGTATAGATTGCTAATCCATATTGTGACTGGGCTCTTGCAACAAGTGATGGATTTTAGTGTTGGTTACAATATGGCGGTTATAGCGTGGCAGGTGGGTTGGCTAATACGAGCTTTACTTCATTAAGGAAATTGTGTAATTTAAACCACCTTATATACAGTATAAATAGAGCATAAGATACAGCAACTGAGGGCCAATTACTGAGACTACATAATGGTGGACTGGTAGATTGTGGATGGCATTGCCATTGGGTGGTGGTTTCAACAACAGTGGGGGGTAGTTTTCCACAATGTTGCCAGGGGATGTTGGTCGATTGAGGGGGCTGGTGATTGAGAAAGTTATAGACAATGGTCAGCGAAGATAAGGAGAATTGAGTTGTAGTGGATATGCAATGAGGAGAGAGAAGGGGGATTGGGGGTGGGGTGTTCAGGTGTCACGTGATCAGGG
Source organism: Actinidia chinensis (assembly GCA_009663005.1). Classification (NCBI taxonomy): domain Eukaryota; kingdom Viridiplantae; phylum Streptophyta; class Magnoliopsida; order Ericales; family Actinidiaceae; genus Actinidia; species Actinidia chinensis. The sequence goes on along the minus strand of CM018897.1, from coordinate 3,162,232 downwards.
TGTTTTGGAGATGGTAGTCACCACGCGACACTATTGGCAGCAACCTTGGAGGAATGATTTTTAATGCGGTATAGGATGAGCCAACCACAATGACTGACGAGTAGGATTAAAATAAACTACATTTTTTACCATGATCTATGAACCGTATCCCCAAATGGGGGAGTGTTATTTAAACTCAAGGGTATTCTATAATTATAGGAAACATGAGGGGTGTTGGTGTATTTTCCCAAAAGAACATAAATCAGCATAGATACATTTGGGGGAGAAAAGTTAAGTTAGAGATGAAATTTACCACTAGTATTTCTCAAGAAGGACTTCAATATCTCATCAATTATTCCTACACCTGCACCAGGTAGACAATAATCAGTGCTGTCAAATAAGATGGAACCCCAAATATGACTACAATATCAGCTGCATACTTGCCAGGAAAGCTTTATACTAAGGAAGCACGGACCACTCCTATGAAGGTAGATGTCAACATCAATGCTCCTCGGAGCTCCTCCATGTGTGTCGGACACTGATCTAAGCCATGTCATATTATTTATACTACTTTATAGACTCGAACACACTTTTGTGACACTGGGAGACTCAATTGTCCAAAAACATTTTGCACATATGAACACATTATAAGCTCAGAAAAATAAAATAGAGACTCCAACTGTAAAACAAAAGAATGCACATTTACACCTACTAAGCCGATCAAAAATATATGTTATAAATTAGTCCCTATCCCTTAGACCTTTAAATTTTGAGATTCTAAATATTTAAACTTCAAACTAGTTATAAAAAAAATTCAAAC
>CM018897.1:2978331-2980831 GCA_009663005.1 Actinidia chinensis | reverse complement strand
TTTAATATTTAGTAATTTTTTATTTATTATTTAATTAAAATTTTAAATTTTTTCAGTTCTTTTTTACGAAAGAATTTCAAAAATATAAAAATTATCTAATTTTAAAACAAAATTATTAAAAATTAAACATAAACCATTTTTACTTTAAAAAATTCACATAAAAAGGGTTGTGGCTTCTACTAGTTTGGAAGGGTTTGAAGAGAGATTCTTTGTCCTTTAATCGTTGGCCAAAAGATCTCTCCGGTGACGCCATCATTGGTTTCGAAGCGCGACACGTGTTAGTTCCGTTGATTGGGACGTAACCTTCCGTTCGGTGGAGATTCTTTATTTTCAAGACCACGGGGGGAGTGGTGATTGGTTGTTAGTTGTTATGATTAACAATCTGCATGTGGACATTGTGGAGGTAACACTCTAGGATGAACTAGGCAGATAAAAGAGACCCGCAAGCTTGGCGCGTGAAATACAACCCTAAGCTTAATTGGGCCACCAATAAATGATGGCCTATCACCACTTAAAGCATCTCTTATCCAAAAGTATCAAAAAAATTATTTTGGAGATTCTAAATAATATTTTAAAATTAAAAAATCATTTTCAGTCATATCAAAACTTTTATTTTATTTTTATATTTTTTAAAAACTCAACTATTCAATATTTTCTTTTTAAAAATTTAAAAATTCGTATTAAGGTTCGATTTGAGATAAAACAGACTTTTTCAAACGAATTATTTTTTTTTTTGTATTTTAGTGGTTTTTATTTAAAAAAATACATAAATTTTAATTTTTTTTTCCAATCAATACAAAATATAAATGTACAAATTTCAAAAAAAATAAAAAATTACTAAAAATAAGAATAATTCAAAAATATTATTTTCCTGACCATAAAATTAAAATAAAATTTCATGCAAGTTAATTAAATATTTTTCAGAAAAATGAGTTCTCCTAAAATAAAATAAGTTTGAAAAAAAGAAAAAAATTTTAAAAACATTTTTGGCGAGGCGCGTGAGATTGGTGGACCATGTGAGTCATGTGACCGACCATCGTACGTAGCGTTTGGTCAAGCAACGTGGCATTCTAGTAAAGGATGGTCGGAGTAATCATGCAATAAGGTGAATAGGTGATAATTGATGGATTCGGATCATGAAGTGTATCTCATTTAGAGTGTTTTTAAAGTTTTTTATTTTGTATATTTTAAAATAAAATGATGTTTTTTTAATTAATAATAAAAAGACATTGTTTCATAGTCAAGATTAAAACGACGTTGTTTTGATTTTAAAGTGTATAAAATAACATCGTTTTGTACACTTTAAGAACACTTCGTATGAAATGCACTTCAGATGATCCGAACTCATATTTGATGCTATTGCAAAGTTGCCTGTCACATCTTAAATAAAAAATAAATTTGAGTACTGATCACACGGGATTGAACTCGTGGTATCACAAAGGGTTCGCCTACATGGCACACTCACATCCACTCATTTGGGGTGGACCCCACTTAAATTTTATTTTATTTTTTTTAAATGGGGTCCACTCCCAAATGGGTGGCCCGTGGTATTACAAAGGGCTCACCTACATGGCACACCCACATCCACTCATTTGGGGTGAACCCCACTTAAATTTTATTTTATTTTTTTAAATGGGGTCCACTCTCAAATGGGTGGATATGAGTATGCCACGTAGGCGAGCCCATCTTTACACCACTCAATAAATTTATGAGATTCAAATTAATAAAGGTGATAATTTTTGCATTCAATGTTTTAATAAATGCACTTTATATTTTGTTTTTATTATGCAAGTTTGTTGAAGAAGAAAGAAGTAAAAATGTAAATGTTTTGGGAAGGAGCAAATCTGGTAATTAGCAAAAATATTAAGGATTTTTTGTAATTTTACGTAATAAAAATAAAATGTGGAGTATATTTTTGTTAAAAAAAAGTATAAAAACCATTCCCCATTAATAATAGTTCCTACATCTTACTTCCTATTACCGTATATCACTCAAGTAGGGTTCTTGGTTCAGTTTCCAAAATTTTGTTATTTCACACCATATCAGTTATATAGGCAGTTAAAATCTGTTAATTTGTATATTATTTTTCTAAATTTGTTAGTTTGTAGGGTAGTATGTTCTTAAATTTACTTACACCTTCATTCATGTTTGATTAAAACGATATGGGAGGGACTGGGTAAGTTACACTTGCACGAAATCTCGATTGGCACTCTTCCCTTCTAATTGTGCCGGTCAATATCTTTATATTTTTGAGTTAAATATCAATATGAACATGTGTTGTTTAATTAAGTAATGAAAAATGCTATATTGTCCCGCGTTACACATTATATTTTGAGTTAAATATAAATATGAACATGTGTTGTTTAATTAAGTAATGAAAAGATGCTATATTGTCCCGCGTTACACATAGGGCCCTTAATCAAACTAAGGTGAATGGAAGAGTCATATCGACACTCAACCTAAAATGTAAGGGGTTAGTTAATACTATTAAAATATAATG
>CM018897.1:2945831-2948331 GCA_009663005.1 Actinidia chinensis | reverse complement strand
ACAACCGGTTTATATCCCTGGCTCAATGATTCAATTCAAACCGTTTAATTAGTAGAGTTTGTCAGAAATATTCATTTAAATAAATCAAGTATTGATTAGGGATTAAACGTCATATGATCGGAGAAAGGTCAATGTTAAAAATATATATTTAGTTCATTTTTTTTACAAAACGAAGATGATAAGATCTTATGGTTAATATCGAGATTCGATCAATTTAAATTTTGATATGAATAATCTTTTTTGACAATTCCTACCAAATGAATGATTCAGATTGCATGAGTGGGTGCGAAATGAACCTCTACCCCCTCGGTCCCCCCTTCGGTGCAATGATGGCACAACAACGACCCAAATCCGTATAAGGCTAAGGCTCTGTTTGGTAATGCTTAAAAGTCAAATTTTTTTTAAGCTTACTATCAAAAAAAACTAAGATTTTTTAGTTTTTTTGCTTTTCTGACTTTACATTAAATAAAAATAAGCAAATAAGTAAAAATAAATAAGCAAAAAAATCAACTCTGACTGACTTTTTTGCTTATTTTAAGTAAAAAAGTCAGTCGAAAAGCTCAAATAAGCTGGTTCCAAACGGAGCCTAAGTTTGAGATAAATATTTTTTTTAACTATTTTTATTTTTAGTAAATTTATATTAATTAATTTTTAAAAATTTTCCCGGTTAGTAAATAATAAAAGAGTTTTTTCTACAAATAAATAGTAAAAATAAAATTAATCCAAATAAGAAAAAAAATAAGATTAACTTAGTGTGTAGTAATTTTTTACTTTTTTGATTACTCTAGTAAAAACATACTAAAAAAATTATCCAAATAAATTACTAAAAATCAAAAAATAATATTAAAAAAAATAAAAAATTCGTTATCCCAAATGATAACACCGCAAAGAGGATAACACCGCCATGAGTCGTGGATTGGATAAGACTTGAGAGCTTTCCTTTATTCGTCTATGAAGTCTTCCATCTATAGTTTGACTTTTTAGGAAGACCACCAATCAGGTCCTGATGCGTACAACACCGTAATATGGAACTCCAGGTTCTACGTATGGGGAATCACGCGCTTGTAGAGAGAGTGAAGTAACCGTCATTGACTACGTGTCCCATTGTTCTTTGTTCCGTTGGAGCAAAAATACTCTGGTTGTTCGACTATAGAATTTTCTATGAACCCTCAGTCTAATTGCACCAACTCAGCATAACACCAATCACATTTCTTTTTTTTTTTTTTTAAATTATTTTTGTATAGTAAATTTCTCTTTCTATCCCTATACTTTTGAATTAATGCGATACATTCTTGTAATGTTCGAAACTTTCAAAATGAAGTATCTTTCATTTCTTTAAAAATTAAATTTTTAAAAATAAAAAAATAAATTGGGACGAAGGGGATAATAAAAACCGATTTGAATGTCAAATCTGCCTACACAAAAATAAAGTGATAAAATGTAAGAAGACATAACCAATGCAATGCAAGTATTTGTAGAATTATGTTTGAAAGAAAAATTGAATACTAGAGCAATTCAATGTTGGGGTAGAATGTGGTAATGAGGTGGCGTTCGAGTCTTACCATTGTAGCTATTGTTTCTCAACGTTTGATTGGATATAATGATAGATATGGAAAGAAATTGTCATTCTATTGGAATAATCATTTTAATGCTTGGTTGATAAAAAAGTAATGGAATAATTATTTCATTAAAAATGGCTATTCATTAGAACATAAGAACGACACTTACCATAAGGTAATAAAATAATATTCATTCCATTCATTCCTTAAAAGATGAGACTGATTATTCATTCATTATTCTATTTCAATATCCATTCAATTGCTCACAAAATTCATTCTATCAAACCAAACACAACTTAAAGTTTCTCAAGCAAATAAATTATTGTCAATCAAAGCGATTTATCCTTCATTGAATTACCTTATCAATTTTTTCATTTAATTATAAACTCAAGTGCAAATTATTAACTTCCCTTAGTATTTCTGACGAATACAATAACTATTTACTAAAATTTTATTAACTTTTCTTATGGAGATTCCCTTTTTTATTAATAACTTGACTTCTTTTAAAGTATAAAGAATGTGCAGTCTAAATATTTTGAGTTCTATTTTGAATTTATTTGGATGATCCAAAATCGTTTGTATTATAAAAATTATCGTAAAGATTAATACAGTAAAAAATTACATTGATTGGGCACAATTGCACAGTTCAGTATCTATTCAATATTTTTTATAACTTAATAAATGAACATGACACTCAAGCTTATACTTATTTATCTTGATATAAATTAACACTGATTGATCATTGATCTGAATTCAATTAGTATGATTTTTATATTACTAAAGTTCTCAAATAGATTAACAATATAAAAAGTTTAGACATCAAAATCGGTCCTAAAAGGAAGCTCAAAATGCTTGAACAACAATAAAAAAAATGGACCATAGAGAAGCCTTGTTTTCCGTTAATTTGAGCCTTAAGGGAAGTTTGTGTAATTTGCTGAAAT
>CM018897.1:2898331-2900831 GCA_009663005.1 Actinidia chinensis | reverse complement strand
TTATCAGACCTACGAAACCAAAACATGGAGAAGGACTACCGGAATTGTTCCAAGAACGACTCTTCGACGATCATGCCGGGACGCACTAGTTGACATGTCATTGAGTAGGCGACTGACTCAATTATATCTCTAAGGCGTGGATGATACCTAGCCTAGCATGTAATTAATCTCTGGATCCAAGCATGCAAGTGGCAGAAAAAATTTTGTTATGCAAGTTACCCTCTGATCCTGACATATCCTTAGAATCTCCATCCCTCTGTCAAGCTTACTATAGAGTGATAATTTAACAGCGATACTTACCCTAGTTCATCCGAAATTAGGATTTATATTTTATCTTTTTACAGTTGGTAACAACATCAACATCAAAAAAGATACGTCTTTATAGATGCATAATGAACTGCAGAAGGCTTCTCAACCTATGATGACAAATAGGAAAGCCCAAAAAATCTCAAAGGTTTTTTCTGGTGTTTCTTTATCGGTTACAAATAACTTAAAAAATTATAAGAAGATTTTTTAAGAAGTTTTTCTTTTTCAACTTTTATTTTACATAATTAATTTTTAATATAAATTAAACTACAACAAACACGGAGCTCGGGTATCCCCTCCAACGTGATATTTATCTACAAACCACCATCACAACTGAAGTTTTTGCTGCTAGAATACCCAAAAAGTCTGAATAGTAAAACTCAAGCAAAAAGGCGGGGCCACCATTTAATGAATTCTTTCCAATTCTCAGTATCGTTCCTATTTAACTTTCCGGATATATCAACCAATACGCTTATCATAATACCGGTATCTAAAACACTACTTTGTGCCTAAGAGTTATCAAAAAGTCCGCGACTTAGGACCCGATCCGATTCATGATTCAAAGAGCCGAAACTTGGTACAAGTCCAGAATAGTATAAACTGGACATGAGTCTAATTTTAAAATTCGTAAATTCGTGGACCAACTCAAGGACCGACTCGTGACCCAGTCCAAAGACCTGATTCGTGGCCCGACTCTTGACTCACCTTGAAGGCCCAACCCGTGACCCAGTTCAAAGCCCGGTGTGAGGCCTGAACTTGCCTTTTATTTTGGCCGTTTGAATTTTTTATTTTTCCTTATAGGTTTGCTTTGAACCTTTAATAACAGATATGTTGGTTTGGGTGGGCTATGAATAGCCAAAAAACAATTGCTCTAGGTTTTGCCTGCGTTTGGTTGAGGGATAAAAGTGGAGGATTGAATTAGCTATCCCATGAGTCCCACATAACCAATGTTTGGCAAAGAAAAAATTGTATAGAATTAGTCATCCCTCCGGACTATTAATCTCCGATAATGGGGATAAGTAATACTTATCTCCCATCACCACCTTCCTAATTCACAGTATTACTTATCTTTCATTTTTTTTTATCCCACAAATAAACAGGCCTTTAAAGTTCATCACCTATAAAAATTTAAATAAAATAAAATAAAGTATTTTAATAACCAAATCAACCTTCGGCTGCAACGGTCCTTGCAATTTGTATATTTTCAACGTCTTTGAAATTTGAATTAAGTCATTGACCAATTGACCTTTAGTCATTTGCATGCAAGGCTGCCAACGACGTTAAGAGAGAACACTGAAAAAAAAAAAATTACACTGTAGAATGATAAAATAATATTTAGCTTGCTAGGTTAAAGAAAACCTTAACAAGTAGACAAATACGGAGCTAAGAAGTGAATGGTTCATATTAACAATGTTTTATTTTTGATATTTTTAGTCTTTTAATTTAGAATAAAATATATTTTAAAAAAAATTATTTAAATGCTTGTAGGCCCATTTTCCTTAAGACCCGTGGACCGAGCTTGAGTCTCATTTTTTTGGCCTATAAACGAGCTTGGCCCGGCTCATTAACCAATCAAAGTCCATCAAACCCAACCCGGCCAAAAACGAATTGAATCGACCCGACCCGACCCGACCCATTGACAACCCTTATTTGTGCCCAAAATATCATTTTCCTTTCCAAAACGACTCAAATATCACCTTCAAGCGGAGACTTGTAGATGCAAACCATAGAAGGTGATGACAGTAGATTCGTAGAAGATCTATATCCTATGGGAGAAAAAAAAAATGTAAATGTAGATGACAACAGAAGATGATGTTGCAATGATGATGACATACAATAGAGTTTTTCCAAGTGTTAACAATACTTCACCAGCACCATTTACACATATCAGTAATGGGTCCAAAGCCAGTTTCAGTAAGAAAGCAACAGTACAGATATATACACAGCTTATATTACAAGTCAATAAAAACTTATACTTGCCATGATTTAACAGCAACCATTGGGAAGCCCTCAGAATCCTACAGATTGAGAAGTCATGTTGACCTTCTATGCAGCTACAGATTATTCACCAGTATACATTCTCATTTCTTCTACAAAATTACAAATTTTTCGACAACAACGATACATACCGACACATTGGTGATAACAGTTAAAAACACAACTTACCGGCCGGTGCCTAAATAGATCCAAAAGA
>CM018897.1:2723331-2730831 GCA_009663005.1 Actinidia chinensis | reverse complement strand
TCTTCACAGGAATATCTTCGTAACCATCAATTGTAACAACCTTTACATTTTTCTGCACAAATAAAAATCACCCAAAAAGAATGATATAAATTTATTTATGCAAGCTTTTATTTTTCTTCACCATATGAAGAACTAAGTGCTTACTAACCTTGGACTGGTCACATTGACCATCTCGAGCCTTATAGGGGTAATTTTTATCAGTATTGATCCCACCATTGCTGATGATAAACTCAAACGTGCCATTCATGTAACCACCGTTACAACCTCTGATGGTAGGTGTCCACAGGCAATCCACGAGCTCTTGTTCCGATAGCGAGATCATGTCTCCGGTCACTATCTGGTTGATCCTTCCACCGCGGCAATGGCCGAAAAAGCCCAACAACTCCCTACAATCCAATCATTCAATTCAGATTAGACTATTGTTCAGAAATTACGTATAACAACAAATGAGAGATAGAGAGATAATCAGACATACCACAGAGGCCCTGATTTTTAACGCCAGTGACCGCCCCTTTTTCCCTCCAATCAATAGAATCGGGTAATACCTCGCCAACTCGAGGCTCGTACCGGTCGCTCATCTTCGGCTTCGAACTGCTTTTAAACCCCAAGTGGACCAATACTCCTGATCAGTCAGGTCAGCGAATTGGTTCAGGCCCACCGTAAAACTTCGGTTCGAGTCCGCGTTGTGCTCGTCGATGAACCTCAAATTCTCCTTGAAAATCTCAAATCTCATTTCGTTCTCGCCGATCGAGTTGTAGGACTTGCCATACTTGACGAGCCACGACTCGTACACGGCCATGACTTCTTCGTTTGTTCTCTGGGCTGAGTTTTCGGCATTGAATGCCGATGAGAGTACGAGGAGTGTGGAGAAGAAGAGGAGGGATATTGAGATGAAGGATATGGGCAAACCCATTTTAATTTTGGAAGAGAGGGATAGAGTGGAGGTGCGTGAAAGTGGAGGCAGGGAGTGGCCTTTATATAGGCATAGGAGTGGCCTTACCCCATGGAAGAATACTTCATGCAGCCTCATGGGCCATATTCTATTTTGGGAAAATGATTTTCACAATTTTCTTTATTTTTTTAAGGTCGTGTTTGAACGAAAGATTTGGTAAAATAAAAAAAACTTAATGGTTCAGATTTAATATTTTTTCTCTCAAATCTCTCTTTAAATTCTTATCCAAATACAGCTTAAGAATATTTTATTTTGGTTTTTATTATGCAAACTTACTAAATTATCCTTTCTACTTTTCTCTAGTTTTGACTATTTTTTTAATATTTTTTAATAGTTATTTTTTTTTCTAGTGAATTTTTAATCTTTTGATCGGTTTCTCAATATAAAAATATTAAAGCATTATTTAAATTTTAAAAAAATTAATAAAAATAAAAAATAGCTAATTTATTGAGTAAATTTGGATGACATTCTTTATATTTTTAATTTTCTCTCATTAATAAAAATTAAAAATATATATAAAATTTCGATCGAATGCAAAACGGTAATTATCAAATTATCATGTCCTTCAACGATCCAATTTCCGCCATTCACTAGTTGTGAAATGATTGAACCAAGTGAAATGTCGTTTTAGTCCCTGGCACAACTCACATTTCATGCTTAAGCCATTTTTTCCGTCTTCTATTTAAATATCTATCTTTAATTGGACAACATACGCTGAAATCGGATTATTGAAAGACATGATAGATAAAATAAGGAAATTTATTTCTATACTTCATTTTTTGATATCTACACTCCTATTTTGGAGTGTAGATATCATTTTTTGGAGTGTAGAAATCATTTTCCTAAAATAAATACTTTAAGGACATAATAAGCAATCTGGTGGTGATAATTTACGAGATAAACGTGTGTTTTAACTAAAAAAGAGGTAGTTTCGTGTTTTCCGACAAAAGTCACAATCACAAATCATAATGCTGGTAGTCAGGGACGGAGGCATAACTTATATTTAATGGAATCAAAATTATCAAAATTTATATTAAACAAAGTCAAAATTATCAGAACTTATATTCAACGAGATCAAAATTATAAAATTTAAAATAAATTATTAATTTTTTGTAGAGTCAAAACTGTATTTATAATAAATTATATTATAAAAAATAATATAATTTTTTTTAGTGGAATCTATTAACCCCATTTGTAATTATTGTCTTCTCTTAAATAGAGCTTTACGTGAGTGCACATGCGGACTATTGAAGCGAATACTCTGCCAGAATTCTCCCCCAACATCTATATTGTTGTTAATCTTTTTGTCTAACACATGAAGGGGCGATGTGCAACATGAACATCAAACATGGAAATAGATGGAATTAATTGGAAAAATAAAATGGGTTAAGTTTTCGATTTCTTTTAAATAGCTAAAATCTATTACTGCTATGAGAGAGAGAGAGAGATGGGTTATCCATATGATTTTCCACATGAGAAAAGAAGAAGGAGATGCATCTTACTGAGGGTCTAGAGCTCTCCCCCATCGGTCCCAAAGAATGGAAAGAAGATGAATAAGAGGGGAGAAGGAGAGGGAGAGGGAGAGGGAGAGAATTAAAAGCGGGTTTGCACTTTGCAGTGGGGGAAAAAAGAGTAAAGAGAGGAGAGAGAGAAGTGGGTTTGCAGGTGGGAAAAAAATAGGAGAGAGAGAAGGGGGCAAGGTAGGGTGCAAATTGGGCTAGATTGGTGCGGATTTACTCATGAGCCTGAGCGTGGTCGGTCAGGGTTGAGCCCAATTCACACATATGGCGGGTCGGACTTGGCCCAACCCAAAATTCGAAAGCTCTATCTAGTCGGACTCATGGGACCAGCCTACCTGATGGGCAGGTTAGGACCGACACGAATCAATTCGTTTTTTTTTTTTGACTTTTTTTTTGGGATTTTTGGTTTGATTTTGGGCAGGCGGGCTTTGCCCGAAATTTCTGTACATTTTAAGTCGCCCGACCGAATTTGCCCAAAATTTTAAAAATTTTCTGTTTGATTAGGCAAACCAAGCCAGGCCAGGCCGAGTTGGACCCGAAATCCGAGTCAAACAGGCTGGGCTCGCAGGCTGAACAAGCATGGCGGTCACAAGAGGACACAATACTATTATTATCACATAAAAGTATTGATAGAATTTGGAGGACAAACCAATCCCCTAAAGCCACCTTTATTTAATTACACGAATTTCACTAGCTAATTGCAAAACAAAGACTTTATTGTTTATATGCACCATAAATATGAAGCATTATTTGGTCCATTCTCTCTATGCTTTCCTTATCACATCTAAAGCTTTCCTAAGCACTGCTCCTTTATGCATCATTCACTCTTGATGGATTGTTTTTGCTCCGTCACATCGAAGAATGTAAACAAATTAAAACTCAATCTTTCTAGAATTTATATGATTTTCGATTTCTAATTCCTGTTAGGAAAAAAAATAAAAACAATTCCAAAGAGAGATAAGAAAGTATAGTTTTTACCATTGAGAAGCTCAGAGGATTTATAAGAGACGAGTGGCGTTTGAGGGATTCGGGCCGTCCTTGACGGGTAAGACGCCATTCTTGTAATTTCATATATTCCGTCAATTTCGACGTTACGCAAGATCCTCGTATAGACACTCTCTTTCCAAATTGTACCTCACAAGTTTTTTACTATCTAATAGTCTATACCTCTTTCTATACCGTATCCAACAATAATAACACCATGTTCTATTGCTATCTCACATGATCCGGTGAATATACATGTTTCGCGAAAAAAAATCACAGTCACCCATCACAATAATTCTGGCCATGAGTTATTCATTGGAATTTAATAATCTATTTCCCTTATCCTGTTTCTGCTCTGAATAAAACAATTGCCTTATTAATGAGAGTCAAGAACAAGTAGCACGATGGTTGGGATTCATTAACCATGCAAAAATCTAGAAAACATGAAAATAAAATTTAATAAAAAATGAAATAAATTCTCGAAGCTAAAGTTTAGAAAATATGAAAATAAAATTTTCAGTATCATGTCATTATATATTTTTTCCACAAGTTAAATCATATTTGAACAATATTAAAGCTTATTAATTTTCCAACTAATTAAGCTCATGCTTAGCTTGATCGTGTTACTCAAGCGCGATGCTTGATTAATAACCTGATTTAACTTGTGGAACCATTTTTTCAGGAGATTTTCCTTTCTTAATGGATATCAATATGAAGTATCCTTCATTTAATTTGCGAATTCACCCATGATCAAAAATAAAAGTTAAAGTACAAATATTGAAACCAAATTATATAAGTCAAAGTCAAATGACTCAAATATGGTTAATGATTGCATTACAGAGTTCATTTATAAAAGTGTCCACATTTGGTTCGGTTGGTCCAAATAGGTTCGATATATTAATGGACTGAAGTTGATCAAAATTTGTATTGAATTGGTCGGTTTCGGTCCACTTCAGTTCGATTGGTCCAAATAGGTTTATGTAAGAACGAGATTAAGATTTTTTATATTTATATGTTAAAAATGGACGGTTAAATTATGATCTCAATAAATGTTCGAGATCAAATGTACTCTATATATTAATATATATTAATACTAATATATATAAATATGTATTGGTCTGGTCCAGTCGAATATTTTTTTTTCCAGACCAAAATCAAAATCAAACTTTAGTAAATCCGTGGACCGAAACCAACCAGTGGGTATCGAGAATTGACGGTTCGATTTGATTTCAGCATCACATGAGTCGTGAAGATTCTATACATTATGAAGTTTCTTACTGATAAGCTCTTTAGGTTTTGCTTTTATAATATTATAGGCTATTAATACTGTATTTGAATTAGACTTGAGACTAGTTGCAGTGGTTAAACTTTTTGGCGTTCACAAGGATTGAGTAAATAGACAAGTATTCAATGTCATAAAGTAATCTAACGTATTAATCAATTTAACATAAATGTTAGTTAAAAAGCGAAATTATGAAGAGATGAAATATGTTTACTATTCTTAATGGTCAATTAAGATTTGATTAGCAATAAATCTAATATGTACTCAAAGATATGTATAACCAATAAAGAGAAGAGAGTGCAAACAATTTATAGTGATTCTACTAATCCCTGCCTACGTCCAATCTCCAAGTCTTCCTTAGGTTGAGATTTCACTATCTACAAGTTTGCGGGTAGTTAAAAAAATCTTTACATCCATTAGAGTTTCTCTAGTCTTTAAAAAAATGCCCTATATTGGAATAATATCAATCACTCGAGGTGATCCTTTCAAAATGAATAAATGTTATAGTAAATAAAGCTCACAGCCTATAGATGAGATGAATACAATGAAAGTTAACTCTAGAGTAATTTTTCTCTTTCGTACAATGATCAAGCGATTGAAGTATTAAATACAAGCGTAGATAGAATTTATGGCACTTCAATATCTTCCCAACAACCCCATGGGTTGAATTTTATAGCTTTTTAGTTGAAAATTAACCGTTTCAGCATTAAATACTCTGAACTAGCTATCTGATTTAATCTCAGTCGTTGGATATTAGATCTAGACGCTCAAGATCAAAAATTCAAACTTTTATCAACAACTTTATTCGACCAAACTTCACTTTGGTCGAGGCTCAAAGTCTCTGATCAATGTTCGGTCGAGGTTCTTCCCAAGTTCGGTTGACCGAACTTAACTTCGGTAGTGCCCAAATAATACCTCTAATCAACTTTCGTTCATGGCTCCAGAAACTTTGATTGTGGTTCAAACTTTCTAATTACATTTTGGTCAAACTCTTTTATCTTCGAATGACAAGTTCGATTGATCGAACTTGTGACAAATACAGCAGTTACATCAGTTTTCCTATTTTCTTCAAAATTCGAAACTGCTAACTATTTAAAATGAGTTTAAGCAATAGTTTGATACTTCTACAAGTCTCATTAGCATTATCGTTGATTATAACTTGTGAGAACTCACGTATTGTAATTTGAACATGTATTGACTCTTCTAAGTTTAAATGAGTTTTTCTTAAAATGTGAGCAAGTTATTTGATTCAATTCGATTATAAATCACATTTTTAAAATATGCATGCGTGTATGATTTCAAAACAAACTTGTATGACGCTGTTCTGAGTTTAAACAAATGATTGTTGCATATTTATCACGTATAAGTTTGTTTGACTTTTAATTAAGTCTTTAAAGCGATTTTCAACTAGTATTTAAACATAATTTAACATATATAAGTCCATTCATCTAAATCGATTATAACTTTATGCTAACAGTAAAAAAGAGTTGTATTTAGATTAGAGTTGAAGAGAGAAATTTATAGAGAAAAAAACTAACTCTAAATCATTAGATTCATTAACTTCTTCGTGTCCTTTATGAATAATATATAAACAAATAGAAAATGACTTCTATGTGGATTGCAGCATACTGTTCAATTTTGTGGGGCTCAACACAAACTGACTTCATTGATTATGAGCGTAGATCATCCATAAAAAAAAATTAAATTTATTTATCAGGCTCCATGTGGAAGCAACGGTAGGGAATATGCATGGGTTATGGGCACCATTGCGCATTGAATGGATTGCATGGGTTATCGGCCCCATAGCCCAATAAATAGGAACTGGACCAAAAACAGTGGGTGTGATCTCTCTGTACAAGTACAGCTGCACTCTGACCTACTCAGGTGAATATAATTATTTGGAAAAAATTTACGGAAATAATTTCTATTTATTTGGTTTTATTATATAATTAGTAATTGTCCGTGTTTATGGACACTATGCCCTCCCCCAAAAACCACATCTTACACGTATTCGTTAGAGTTTTATAACCTAAAAAATAGATAAAATATAAACGTCAGATATGAGATACATTGCATAGATATATGAAGAGATTTATTGCTACAAAATAAAAAATAAATTAGAAAATATAATAATTTTTAAAAAGTGTTGCTAGTTTAAGAGAAATGAGTAAAAATAAATGGGTGTTTTAGTTTTTTTGTGTGGATCCCACTAAAAATTTGATCCAATGAATAAAAAATATGTTTAGATTTAGAGATTTTTGACCATTAGATAAGAACATGTGTTACACTTTTGAGAAGAATAAAGTAATATTTTTGGGAGAAAAAAAATAATTTCAGGTGAAATCTCAGCCATTGGATTAATTCAATTGGATTTCAACTGTAGATAGCGGGAGACAGATTTAAAATTCAAAATAAATTGTGTTTTATATTATAGATTTTCATCTTAGAGCTATAAAATCAACATTTGGGGGTGTTAGAATGATATTGAAGTGTCATAAATTCTTTTTACACTTGTATTCAATATTTTAATCATTTGATTATTTATTGTGAGCTTGATTTGCAAGATCAAAAGAGAAAAATCACTCTAAAGAGAGTTTTCTTTGTATTCATCTTTCATCTAGAGATTGTGAACTTTAATTGCTATAACATTTATTCATTTTGAGAGGATCGCCTTGAGTGATTGATTGATTGTATTCCAAGAAAGGGTATTCTTTTGAAAACTAGAAGTATTCTAGTAGATGTAAATGTTTTTCAAGTACCCG
>CM018897.1:2715831-2718331 GCA_009663005.1 Actinidia chinensis | reverse complement strand
GTTTGTGGCCGATAGTAACCAAAAGAAAAATACACTTTTACCCCTAAATGATCACTTGAATTTTTAGTAGGTCTCTAAAGTATTGATTTTATCTTCCTTCTCTCACTTTTTCCCTTCTCTTCTTTCTTCCTTTTCTTGCTCTCTATTCTCTCTTGCCTATAGATGGGTGTTTATATATAGTGTGTATGTATGAATTCCTTTGGCAAAAAAGTTCCATCCTAAATCTAATCAAGTGAAATGTCTTTTTTGTCCCTAAAACTACTAACATTTCGTGCATACAGTGTCGGAGCCACATAGAGGCAAGTAGAGTCAATTGATCCCATTGGAAAAAAAATACATTATTTTTCTCAATATAATTTATTATAAATATAATTTTGACCTCACAAAAATTAGTAATTTGCCCTAAATTTTATAATTTTGATTCCCTCTGGGAACATAAAATTTAACTCTTTTGACCTCACTGAATATTCATTTTGGCTCATAACATTTCATGCATATGCCTTTTTTTCCGTCTTCTAATTAAACGTCTGTCTTCAATTGGACAATATAGGCTGAAATCGGGTAGGTGAAAGACATGATCGAAAAAATGAATACTTTCATAACATAATAAGCAATCGGGTGATAATTTACAAGGTAAAAGTGTATTTTAACTGTTAAAAAAAAAGTAGTGGCATGTTTGCCGACAAAATCACAATCACAACTCCCAATGGATTGTATCTGTGTCTTATTCGTTGGGATTTAATAATATATAAAAATTATTGCAATTACTTTCTTCTCTTATCTTCTTTATCTGTTTTGAATAAAACAAGTACCACGTGATGCATGAGATTCATTAACGAAGAAAAAAAATCTGGAAAACACGAAAATAAAAATTCATGAAAAAACAAAATTATATTCACGAAGCTCTAGAAAATAAAAAAGTTAGACGAATCAACCATTCAAAATAATTAAATTATTTTTTTTATTTTTAATTTATTTTTTTTACTAAATCTTTGATCTAAACACAACGAAAAATAAATAAATATCGGATCAGGCTCCATGCATGTGGAGGCAGAGTTCGGATCCTCCGAAGTATATTTTTGATGAAGTGATCCCGAAATGTACAAAACGACGTCATTTTGTATACTTTAAGACCACTTTACCAATCTTGATGAGGGATAAATTCTCCATTAAATAATTCCAAGTTGTTCATCTCGCCACTATGAAGTTCATATCGCCGGTGCTCCCCAGGTCTTTACCTCGCTCTTCAGCACACAGATGAGATGGCCACAAGATCTTATTTTTATTAGTGCTCATATCGCAACTCTGTGAGTTCGTCATTCGTTCTCCACATCGCCAATGGGCGAGGTCGAATACCTCACCTACCTGAAGACTCCAGTTCCATGAGACTCCTTTTCTGCTACGTCGCCTATAACTGGGGATTATTCTCTTATAAATACTCCGATATCTCTAGTAATTTCTATCATACTTAGCCGTCTGAAGATCACGTCGTAATCTCCTCACACGACTCTCTATAAGGTCGCTTCCCCATCATTCTGAGATATGGCTAAACTCTTGCATTCTCACTCTTAGAGTTTTGCCTATCTTATATTCGTCTTGGTTTGATCTTCACGTCGAAGGGGTTTTAAGCGGCCTCATTCTGGCGGGTAATATTTGTTTTCCTGCGCAAGTCGCCTAAGCCATTGTTGAGGCCAAGTACCGATGTTACGAGTAATTCTGACTATTAGTTACTCGCTCTCATAATTCTACCACAACAAATCCCATACTTCAGGGGATCCGAATCGGTGGGAGCAACAACAGGGAACATGCATGGGCTATAGGTCCCATAGCCCATTGAATAAGAACCGGACAAAAAACAGTAGATGTGATATATGGCTTCGCATCAGGCAAGTTCGGATAGGTTAGGGGATGTTTGTTAACTGTTTTATTCTTTTTATTTTATTTTATTTATAAATTGAAATAAAAAATTTGTTTGTATTGCTATTTATAAATAAAAATAAGGCAAAACTATTACCACTATTTTTAAAAATAGTGAAAACAAAAAAAAAATTATTTTGTTTCCAAAATTTTTCCATCCAAAATTTTTTCATCCCAATTTTTTCAACCACCACCACCACCTCCTCCTCCTCCCTCCACCTCCACCAACTTTTTCACCTCTTCCACCTCCACCACCACCAACCACCACTACCTCCTCCTCCTCCACCACCACCACCTCCACCTCCACCTCCACCTCCTCCACCATCCCCTCCTTCGCCGCCACTACCACCACCGCCACCATTTTTTTAAAAAATAGTTTTAAAAAAGATGAATATAATTATTTTTTTATTTTTAAATAGTTTAAAAATAGGTGAACACAAACATATTTTTAGTTTTTGTTTTACAAAAAATAAAATAAAATAAAACAAAAATAAAACAAACACAAAAAACAGAAAAACGAAAACGTTACCAAACATCCCCTTAGCGGTCTGTCCAAGTTCAACTTATGATGTAACAGAACTTA
>CM018897.1:2693331-2695831 GCA_009663005.1 Actinidia chinensis | reverse complement strand
CAAGTACTCTTGAATATATCTCCACACCTTCAAATATTGAGGTACGAAAAAATACATTGATTTTATTTTATTTATCTTCTCGAGGGCTATCGGTAACAAGGTCGGCCACCGGCGTTGATAGTGATACATTCTTACTTTTGTAGGTTTAGGAGTCACGGGGGAAATGAAGTCATGTTTCCGTTCGGCCTTGATCATCACTTAAGTAGGTACGATTTTCTTCCCCTCCAAATATAAATATTGCATTTGTTATAGAAGTTGACTACTTTTAACTACGTTACTTATTAATTTGGTACGAGAAATATGCCTTTATTCAACTTTTGGTTTTGTATAGTACGATTAGATTGACCATGGAATTTCATTCGATGGACACGTGAATGGGATGCCTAGGCCTAAGTAAAGGTCCCCTCTTATATAAAGATCAACGTCTCAAAGTAAAGTCTAAAAACTATGCATTCAATTCTCCATACATGTCTTCTGGTAGGCTGTGATTAACTTGAGCTCGATATTCCTTGGGCTCGTCACCGGACAGGGCACTAACTGGATTTTCTTTTGGAGGTCTCGGACTTATGGTGGAAATAGTCATCTTTTTTGTTGAACTTCTATAAGATGGTACGATTTAGTTATTGTCATGTGTGATACTTTGACTATTTCTAATTATGTTTATTTAAATTTTTGTATAAGTTTTGCAATTATTTGTTTTTGCGAGGACTAACTCTATTGACTATTAGATTTAATTGGATGGACCTTACTAATAGGGATGCTTAAGCTGAAGTACTCTCGAATACATATCTCTACACCTTCAAATATTGAGTTACGTAATGATTATATTATTTTTCTATATTTATCTACTCGAGGGCTATCAGTAACTTGGTCGGCCACTGTCCGAGATAGTGATTCGTCGTCAATTTTGTAGGTTTAGGAGTCACGAGAGAGATGGATGCATGTTTTCGTTCGGTTTTGATTATCACGTAAGTAGGTATACTTTTCTTCCTCTCCAAATACAAATGCTATCTTTGTTATAGTTGTTGACTGCTTTTAACTAAGTTGGTAATTTGATACCATTGATTTTGTATAGGTACGTTTAGATTGATCATGGAATTTCATTGGATGAACCACGTGAATGTGATGCCTTTGCCTAAGTTAAGGCCCACTCTTATATAAAGATCCACCTCTGAAAGTAAGGTCTAAAATCTTGCATTCAATTCTCTATATATGTTTGCTCGTGGGCCGTAACTAATTTGAGTTTGAAGTTTTCCGGTTCCTCACTAGGTGTGGCACTTATTGGGTCTGCTTTTGTAGGTCTAAGAGTCATGGTGGATTTAGTTATCTTCTTCGTTGAGCTTCTATAACTATATATGAATTAGTCACTGCCATGTGTGATACTATGTTTATTTCAACTTATACTGATTTGAATTTTGTACAATGAGCATTGATTGTTTCGTATTTGTTTGGTTTTGCAAAGACTACCTCTATTGATTATCGAACTCTCGATTGGATGGACCATGCTAATAGGGATGCCTAGGTCGAAGTACTTTCGAATACATATCTCCACATTTTCAAATATTGTGGTACGAAAAAATACATTAAATTTTTTATATTTATCTTCTCGAGGGCTACGCGTAACTCGATCGGCCACCGTCTAAGATAGTGACAGATTCTCACTATTGTAGGTTTAGGACTCACAAGGGAGATTTAGTCATGTTGTCGTTCGACCTTGATCATAACATAAGTAGGTACGATTTTCTTTCCCTCCAAATATAAATGCTACATTTGTTGTAAAAGTTGACTACTATTAACTACGTTACTTGTTAATTTCGTACGAAAAATATCCCTTTATTGAACCATTGGTTTTGTAGAGTTACTATTAGATTAACCATGAAATTTCATTCGATGGACCACGTGAATGGGATGGCTAGGTCTTAAGTAATGGTCCCCTCTTCTATAAAAGTTCACGTCTAAAAGTAATTTTTAAAAATCGTGCATTCAAGCTTATTTAAATTTTTGTTAAATGAGCATTGATTATTTTGCAATTGTTTGGTTTTGCGAGGACTAATTCTATTGACTATCGAACTCGATTGAATGATGAACTGTGCTAATACGGATGTCTAGGCCAAAGTACTCTTGAATACATATCCCTACACCTGCAAATATTGAGGTACGAAAAAATGCCTTAAATTTTTTATATTTGTCTTCTCGAGGGCTATCGATATCTCGGTTGGCCACTAGCCGAGATAGTGACAGGTTCTCATTCTTAGGTTTAGGAGTCACCGGGGATATGGAGTCATGTTTTTCTTCGGCCTTGATCATCACATAAGTATGTACGATTTTTTTCACTTCCAAATACAAATGTTTCATTTCTTGTATAAGTTGACTACTTTTAACTACATTACTTGGTAATTTACGAGAAATGTCTTTATTAATCTATTGACTTTGTACAAGTACGATTAGATTGACAATGTATTTTCGTTAGATGAACCACGTGAATGCGATGCCTTGGCCC
>CM018897.1:2623331-2625831 GCA_009663005.1 Actinidia chinensis | reverse complement strand
CCATTGAAATCTCATGTCTATAGTGTCTTAAGCTTCGAAGTTTAAAGTTTAAACAACCCATTACGAAGGTTCTAAGTATATCTCAACTCCGACATAGGACACTAATAGTTACTGCTTCTTTATCAACAACCAGAGACGGGATTAGAAACAAAGAGTTTCAGCCGGTAATTCACTGACTCCGTCCTCCAAATAGTTTGCTCCTTTCTCTTTTTAAGGGTTTTACTTAAGAGAGCTCTATACTAAGAGGGTGTTTGATATATCTAAACTTATGTTAGAATTGTTTATTTAAAAGTAGAAGTTGGAAAGATTCAAAATGGAGCTTCTAAGAGTTAGCCCTGTTTTAGCTTTTGTAAGTTGGCTCATATGCAGAAGTTATGCCAAATATTCTGACACAACTTTCAAGACAGAAAAAAGCATAAGTTGCTCATTCACTAAACATGAACTAATTGTTGGAATGAAAGAAACCTTTTCCTTTGTTAAGTAAAGATTTTTATTAGCTAAATCAAATGTAGAAACTTTCTGCTTAAAGACTTATCAGTTCCTTACCCATCCATAGACAATAGATTATAGCAGTTGTTAGATATTAGATCGGGTCTTGGACCCAATATGGGTGGTGCCCATGATGGCTTGACCTTGACCCATTTTGCTTTTGGATTCAAACACGTGAAGATAAGGTAGTTAAAAAAGTGGTTATGCGAAGTTACAAGACGGAGTTTATATATCGCCAAACTTTGTGCTAAATTTGGTACGAAATATAGCAAATTTTGGTTGGATTTTAGGCACCACGGGAGAGAAACCTTTTGAATACAAACTACAAAAAAAGGTTTGTCAAGACTTTTCAGAGACAAACCCATGGGAGATGCTTCCCTTATAAAACAAAGCCATTGGACAAAGGCTTTCTTTTTGGAAAGCACACACGAGATTACATTAAAACAACAGAGTTATAAGCGGCAGAGATATGTACAAGTCAAGCAACCGTCAAACTAGAACAATGATATATAACAAAACATGATACATATTTCTCGACTGAGACCTATAAACAACCACACTAAATTGGTCCGGGGAAGCTGTTTTATGGAAGACTTCCCAACAAAGTCTTCACTCAGTGAACAGTGAAAGACTTCCCCAACAACTTGGCAAGCAAATCTATGAAGGCTATGAATCAATCAAGGAGGCCAAAGGAGGGATCCAGTACCTTGGTAGGACTTTTGATCCTTCTTGTTTGATCGCAAATCAGTATCAGTAGTTAGATTAATTATCATGTCGCTAAATTTTACAAAATTAACGATTAGAATCACCAAAGCGGGGATAGAAACTAATTCTAATTTATTACACTTAAATAACCCCGTAACTATATATATATTTGGAAACTCAACTAAAAAGGAATTACTATTAGAAAACGGACCCAAAACGAACCAATTAAAGCATTCTACCCATCTGAGACAAAAGTAAAGATTTCTAAGGTCCCGTTTAGGGCAGCTGAAAAACACTAGGTTTTAACAATTTTAAATTAAAAAGATAAAAGGGAGACCAAAAAAAACACCCAAAAAAGCCAAATAAAGTCTCACAAAATCGCACTCCAAAATAAAATTCACCATTTCATATAAAAAAATCGTCCATTATCGCCTGAAGTTCTTTACGGACATCCATTATTACGTTCTACATATAAGATTTAGGAAAGTGTAAGGGGATAAAATATACAATGACAAAATCTGGTCACACAAGTGCAGAGGGCCACCGCAGGAGCGGCGCTACTTAGCAGGCTCGGCGGTGTTCCGCATTGGAGAGTGGTGTAGATGTGCTAACTCATAACCATAGCAGGGTAGGGAATCTCACCGAGAACTGTCGCCATAAAGCAAGCTTGGTGGATCTCTATGCTGGAGTTCGGTGAAAGTATTATCAGAATAAAACCCATTCTGAGCTTGGACCACTGTCATGATCGGATTCTCGCTATAAAGTAGGATAGAAGCAATAACTGCGCCAGAGCTCGGATCAAGGATAGTGGTCGACGGGGATCCCAAGGGATGACAGGGGATAGAAGGAAATTTACACGGCATGGTTTCCACTAACAGCCCCCATACCTAAACAGGGAGGCCGGCAACGTGATGATGAGCTACCAAATGTACCGTAGAGGCAGGGTTGGGTTAGCTACCCACCTACGGATATGGCCGTTGGTGCATCAAAGTATACGTCGAACTAGACTATATAAGCAGGAATTATTGTTCTCACAAAGGTACGCGACCTCGAACTTGAACAATCTTACTCTCTCTCTCTCTCTCTCCCTCTCTATAAACCACAACTCCGGTCATTTAACTTGATCGTCAGAGAGCCGTTTTCCGAAAACAGCCCCGGTGACTGATCTCACTATTGTTGTGTTGCATCCAGTTCGTCGACGAGCTCTTGCTTGATGTCAACTCTCCACATCAATTGAAGGACCGCCGTAAGTGTTTATCTTCAATTTCCCTTCCATCGTTCAAAAGTATAACCCAAAAGTTCGACT
>CM018897.1:2360831-2365831 GCA_009663005.1 Actinidia chinensis | reverse complement strand
CAAAAACTATTATCACGGGATAAATTTACACTTGGTTTGGAATAAATTGCATATTAGTTGAATTATTTTTGTCTTTAATAATTTTTTTATCAAAAAATTTTAATTTCTCGGTTTGGCTTTCGTAAAAGACTAAGTAATTTTAAATATATTTTTTTTCAAATAAATCTTCTAAATTAAAGGTGCAATTTATCCATCTTATGGTTGTTTGTGTTTGTTGTTACCATAAAGTTCCAGTACAAAAAGAAATGAATTATGATCACAATTCACATGTATAATAAGACAGCTCAACACAGAAACTGCTATTAGTCTACGGTGAAAGTGAAAATGGAATGTAACCACTGAATACAAAAGGACAGCCTTTTAGCATGTGGCTGCTTTACCCCTTTTATCGTGGCCGCAGTTGCACCCAAACCCCAATGTTTCCATTTTCTGATTTGGCAGACAATAAAAGTGCGACTCCTGAAATCCGTGTAGATACAATCATACAATGACCTTAAATATATTTTATATATAGTTAGAATATATTTAGGTTTCGTTTGGTAATGCTTAAAAATTAATTTTTTTTTTAAATTTGCTATTAAAAATGCTAAGAATTTTTGACTTTTTACTTTTGTAGCTTTATTTTAGCTAAAATTAAGCCAAAAAGCAAAAAAATTAACTCTGATTGGCTTTTTTGTTTATTTTAAGCAAAAAAATAAAATAAAAACTGAAAAAACCTGGTGCCAAACGGAACCTCAGAATATATTCTGATACAGAATATATTCTAAATATCTTTTTATTAATATGCTATTTTTATGGAAAGTGATTTTACACTCCATAATTTGATTTCTGCACTTCAAAGTAGGAATGAAGAAATCAACACCAATATGGTATTGATTTTTGCACTCCTACTTTGGAGTGCAGAAATCAAGTTGTAGAGTGCGAAAATCAATTTCTATTTTTATTTACTTTATTATTATTTCCTTATATTTAAGTTATTACTTTTAAGTTTTCCTCTATATAAATAGAACTTTCATGTATTCTTTTAATAACTAAATATAATATACAAAGTTCATTCTCTCTCTCTACAATTTCTTTTAACATGGTATCAGAGCCACGTCCAGTGGCCTAATCCTTCACTTCCGACCGTCGCCGTCGCCAAAAAATTATTTGATATTTTTATTTTCTTTATTTTTTTCCATATGTTTCTTAACCGTACAACCAACCCAGTTGGATCTAACTTACCCTAACAAGACTTGAACTCACGATCTCCTTTGTGAAAGTTTTGATTTAAAACACTAAAATAAGGTCCAATTGGACCCACAACGAGCCAATTATGTGCTGAAATTATATTTTGGGCTTTAGAGAAACCTGGTGGCCTTCTGGTGAAGGGTCAGAGACTCACATCCCCATTAAAATCATTCCCCTCTTTCAACATCAACCTAGCTACATGTTGGGTCCATTTTTCCTTGGGCCCATTTGGAAAATTTTCTTCTAACCTTTCCCCACGAGGAGCCCACCTCTCTCTCTGTTTTTTTTTTCCCTGGAACTTTTACACCAAATGCAAGAATTGTTTTGTGAATTACACTTTGCAACCTTACTTTTGATGTTATTTATTAATCCCTTACACTTTAGGTCACGTATAAATGACCACTCTATCAATTTTTATTCCAATGAAAGATTGAAAGAGGCTATATGATTCATAGCTCTTAATTAGATGACAATTAGGCGGAATGACCACATTTTCACTTGACCTAAAACATCATAGAGGTTAACGGTCACAATTGATAGCAAAATTTTGTAAAAGTATAAGGTATAAAATGTAATTACCCCAAGACAAGATGAAACTGTTTTGTACCAACCTTTGCCAGTCCCAAGTAAGGCTTAAAAAAAAATGGCGCGCGACCACCTCGAAGCCCGAACAAACCCGCTGAACCTAGGCCCGTGGTCACCTAAATATTATGAATTGGATTTCGGTTAGATGTTTGAACTCGAAACCCACCCACCCAAAAAAATATAAATCATATCTCCATTGCAAAAAAAAAAAAATCCCGAATTAAATATGCCCTCTTTTAAGACCCAAGCCTGAGCCTAAAGCCAGTCCACCTCTGGGACCTTGGCTTGGCTTGAACCTAGGATTTTCAGAGTTTGAGCTTACCCGATCCAATATATGACGGGAGCCCGATGGACTTGTGCCGGGTCTGTCCCAAGCTATAATTCATTTCTGGTGGGGCTGACCCCAAATTGTCTCACCCTATCACTGTGGTATGGTGTACTATGTTGCTATTTTCAGAACAAAAACCAAGCATCATTAGATCCTGCAACAAAATCTTTTTATAGTGAATTTATTTGTGAGACTGATGAAAAGTACGACAAATCATTATCTTAAAGTCATATTTGTCTTCTACTGTGCAAATTTTGACTGTCGAATATCACTCTAAGATACAACTTATAAATCTCATAATGTCTCCATGTTCCACGATCAGTAGTTCAAAAAATACAGAAAATAATATTGTGGAGGAGAGAATGAAAGGCTTGTAATAATATGGATTGACCCTTATTAATAGAACCCAAAACATCCTTTCATTAGGAGTCGTGACTTTTCCACTAAAACACCTCTCTTCGTTTAAAACTAAAAACACAACGCTTCATTTAAAACTCTTTAAATAAAAAGACATAACTATCCATTTAATATTTTAAAATTTTAAACTAATTTTTAAAATAAATGTGTGTTAATAGCTTTTCACTGAAATTTTATACTTTTTTTTGTTCCTCTTGACGAGAGAAGTTTAAAAATATAATTTTTTAAATTTAATTTGAGAAAAAAATCACTAAAGATAAAATAGAAATCATGTTTACGCAGAAAAATTAGTTAAATTATTTATGTTTACTTATTTTTTTTTAAATTTAATTTTTTTTATATTTTCATATTCTTATCGCAAAAGTAACCGAAAAAGTATTAAATTTCGATCAAATAGTAAAAAAAAAACTCGCTAAATATGAAAATCTTAAAAATCAAAGCAACTAAAAAATTTCAAAAGCAAACTGCCAAACTGGGCCTAAATTGCAATCCATTCATTTAAGAGGAAGGATTAGATTACTTAGGAAAAAACTACAATACACACCCCTTATTTGTGATGTATGGTGCATATCCCATTTAATAGGCGATGAAAAACTTTTAATCTGAACCTTCAAATAAATTAATAACTAACAATGATAACTTAAATAACCGGTTAAACTTATTTTTATGAATCGTATTAGTTTTTTTATGAATCGCAATCTCAATCACACAATAAATGCATATTATGTGATGTGTATTATAGCATTTCCCGATTACTTTATCTTATTGTCTTATGACCTTTTAATTATATGATGCTCATAAAAGCTAAAATCATTACATTTAATCCTTCATGATTAATGAATTGAAAAAGGTCATTATCAACTTAACCTATCTTCTAATATTCTCTTTGTTGATTAAGTGAACAGGAAAGAACCTTTTTATTAGTAGATTAATGCTCTTTTCATAACAAAAGCAACAAGTAACACATTTCTATATCTTGATCAAAAAGAAATACGGATAGTACATTTGATAAAAACCGTGGTTTTGTATTCAAGAGGTCTTCAATTCGATTTCTCTTATGACCACTGGAAATTTTCTAAGTCGTTAACTTCAGGGGCGTGCTCGGACCCAATTGAGTCGTGCAGAGATACAAAACTGTCCAAAGGAAGAGCGAAATTGGTAAATTAAACTTTGCTGGTACTTTTACCTAAGTTTCACATTGTTCTCTTCACTTTTAATTATCAATCAAAATATTTATACTTCAGGTCAAATGTTAATGTAAGGGAAGGATATATAAGATAGAAAAAAATGCAGTTCTCAACGGTAAGGCTCAAAACTCAGTTAACACGAAGAAAGCACCATGACTATTAGGTTAACTCATTTGTCTTTTAAGAAGATATTTGTTGTACTTGAACTTGTGTAATAAGATAATTATTCAAAAAATAAATTGAAAAGTTTAAAATGCATAAAGGTGCTCAAAAATTAGAATTTTTTAGCTTTTTTGTAAGTTATTTTTGATTCATAAGTAGAAAATAAACGTTGTGATAAATTCTTTGACGTAACTTTTAAAACAGAAAAAAAATACTACGGTAAAAATATAGTAAAAAAACTAATTAAAACTGTTCAAAAGATTTTAGAAAAAAATCAAACAAAACAGTTGCATCCAAACAAGTTTATCAAGACAATCTTCCCCCTTTTTCTGTCTTTGACGTGTAAAGGAGAAACCCTTTTTTATTCCTCATCAAACTAGATCTTGTTTCCAAATATTTTATTGAGTTACAATTTTTTTATTTCCAAGAAACCCTAAAGTCCAGTTTCTCTTTGATATACATCATGGCAATCACATCCCAAAAATTTAATAGTTTAGGAAACTCTGTAAGATAATTTCCAAATCACATGGTTCATTTACCAAATTATAGTTTTTTGCACCAGGATCTGTACAAGTTTAAAGAAAATCTTATAAAATTATTAATTCTTAGCTCAATTTTTAAAAGTCGTTAAAATTTATTCAAAATTAAAGATATTTATTATTTGTGGTGGTAATAAATTATATTGTAGCGTAAATTTTCTTAGTTAGGGGTTACATGGTCTTTTGTAATGCCAAAATTAAAATTCTGGATGCATCTCTAAATTATGTGAGCCCATTGCTATGAATTGAATCATTCTAAGTTTTTTTAATTTTTGACCGACTCGAATAATTATAAATGTGATTCTTCATAGCACTTATACATATGATATGAAACAACGTCACGGAGTCGGATTCACCACAGATATCAAATACCCAAAAATTAAAGACCCTTTCATATTTTTCACCGAGCCAATGAATTAACCTTTCACAGAGCCAGAACACATCCTTGTCTTTTGGGGATTGCCAGTTTGTGGTGGAAGAAAATTCCTCTCAAGGTCTTCGTTCTTTCGTCAATGCAAACATTAATGTCAAATTTGATGTGTAGCTTCTGCA
>CM018897.1:2315831-2328331 GCA_009663005.1 Actinidia chinensis | reverse complement strand
GTTATTCTAAACTAATTACAAATGGGTAGTAGTATAGAGTGTATAAAAATTTGAGAATCCTATCACACGCACTACGCTTACCACACACACGTGCCCGTGCAGGGTGTGACGCCCTTGACGACACTCTACGGATCCCTCCACCCATTGCACTGCGACAACACTTAACAATCGTCACTCGCCGCACCCACCGTGAGGCTAAACAACCTCAGCACCACACCAAACAAGCACAACAATCACCCCAAAACACGACATATATGCAACCCCGTGCCAGTGGTCAGTTACACGCCAACTTTATTACACATATATCAAGCTGCACCACACCAGATCGTTCGACCACATGACTTACAATCATACACCAACAACCACACTGCACGCGCACACGCACATGAAGCAACACTCACCCAATGCCATGTTAAAGTGTAGCACACGTAGCGTTGCTCGAATCACGAGCCTTTAGTGCGTCCACATACCCATACCAAAATTTTGCACACATGACAACACATCAAATTTTGGATCCCTTGCCTCACCGCCCCATTTGGACGCGCGCTCTCGCTGTAACTTTCTACCACCCCCCTACTCACTTCTGATCATTCCGCTACCCTTTAAGTTTTCGTTCCTCTCCATTACTCGCCACACTTTTTGTAAATAAACAATACTGAAGAGAAAAGAAGAAGTTAAAGTGTAAGTGTATTAACATGGATAATTTTGATTACTAGAAAAGAATTGTTAAGAACTTTATCGATAATTGCATAGCAAAAACAAAAATAAAATTCATTAATAAAAAATAGTGTGTGAAATGAAATATAACCAAATTTGATATCCTAATTTGTCCCCCCCCTGAGACGGTACGCTTACACATAATACTTAACACCAACTCCCATATACCCATAAAAGTTTTTTATTTTTTAGTTGTATTGAGGTGGATGGGATCAAAATTGATAAAGATTTGCCTTGCTAGCATGACAGTTCTTTCCACCCTCATCGTGCTCGCTCTTGGACTTATCACACGGAGACCGTATTGCGTTTCCATCATAAGTAGCCTTCACCGTCACCAATGGCACACACGTACCTCTTCACACCCCCTATCTCACGACGTCTTCCCATCGACGCGACCCTTCTCTCGTATACACTGTAGACTGTCATCCACGAACCGCTTTTGCCGAACGTCCATGCATTCTTTCCATAACCTTTACATGACCGCACACCACCACGAACATACCACTCTCCCTGACCACTAGCGACTTGCACTGTCACACGACCATTCACTTATGGCGTTTGTTTTTCTAATTTGTGATGTAATTTTGGGAATCTTTGTGTTTTTTCCTTTGTTGGGCCATCTGGATTTGACCCCCCCCGGAATTGGACACTCACGAAGCAGCGGGACCATTTGATCTTTCTTGGGAGGTTTTGGGCGTTGCTATCTTCACTTGATGTTTTGGTCTAACAGACAGTCTCTGCTGGCTATTGACACAAGAGTGGACTTTGCATTTCGACCTAGTCGCTTCAAATCTGATCCTGGTTGATTCTTTTACAATGATTGCCTGTTAACAATGAGTGTCTCAGTAAATTGGGTATTGGATTGGAAGGGAGCGATTACTGTGAATGCTATGTTGCTGGTTTGTGATCTGATGATCGCCATTGAAATTGGTTCATTGATTGTGGACTTACTGGACTCAGAGATGGCCAAATTGTGGGAGAAGAGGTTAGGAACACTTTGCAAGATCCACATTACTACTTACCCAATAATATTGTGGAAAAAAAGTTGAGAAGAACTTGGTGGAGGAGCTTTTGGTTCAATGATGGGTAGTTTTATGGACCCTAGGGTCTTTTTTCAATGTTTTGTTATATGAGCTCAAGATGTGGAGAAGAGGAAAAGAGAAGTCTTCAAGCAGTGTGATGAAGAGGGCTAGGATGTTAGCAGGACCCAGGTTCAATGTTATTAATGAATCATGTACAGAATATGCCATTTTGATACTCAAACTTTCCCCATGAGAAGGAACCCATCTTCTATTGATCAGGTATACTTTGATCCTTCTTCATCTCTATGTGGAGTCTGATAGTTATGCTTACTAAGTCATGTGGCGATTTTTTATAAGGATACTTTGGTAAATTTCCATAGATTTATAACCCAAGTTACTCAATACCAATAGTAGCGCCACTCGCGGCACCACTCCCCGCCCGACCCGAACCTTGTCGTCCCCCCTCGTTCTGTCCTGCCACCAAGGTCACGACGACAATAGTTTTGCGGGAACCACGTTAATCTTGTGTTCTGGTGATTGCTCTCTAGAGAAAGAATAATGTAAAGGCTTAAATATATTGCACAACACCTCACACGTACACCCTCCCCCCCCCCGGTACCTCCTACCCACACCCCCCCTAGGCCGCCGAGACTAAGGAAATACTAAAATATAAGGAAAAGTATGTCCTAATTAAACCAATGGTCAACATGACCTTTATTATGTAAGTAAAATTAAGGAAACGCGCCGCCGCACCTACACGCACAACATTGCAACGCAACACGTTTGGACCCCCTGTACATTCAACCCACTAGCGACCCAACAAACCACTTTTACATTCCAACAACCTCCCCCACAACGCCCTGACGGCGAAGAATACCACAAACCCAAGCCACCCACGCCATTGACACAACGAGATGCACTCTCAACACCGAGGGTCCAACACACGACCTTAGTGAACACACATCATCACACGCCCCCCCCCCGCGCCCCCAGTGCGACGCCCCCCAACCGCCCCGCTGACCTCCGGCACACCACACAGCTGGCGAGTCCGCGTACCACCCCCCACCCGCGAACGAACCTTTCTGCCCCCCCCCGAACTAGTGCCAACTCCAGTACAAACCCTATCCACATGACGTGTCTGTGTGGGCTATCCATCACCACTGAGACCACCGAACCGTCCCCCCCCCGCAGGAACATGCAGCGCCCTGACCCTTTTGTCACAAACAGTAAGATGAGTCTGTTACTGAGAAGTGAAACCCAACTCAGTGAGAAGTGGACTTCGCCCGGCCCAAGCCAAATAATGTCACACACCTACTGCTCTCTCACCATGACACATGCCCAATGGACCCCCACCGCCATCACTCAGCCACGGACGAACCCACCCCAGAGACCCGCCACCACATGACTTGCTTGCGGTGACCAGCGTTAGTCCAAGACCTCGCAGCATGACACCTACACACTGACAGGTAACACACAAAAACAGACACGCCCCCCTAGCACGCGTCTATCAGCTCTTAGGACCGCACAATTCTGGCATCTGTAAGCCCTGAGAGCCTGATGCCGACCTACCAGACTTATCGAACATCCACGACCGGGACATGGATTTAAGTACCGGAGAATGTGATATACAGCTCTAGGTGAGAGGTACGCGGTGGAATGCCATATAACTGGCTCACAATACTGACAGTCAAATGTGAGATCGGGTCTTGGATTCGTCAAAATTTAAATATGAGGCGACCCATCAAGCGCCTGATTAAAGATGGATTCTGGCAACAATTCCCCTGACCTCGGCCTGATTTGTTAAATTTTTTGGTACCATAGGAGTGTAGTATGGCAGGTCGACATCCAATGCTATGCAGTATCTTGAAGAAATCGGGTCGGTAAATTAGAATGGCACTGGAATCCACTTCGCAACAGTTGCAGTTCCGAGAGTCCCCATTACCTACGACCACCCCACACATGCCGCGCCATACCACACACCCCCACCCCACGACCCCACACCCCACACACGGAGGCCCCACGCGGAACACACTGCATGCACCTTCAAAACCCCTCCAGGCACCATCGCAACGCACAACCCAAACCACCCCCGCACCTCACCCCTAAGCCATGAACCAGGCTTGACGACACAGTCCCGACCACATATAGGTCGCAGCTACCCCGTGCCCCCCCCCCCCCCCCCCCCAGCCCCCCTTGGCTAGCGGCAAAGGCCCTCTGTTCTGGAACAATAGAAGAGGACTCGGGTAGCCTCACCGTGCAAGCAGCCCATGCGCCTAAACCAAACTACCCGACCAAGACACCTGCACCCCCCCCCGCTCTCCACACACACCCCCCATCCACACCCCCCACCCAAATAGCACAAAACGAACACCCTCCATATAAGGAAGGCAGGGGTGATGTGTTAAAATCTGACGTGCAGAAGAGATCTCAAAACTCAGATTTTTAAACCCATCAACAAAATGATAGTATTGTCGACGATTTCAAGGCGTTTGGATTCCACTGCTCCATCACTAGGGAATACACGAAGTGGCTCGTATTGGGCACTAAGTCTCCCATCAATAGTCTGAAGATACCACCAAAAAAATCAGCAACAGGAAAGAAAGTTATAGGATGTCTCGAGGGCATGAGAGAACTCTCGGTAGAGCTCAAAAAATTCGGGACTCATGCGGGCTATGGGCATCATCTAGGGGTCAACGGCAGTCCAAAACCCATGAACGGTTTCATGGTTACAATTAAACATGTGATAGACTCGGATCCTCATCGAGTTGAACATCAACCCAAGATAATACAGTTATATGAAACCCATTCATCAAACTTGGGATCAGATAAGCAAAGGTTTTGGTTCCTTTCCAGAAATCCAACGGGTTCTTGCGTTTCCACCCAAGGTAAAGCTGAAAAGAACGAGACCAAGCTGGAAGTTCCTCCATCAACAACACGCTCATAAAACGTTGAGCCGGTTGAGAATGCACAGCACCCGCAATCCCCCACCACCCCCACCCCCCGAGCAACCCACAGCGAACTACGGGCTAGGAACCGGAACCATTATGGGCTGGGAACAACTTCTTTGAGTGAGTCACGGCCATACACTACCAAGAATCAATTCGTACAAAAATTTAATCGAAATTGTACTCTTTTTTTTTTTTTTTTTTTTTTTTTTTTTTTTTTGTTTAGAACCTCTACTTAAACTGACCAGGGCTGCAGGGACTGGGACTGGACTGGGTTGGAGGGGGGCCAATACCAATCGAGGCTGCACAGGGCTGTGCAGGGAACTGCGTGTGGCTGGATGGATTTCACGGATAGGGGCTGGACGGGGCTTTGTACGAGGGCGCTGCACGGGCTGTTGCGGGGACTGGGCTGCACGGGACTGGGGCTCGGACTGCACGGGCAGAGGCTGGGTTGGTGGGCTTATGATTGAGTATAACTTTATAGGGTAGCGCAGGAGGCTGGGGGCTGTCTGGTTCCTGGCATGGTGGCTGCCGCAGGTGCGGCTGCAACAGGGCTGCGCAGGAGGCCTGGGTTGGTGGCATGTGGCTGTTGGTGAGCAGGGGCTGAACAGAGGCTGCCGCAGGAGGCTGGGTTGGTGGCTGTTGTTCGCAGGGGCTGCGCAGGCAGGTGGGGTGGCTGTCTGGTGGAGGCCGCAGGTGGCTGTCCAAGGTGCGCAGGAGGCTTGGAGGTGGTGCGCTGCGTTGGTGGCTATTGGATTTAGGGGTTTGGGTGCTGTAGAGGCAAGATAAGGCTAGGGATTTATAGGCTCTGATACAAAGAAGAAGAATATGTAAAAGGCTCTTAAATATTATTAGTCACCACACACCTCAATATAGTACTAAACCTAAGGCTAGAAATAAGGAAAACTAAATAAAGGAAAAAGCTTCTAATAACACATGGCAACATGACCTATTAAGATAAGGAAATTAAGACAAGTTCCTGAAGTAAATTAAGAAAGTTTCCTAACTGTAAAATTAGGAAACAAATCCTTGCGTATACCTTCCAACTCTTGAGCGCCGTCTTTGCTACTTCTCATGGCATTCCATATAGTCATCGCATCATGCTCTTAGGTTCCACAATATTCTTATATATGTGGATTAGATGTTGGACTGTAAATGGAAGGGGATGAGTGCATTAATTATTCAATAGAGAATAGCACAAAATGACAGAATATGATAGCATTATATAGGAATTGTAACAGTGGAATGTTTGGAATTATAGTTGATGGATTTGAACTAATTTAATAGGATGTGAGTTTAAGTTTAAATCCTTCACATGCTATGAATTTGTAGCTTTACAAGAAAAATGCATCCTTCTACACTCTAATTCACGGCTTTGATCTTCTGTCTATCCTTATTGTTTTTCACCTCTCCCCTTTGTAAAAATCCGTCCCCAAACCCATGAGTCAAACCACAACCTATATTGGCAATGATATAATGGTTGTGTTTGTAGTGCATTAATTCAAACGTGGTTGAGAATAGTACATGTTGTAGCTTGATTCAGAAAGAATTCGACTTCTTATTTTCCTTATCTGGAAAAACAAAACAAGGCTTTCTGAAGCAAGTGAGTCTTTGCGACGATCGGGGATCACGGAAAGAACTGCATTCGAAAGCCTCTTAAGCGAGTGGTTTGTGGGCATTTGTGCATATGCCTCGTGAGGGTTTACTGATACTCCGAAAGGGAACAATTTGAGACCCACGCAACATAAGGATGATGATTAGAGGATGATAACTCTCGAACAAAACCCCTGCCATAAGGACGAGTACCAGCCCAGAAGCCTTGGAAGCCATCCCCCGATACAGAAGGAATATGACCCCATTATCGTTGCACAGAAGCATGATACAATTTCGAATGTGGTTTCCATCGAGTAAGAGTGTGCGTCATTGTTTGTGCAATGTGAATCTTCGTCTATTGTCCTCTATAGTTATGGGTTTTTTTAGCGAAATTTGATCTTTTACCAACGTTTAGAGGAAGAAGTTGTCCTTTTCTGCAGATATTCGATAACCACACTCTAACAATAACAAAATATAGTGATTTGCTCGGATCCGATCTTGCCAGAGCAGACTACCTAGTTTCACGGGGAAGCTGATTTTTAATCAAATGGCAGAATTGACCAGAATTGTACTAAGCCAAAAAGAAGAAACATTCTTTAGGAGAAGTACCTGTGATAATGAATGAAAGAAATTGATTGTACCAACAGGAAGATCGTGAAAATGTGCTGCGGCAAGAGCATCGGGAAAGGGTGGCTCTCCAACTGTCCTTTTTATGCACTCGAATCAAATCGCCTTGGAGAGTATTAACTTCGCTGTCTTACAAGACAGTCTCCCTTCAAGTGCAACACCAGAAGAGAGGTTCAAGCAACTGAGGTAAGTGTCTTGCCATAAATCACAGCTTATGTTACTCTTAAACCGGATAAACTGGGTGAGGCAATAGTAGAAGTGAAGTTCTGCGCAAGATAGCGTCTATAGGAACAAAAAAAACCTTGAAAGATCATCTGAAAAAGTAAAATCAGCGACGTGAAAGGACTCTTGATGAACCCTTAAGTGAACTGGATGCAATAGAATTTTAAGGATGCAGAGGCAAGGTTAGAAAAAAACAGAAAAAGTTTGAAAATTGGGTACGAAAAAGTCGTTGTAATGTTTCACCCGCTGCCAAAAGCAGGTATCTGGGTGAGGTGTTTTTTTGGAAGATATCGGAACAAATCACTTGTGGAGAAAAGTTATTCAACCAACTTAACAAGCAAACACAAAACACAACCTCCCCTTGAGGAACGTGTACCCCCATCATATGAGTCCACGCGACATCTATTGCAACACATGATACCAGATGATCATGGCTCAAATGTATCATATCGCCACTGGGTTAACAGCAATGTCTACGCCCCCCCCCCCCCCCCCCCCCCCGCAAACGCTAACCTTTGGGGAATCCTAAGGCCGTTGACGGAAAAAATGACCCCGATGCCATTGCAGCCCACCGGTGCTAGCGTGATTGCATTTAATCTTTCCTATCACTAGATTGTTTTTTAGAACTTTGGCATTCTCAATCGGATGGACAGAAATCCCGATAAAGAAACGCGCCACCCCACAAGATATGTACACGTATCGGTGATAGTTAGATAAATTTGTTCTTCGACAAACCACACAGATTCAAACAACAACAACCCAACGTGCGCCATGGTACTCCCGAGTCACTAACTGAACAATCCTCCATAGGCGATCACTGTGTGAACCATGTCACACCTGCTCACTTTCTTCTCGCCCTGCCGCACATATATCCCATGACACACAGCCTGAATCGACCCCATCAGCCACCAGTGAGGATGATTTCCGGTGCAGGAGATGATGGCACGCTCACACGGAAACCGGAGCCTGAAGCTGCTGATGTTGCTAAATCAACAAGGTATTTGACAAGCCTCGTTAGGGTTTTCTTGTTCATCAAACCTTCTATTTAGGAAATCAACCTAAGCTACTGTGGTTACAATCGGTAATAGGCAGCCATCAATGGTAAAGTTCCTGCTAGCGTGTCCCATGAGATACAGAAACCACCATGACAACGGTGTCGTAGGTGTAAGTTTTGTTATTCCTTTGTAGCTGTTTAAGTCCATTTCAATGGTCAATGCTCACAATTAGAAGTAAAAGGGTTTGCCGATATGTAGAAATAGTTTTAAAAAATATGGGGGAAGAAAAATGAAGGGGTTGTGATGACAGCTAAATATTTTATTCAACAGGAATGTTGCATATGGCTTAGGACAAGATCTAGAGGTGCCATCAACAAGACTATGTCAGATGGCACGCAGGGCAGTGAAAGCTCTCATTTCGAATGATAAAACAAGGTTTTGGATCAGCAAAGATTGAATTGGTAGCTCGAGCTTGAGGCAGTTCAATTTGATCTACGGGCGATTTTGGATGATGTTTTGTCGCTTGTCTCCAGAAAGTCTCAAGAAAGAGGAGTGGAAAAACCCGGTAAATACTATAACATGACTATGCCGTAAGTTTCTGCCAATGCTTGCATCCAGTTTCCAGAAAAAGTAACACATCTTAACGCGTAAATTTTTTTTTTTTGTGGGGGATGTGTGAGGCCGAGAGGTCCCCAACCAACCCCGGGTGGGTGGGGCGCTCCCCGGTGCGGGACGCCGCCTCGACACAGACATTTAATTCTCTGATTAGATTCCTGAGGTGTTGCTAATTGGTTGATCACAGGGTAGATTTCGGGCAAATCACTCACAAATCTTATGGGCATAATCAAAAGTAAGTAATGCAACAACCTTTCAAATTTGTTTAATATTGCACATACATCGACAAAAGAGGCAGAGAAAGAGAAGGAAAGCATTAGTTATGCGAATCTATTCATTTTTATTCTCTCTAAAGCAAAATGAATTTTTGATTGAATATATTAATCGAGGGAGAAAATGGTTACAACGGTCAACATGGGAATTTGTTGAGGCATAAAATTTTTAAAGGAGAAATGATTTTGTCACATGAATTGTGCCTTGAAGAAATGATTCTGGTTTTGTTTTTTAATCCTTTTCGTGTTCGCATACGCACATGTAGATTTATACACAGGAAACATGTGATTTTATGAAGGCTACTAGGCTAGTGATTTATACACTTCTTTTGTCTTTATTATGGTGAAGTTTGAAGTTATCACAAAATGTCCTTCTATGTGGTGAAAAAAATACTTAGAGTAATGTGAAGAGGTATTAGTAAATTCACCCGAATAGGCAAAAAAGGGACGTTCAATTGGAAGAAAAAAGAGACGTGCAAAAATCACAGAGCATTTTATGACCAACGCGGTACCCCACTAGTTACACTCTACGAGTGTTTGTGAACCTGTTGTTGTATTGTGAGCGGCCCCCCCCGCACCAAGACACCTTTCTACCTCCACCCCCCTGATACCGCCCCAATAACAATCCACAGAATTATCCACTTGTTAGCCACCTAAGATGAAGCTTTGCTGGTCTACAAGTTTTTTTCTACAAACCCAGTTACGGGAAACTCTTGATTCATGTTTTTTGGCCAGTATCAATGAGAAAGGGCCACATTTTTGTAACAGTCCAATCTCGTGAGGAAAAGAGTTGATGGAATCCACAAGACATCGAGACAAGACATCATCGTCCCCCCCACCCCACCCCCGCAGCACACACTTTGAGCCGAGCCGCAACTTGTTTTTCCAGATGGCAAGCAACTAGGCAGCAGAGCCAGGAGGATTCAGAATATATAAGTCAAAAGACGGCACCCCTGCTTGTGCAAACCCCCCTCTCGCGTTGGTCTCATATCTCGACCACTGCGGTACGAGAACCCAGTAGAAATCTGGATTGATCGGGGTGTAGAAAGGATACGGCCGTCCATGTGGTATCCCTTTAGAAGGCCCGATCTCGTGTAATTCACTCCTTAATGCAAGGGCCAAACCTCGTGCATATCCCAAATGCCACACGGTGGCTGGGACGCGGGACATGGCGACTTGCGGAACTGGACGATAAGAAAGTGTTATTTGGTTAGCCTCATTGAATGGCGAGAAGAGATGAGTTTTTCAAGCTTACCCCAGATTGTGGCTCAACCTTCCACTTTCACTAGCCGTATGTATCCAATGTCAGTTCCAATACGGATGAGCATATCAACCAGCAATAAACCACCACAGAGTCTAATTCCGATTCTCAAGAATTTAGGGGATGACCAGCTTTACTGTGGACCCCAGACCAGTCCGGCGCCAACGGTATCCCTGCTCCCCACGCGTAATCACATCACAAAGGCTGGGGATTTCATGTTGAAGTGGTCACCAAATTTGAACCAAGGCTTCTCATAGGAAAGATAGCAGGAATAGAGTTATTGACATGGTCGAATAGAGCAAGAAATTGGGATAAGGACTCGGCTTGTCTCTCTTGTCGATAAATTAAGAAACACTTAGATCAGTGGTTTGCATCAGGAAGTTGTTTCTCCTAACTAACATTATTAGCTCTAAACCCAGAAATGTTTTGCCAAAACCCTTCTCGCGTGCTGAGATACCTAACCTACCCTCCACACTATCAGTCATGAAGACCTGCCAGAGACAAGATAGACGCTTGGCTGCATCGCACTACCAAACACGAGCCATGCCGAGCCCCCTGTGGGACCAACCGGTGCGAAGGCGACCATAACGGAGACGCTTACCCTGGTCAGATCCTGGCCCCCACAAACAAAGACGCTGCCTCGGACGAGACCACACAATTTTACGTCTGTCCGATGATACATAATGTAACCTCTTCAGGCTTGCTGCTGCTTCCCTTAAAGAAATATCACGAGATGCCCGATGTCCCCGGTTCGGTCCATGCTACGAAGCCGAGGGAAGACAAAGAACACACCCCCCCCCACGGCACAAATCATACTGCCAGTAAAACGCCCCCACAAATTCGATGCCTGATGCCATGATAGTCAGATTGCCAGAAAGGAAATGGATGGGTATGAGAACCTCATAAGTCAATTTTTTAAACTTACATTTATGAGTCTAAGAGCTTTTGAACTGATGCTTCAATTGTCTGAAAGATTTTCAAAAATTATGGGGGCTTTATTTGGTTGAATGGCATTACCAGTTGGGTTGGAAAGTTGTGGTCTGCAGTGTGATTTCTATGACATGGACTATTTCTGTTTTACGAAAGTACCTGCGTCCGACAGATATGACATGGGTATTGGATGTAAGGATAGGTGATCACGACGCCCCACCATACCCAAGTTAGACGTCTGAACTCCACATGTTTGCTGAATATTTGAAGGAAAAAAAGAGCTAGCGTCAAAAAAAGAAGACTCCCAGGACACAGAGACAACAAGAAACCCACTGCCCAATCAGCTAGATAAAATCACCGTTCTAGCACTTTATTTCTCGTGAGACACTGAAAGATAGAAAAAGAAAATGGCCAATACATTGTTTCTTAATTCCAAATAATCCGTGATTTACACGTACATTTTCAAATACAATTAACAAATAGTATCGAAAATTATTATACAATATATAATGCCCTCTAAAAAAAACAATAACTGTTAGGCCGTGCCTATTAATCCATACCCAAACTTCTTGCAAATATCAAATATCCAAATTTTTGAGTCTTGAAAGTTCCGATGCTTGAACCACACCGCACCTAATACCGTACACTAAGTCCATGTAACATGGTTGCCCTTACATGGTATTGGTTAGCTATATATATCAGTTAACTTTTCTTGGCATTCACTCAGAAAACACTAATTTAAGGCAGATTTATAATTTAGCTTTATTTTTTAATGTTCTTTCCTTGTGAGTCATATCGATGATATAATATGGATGTTATACCAATTTTATATGTTGACTATCTTCTCCTTTTTGTAGCGTTTGATTGAAGCTACGAAAAAAAGGATCCGAGAAAGAAAATGGAACTCAAAATCAATAATGCATCCAACATAGGAGAACTTTGAGGACCTTATGAGAATGTTACGATTGGCACTTGCCCCATCGTGGCCTTTGACGGCAGACGTCATCAGGCCCACACACGTGGAGTGCCTGAGGGGTGGGATGGACGGAATGTTTGAACCCATGCGCCAAGAAAACCCGAGCACATAATTATCGAGAAAGTTTACACGATTTTTCCAAAACTGCATCGAGCCAGAAATCGTAGACAGGAGCTGCCTCATTCAGGACAACATTAACAAAACTGCCAGTCTTCGACGTTTGGAATGCTATAGGGGGGTTTTCCGTGTTTCTTCTAGTGGTGAGTTCTCTTACTGAGACGAGGTTGCTTTTCGGCTCGTTTGTAAATTCTAGATGCCTGATCGT
>CM018897.1:2308331-2310831 GCA_009663005.1 Actinidia chinensis | reverse complement strand
TGCCGTTGGCCCATTCAACTTTGTAGGAGAAAGTGGCAAATTGTACTCTCAAGTCTCAAGGCACAAGAGGCCTGCTCTTAGAAACTGGAACCTAAAAATATGGGTTAGATCAAGGAGGTAAGGAAGGATTTGAGGAAAATAAAAAATAAAAGAAAATATTGAATTTGAGTCATTTGATCAATCAACTTTTTTTTATCTTCTGTTAAATTCGAAATCCAAACACTGTTTTATAAGATTTTTTGAAACTAATGGAACTTGGGTTTCACTTTCGTCGAGAAGATTTTATCAAATGTGATGGTAGCCCCACTTTGTGGCTTTTAAAATGTGTTTGAATCAAGAATTTAGTGAGATTAAATGGAAAAAAAAATAAAAAAGTTAAGAAATCCAATTATTTGGAAACGTTGGAGCAACTTCAACGGTTGAAGTTATAATACCAAAATGTTAAAGAAAATAATAATGGTGTAGGATTGGTGTAGTGTCGTCTTTGCATCATTACTCATGTTTTACCATAAGATCAAAATGTATTGAAGATTTAAACATTGATAATTGTTTCCACATTTAGCAAAACCATTTACTCCGTCAAAATTTGCACTACAATTGCAAAACATGTTGCTCAACATATATTGAAGATTCAAACATTGGTGATGCACACAAATTTAGTAAAACGTTTCTTTGTGTCGATTTTGCCCTAAAATTTCCGAATTTGCAAGACATTTGCCAGCTATGAGAAATCTATTTTACTACTTTTGTCTAACCATTAGAGATGTTGTTAGATGCTCTAATTTTTAATTTTTTTAACAAATTTTTGATTCAAATATCACCTTGGAACATATTACCTTTTAGTTAACACCTGATATAAAACTGATGCTAACAAAACTACACTTGATGTTAGCCAAAATGCCAAAAAATGGAACAACGTTAACACCTTGTATTCACATGATGTTAGCTAAAAGGCCTAGAAATGAAATGGGATTATGGTTTCGATGGTTCTATTTAAATTTAAAATTTTTCATTCGTGTATTTTTTCTTCTTTTTTCATGTACGCTTGAGAAAAAAAAAATTGGACATCAATAGTTATATATGATCAAAATCATATTTATCATAAAAAATGAAGGTTTTAGTCATATTTTTATGAGAGTATTTTTTTAGTTCAGTTAGTCCATCTAAAAAAAACTTTAAAATCGAAATTTCATTTAGCTAAAATGGACAAAAATACCCATGTTATTTTGTACACACTAAAAAAATTTTTTTACACCTCATGTTTCTTTGTACACCAATATTACAATTTCTCTCTACACTCTAGCTACACATGCACTATTGTCGCCGGCCACCTGTTGTTGTTGGTCGGCTAATGACTTTTAGGCTGTCACCTACAACCTAGACCAGTAACTGTTTGGAATAATGAAATTTTACTATTTCAAATAGTGACAATGTTAAAAAAATAAATAATATAATTTTATTTTTTTCCTCAATGGTTGCAGTGATGGTGATGGTTGAAAGAAGTAAACAATTACAAAATTTGATTTTATTATTCTAAAAAGTAAACAATATAATTTTATTGTTCTGTGTGGTGGCAGCGATGTGG
Organism: Actinidia chinensis; assembly: GCA_009663005.1. Lineage (NCBI taxonomy): Eukaryota > Viridiplantae > Streptophyta > Magnoliopsida > Ericales > Actinidiaceae > Actinidia > Actinidia chinensis. The sequence goes on along the minus strand of CM018897.1, from coordinate 2,309,246 downwards.
TGAAAAATAAACTTTTGTAAAAAATAATTTACTTTTCAAAACAACAAATAAGATTTTTTATTTTTTATTTAACAACTAAAGGGTAAAATGTCCATAACTAGACTTCCTATTAAATTAAAGACCTTTATCACGTAAAACTTATGGATCTATAGACTTATAAGATTTAGTAAAAACTTGATAGATTAATTGTCTTAAGAGATGAATGCCTAATTTTCTAGAAAAAAATCAAGCATAATTCTTAAAATAAATTAAGTATCGATCATGTGTTTTTCGATCTCCTATTGACTTAATTTTTTTTAAGGTTAACTTTCTCAACAAAGCTTACGAATTGAATGGTTTCAATTATATCGACAGGCTCCCCGAGTGGACCCCCGACCTTCAGATAACGCAATGTGACCCCATATTCGATTTTGTTCACCCACTTAATATGTTTCTTAATTTGTGATTGGTTAAAAAATACAAAACAATTTTAACTAATTAAAAATGAAAAGTATTATGAGTGGATAAATTAGTTCTCTCACTCTTTTAAAAACTAAGGGGTAATGCTAATGCATGATTTATCACAATTGTTATCGCGCGGCCCAAAACGACATCATTAATTAGAAGTTGAGTTTGTTTTTAAAAAATAAACGAGTCGTTTGGTCCGTGCCATAATCAATGCGTACAAACATGCGGTGATTGTAGCATTACCCAAAAATTAATACTCTCTCACTCGTTTGTTTTTGTTGTGGTCCCATGGCGTGTGAAGAAAAGCCCCATCAATTAGCCGTTTCATAAACACTGCTTTGGGCGCATGGTAATTCTATATGATGCGGCTGACCACGCGAGCCCAATTGGAATATGGATATGGTATGAGCCATGAGGCATTAGGTGGAATTAAAAATAATAATAAGGATTTTTTTTTTGAAACATAAT
>CM018897.1:2290831-2293331 GCA_009663005.1 Actinidia chinensis | reverse complement strand
GACCAAAGTGTTTGTTTTCTTTATACGCATATTGACAAATGGACCATGTTGAAACTAAATTGAAACAACAGAAATCAAAGTAAAAATTTGGTCAAATTACAAGGACCGATAATTAAATTTACCTTTTTTATAAGCCGGTTAGAGCTCGTTTGGCTGGAGGATATGGGAGGGGGATAACTTTTAGAGGGAGATAACTTTTAATTTTGTTTGGATACTTTTTAGAATGAGTGAATAAGGGTAGAGGATAAGAAAAAAAAAATATAGAAGAGAAACAAAAAATATAAAATATTTAGATATTAAAAAATATATATTTATTTCTCTCCCTCTATAAAAAAAATTATATATTGTTCTCTTTATATATTTTTTCTTACCCTCACCCCCTTATCCCCGGTAACTTTTAGTTAGGGTCTAAGGCCACCCAAAATTATCCGCTCATCCACATCTGGGACATAAATTATCCGGGGTATAAATTAATCCGTCATCCAAACACGGAGGAAAAAAGTTATCCACTCCAATCCGATAGCAAACGGGACCCCTAAGAAAAGTATTAAAGTAATAAAAAGTTACAATTCATGGATAAGAAGTGTGTTGGTGTAGTGGAGTTGGGTCATAGTTTCTAGGTTCAACCCTCATTTGCTTCCGTTCATTGAATTTTGCAACCGTCATCTTGCATCCTTAATTACACTTACTATTAAATAATAACACGAATTGTGTGACCTAAGTTGTGTGGTCTTAAATATTTTTAGCTCATTTTAATAATTCAAATTATTTATATTATATATTTCGTTGTGAAGATTAATATCGTAAAATATTATGTTTATCGGATATAAATCTATTTTCGTCCTTTATTATTTTATAACTTATAAATTGTGTTGTCTTACGTATTTTTAGTTCATTTTAATGATTCAAATTATTTATATTTTATATTTCATTGTGAAGATTAATATCGTAAAATATTATGTTTATCGAATATAAATCTATTTTCGTCCAGTATTGTCTTATAACTTAGGGCGCGTGTGGCTGGAATATGCGGGGGATAAACTTTAGAGGAGGGATAAATTTATAAGGTGATGAACTTTTGGAGGGGATAACTGTTAATTGTTTGGTACTTTTTAGAATGGGTTTTTTTGAATTTTTAAAAGGGTAGAGGATAAGAAAGAAAAATATATAGAGAGAAACAAAATAAAAATATTTAGTTATTAAAATATATATTTTATTTGTCTCTCTATATATCAAAAAAAATTATACATTATTTCTCTTTATATATATTTTTTTATCCCCCACCCCTTATTCCCCCAGATAACTTTTAGTTAGGGTCTAGGCCATCCAAAAATTATCCCCCTCTATCCACTTCCGGGGGCATAAATTATCCACCTCCATATTCGCCAGCCAAACGCCGGGAGAAAAAAATTATCCGGGGGAAAAATTTATCCCTCCTCCTTATCCGGTAGCCAAACGGCCCCTTAATACTATGGCATTGGAAAAATATTGCATAATGCAAATAATTATAACTTATCTCATAAAAAATAAATATTATGGCATTAAAGTGTATGAAGATGTTGTTATATTTTTTAAAACTATATTAATACTAATGCATAATATTAATATTACCGAGCTTTAAAAACGTTCTCACACTCGTTTATTTTAACAATTGATACTCTCTCGCTCTCGCTCTCGCTCCCGTTCCCGCATTCGCTTCGTGTGACGTACCCCACGACACTCACATCTTGAAAAAAGTGATATTCAACGTATCAATAGCTACCTCCGGAAGACGACAAAAAGGGACAAGTGTCTTTTATTCATCAGAATAAGGGGTTATGTCGTTTGCTCCGTCTCGGCTAGGGACGGAATATACCTTGGCTTGTATTAGGACAATAATAACTTATTAGGTAAATTTCATTGGCTTTTCTTGAGATTTTTTGATAAATACCGTAACTTCTTCTATAATTTTAGAAATAATAATAATTTTTTTATTTTAAAATTAATATCAAGGTTTTTTCATAGAGTTATTTTGTGTTGAAATGGCAAACCTACCCTTTAATTTAGAGTTTTAATTTTGTAAAATACATCTATTAAAATAATTAATTTTTTCCCCAAAAAATCACTATTTATTTGTAAACTATTCTATTATATTTTTTATTAATAATTATTTATTTTTTTAAAAAATAATTGAAATACTTTATTTTTTAAGTATTCCTACTAAAAATATACTTAAAAACTAAATTTTATTATCAATAAAAAATTAAAAATAAATAAATCTAAATATTTTATTTTTTAAGTGCCCATAATCTACATACTTAAAAAATAAATTTTGTTATCAATTTTTTTAAAATAAGAGAGAATTTTTATTTATTTTATTTGGTGTGTTGAGAAAAAAATTAAAAATCTTAAATCAAAAGGTAATCGTATCATTTTTACACAAAAACTGACTCAAGAGAAAATCTTGACATTAGTTTCAACAATAAATCTCAGGGGAGGTTAGTAAAATTTACCCAAACTT
>CM018897.1:2233331-2235831 GCA_009663005.1 Actinidia chinensis | reverse complement strand
TATTATTCTACCAGACTGCTTGCAAAAACTTTTGAGAGGAGATATTAGATTCTAAATTTGAAAAATATCATTTTTGTTTGTTTATCATAACTTTAGTAAAACTGAGAATAGTTTTATCGTAATTTTTCGAAAGTAAAAAAAAGAGGATTGGAAGCAAGAGATTGGAAACGGATTTTCCAAACTTAGATTGGGGGGTGTTTTTGGACAAAAGCTAAAGCAACCATGGTGCATAAAGTCTAAAATGCCCCTATTAATTCCAATTTCACGACCGTGCCTCTTTATATATATATATATATAAAGAGAGAGGCACACGCCCCCCTTAATATCTAACCCTTAGAGGGTGTTGAGAAGTTTGCAGAAAGGTCCGCCGGCAGTGTTCTTTGCATAAATTGAACAAAAAGTTGTTTTTTAGGCTTTGGCTAAGTTTTATTGGGGGGGTTTAGTTGTTTTTTTGTATTTTTTTTAATGAGATTTATTATTAATTGATTAAATATTATATTTTTAAAAAAAATTGATGAAAGAGTTGGAAAAATATCAAATTCTCATCTAATTTTTTAAAAAAATCACTAAAGACATAAAAAAAATCTTTTTTTATCCAACGAATTAGCATAGTTTTTTTTCTTTAGTGGCATTTTTTAAAATTTGAACAAGTTTTTTTTAGTTTCATTTTTATCTCATTAAGAGTAATTGAAAAAAAATTATACGAAATAAAATTTTAATCAAACGATAAAAACAAATAATTCACTAGTCTAAAAACAGAATTCTACTCATGCAACTTGCACTACATAATGTTAAATAATAAATTGTGGTACAATTTAGTGATACAATTGTATCATAAGAATGTATCGCATAGACCTGAGATTTGTTGTTCTAGCAGTGATCAACCTAGGTCTTTTCCTTTTCCAACACCACCCAAAAGGAAAGTCTAATTGGGACCCCAATGAGCCCATTTTGAATTTCAATTTGTGGGTACTTTCCATTTTCATCTCACTATTTCTCCTCACTTCCTCAAAAGCTTCCTTCTTCATATTTCTGTTATTGCTGAGCCCATTCGAATCTGAGAAGGGGATTTTCGGTTCCCTTGGCAATTTCAATAATAGCGTCTTTGTTTTTGTCACGCCGTCTTTTTTGGGTTAGCTTTGGAATAGTTATTTGTGTCTCTCCTTGGCATGGTTTGGTTTCGGATTTAGTTGTGGGATTTCTGTATCGGGTTTGGGAGAGTTTACAGAGAATTCCTGTTCTCGTCATTCGTTGCATTGTCCAGCAACACCCTCAAGTTGAAATAGTGCTGCCAAGCTTGGAGGTTGATGTGTAGCCTTAGCCCATGGTCATGTTACCAAAATTTGATGTTATTAGCTATGTATGTGATTGATGGTGGATTTGTGTTTGTTTGGAGGTACATAATTAGGCTCATAAATAAATCGGACTCAGATCAAATTTATGAAAATTTAAATTCGGATTTGATAAATCTGTTTATTTTTGTTGATGGAATAATAATTCTTTGCAAATTTGTTTGGGATATTATTAATAAGGGCATTTGTTAATAAAATTTTATTAATATTTAACCTAGTTAATTGGGATGTCTTGAATTCAATCACATAAAGATTAATTATATATAAATAAAAATTATATACAATTAGACACTATTCTTTTGGGTCAAAGGGTGCAATCCATAAAACTAGAATTTTTATAGTGAAAATTCCATTATATTTTATAATTAGACAGTATTGTCCTTTTATACCTTAGAATATAAATTGCAAAAAACAATGCAATCTAGATCCGAACTCTTTCTCTTGATTCATCCTCTCTCTCTATGTGCTACACATGCACCATCGCCGCTACACGTGCACACCGTTGCCCATTACCACAAACGGTTATCCACAACCACTGCGACACCGTTGCCGCCACGACCACACACAACCACTGCGACGACGACGACGAAATTACCACTGTGACGTCGAAACCACAACTACGACACCACCACCGCATGACCCTATCATTGCCACTACGACGACACAACAATCACGAACTTACCATAGCCACTATGATGGCATCGACACCACCTCCTTCCTCCATTGTTGTAGAATATCTCTCTCATATTTGTGGCCCACAATTTCACCACGACCTTTTCACCACCACCACTGTGACATTACCGCCTTCGTCATCTTCATCCATTAGTCAAATATTGCTCTCTTAGACCTCAGATTTACACCCCCACCATGCATTCTATCACTATTAGACACCTACACCACATTCATCAACCTCTGTCAAATCTTTCTTTGGTAAATGTCACACCAAATTTGTTCATTGACACTCTTAAATACAGTCACAAATGTCTTAGAGATCTAGCAACCGTTACTGAAACAAATAAATTTATTTTGTTTGTTAATCGATAACAAATAAAATTATTTATATGCAAATAAATCTATCTGTACACACAGACAAATTTATATGTTGGTTAATGAATAAAGTTTCGTTTAATTCCTTTTTATCTCTTAGA
>CM018897.1:2203331-2205831 GCA_009663005.1 Actinidia chinensis | reverse complement strand
TCCACATTGGCCCTGAATATATTGAATTATTTGCAATCAGAACCAATAACTAACTCCGTCCAATTTTGTAGACAAAATCGCCATGTAGACACCACCCAAACTCTAGACCCAGATCCATATCCAAATCCAAATCTATTTCCACCAAAAACCTTTCTAGTCCTAGTAGCCCATACACGCTCCCCTATATACCAAACCCTTAACCCCAACCACGATTGTTATTTCTAAATTTCCGTTGTCACCGCCCGTTGTCCCGCACAAAATGAAGCCATCTCCATCATCACGTCGTCTCCGTCACTATGTCATTGCTATAATCACCGTCTACAAGAACACATACAAATGAAATCATCTCCGTCGTCACTATCCTAGTTCCTATTGTTGTTGATGATATCATCATCATCATCACTAGGGAGTTAATAAGATCTGCTCTCTCTCTAGTTTGTTTAGTCTCTGTCTCTCTTATTTGGTGGCGACAATGGTCGCGTTTTTGCGAGGTTGATTTGGGTCTCTTTTTTGGTTTTTTTGGGTGGTAGTGATGGTAGGGCAATGGTGGCAGCGGTAATCTGGACACTACCGCACTAGTGTGTTGTGCTGGGGATAGGATAATGGAGGTGTAGTGTTAGGTTTTTGGAAATTGGGTTAGGCTTTAGGTATTGGTTTTGGAAAAATGGGTATGGGTTTGAATGTCCACAGTCAACACTCGTCATTTTCTATTAATGATTTGGATTTGGATAGAGTTCTTGGCCTTATAATAAATTAAGTAGGCTAAGGGTCAAAGTGGGAAAATGTGTAATTGAGGGCCAAAGTGGGAATAGATCAAATCTTTAACGGGAAAGTGTAGTTAACCCGTGAAAGAAAAAGATAGAAAACTCACATGAGTGGCGTTTGGGGTAAATTATCTCGTGTCATTGAAGGAAAAAAGAAATGTCAAGGACATGGAAATTAAAATTGGGGGACAGAATTACCCTTCCGAGAAGGGTATATTTCACTTTTGCCCCAAAACTATAGTCAAATTGTACCTAAATATTGATTGTGTCTATGTCATCCCTCAATTATTCATTTTTTTGTCAATTTTACCTAATTATAGTTTATGTTCAAATCATGACTATTATTTAGGGTAAATTACACTGACTTTCTCTGAGGTTCCAAGTTAATACACAAAGTACCCCTGATGTTTGAAAAATTACAATGACCTCTCTTGAAGTTTGAAACTTGTAACAGATTCTCCCCATTTTACACTGACCACTCCTGAAGTTCTGGGTTAATACGCAAAGTATAACCTCATGGGTGTTCAGTGTAAAATGAGGAGAATCTGTTACAAATTTCAAACCTTAGAGGAGGTCATTATAATTTATCAAACGTTAAGAGTATTTTGTGTATTAACTCAGACTCTAAAAAAAAGGTCAGTGTAATTTATCCCATTGTTTATGGATATGACAGATATTTCACTCAATTAGAGAAAAATCTCCCAAAAAATGTGTACATGCACTCTATATATATACACCTACACAACATAAAATCTCTTTAAACTTGATTGATCATTTTGAGCCTATAATTGAAGAAATTTGAAACCCTAACTCTGTTTTAGCATACTGTTTGTTGAATGGAATAATTTATACCCCAATACAAAATTACGTAAGGCACGCGCGATCCTATGCGTGAAAAGCCGTAATTACTCCTTAACTATATCAACATAGTGATTCTACCCTAAACAGCGTCGGTTGTCCATTTTTTTCATTCATGATTTGGACGAAAATCCATAATTAGTCAAAATTAACAAAATTTGGATAGTTAAAGGACGACAATCAATATTTTAGGAATGACATAAATAATCCGACTATAGTTTAAGAGGTAAAAAAGAAATATGCCCCTTCCCAGAAACCCAACCCCTTTTCTTCACAACCAGCAACCACCGCCGTCTCCACACAGCAATCACCAACGAATCAACGATTACCACTGTCACTCGTAGCGATCAACCCCACTCTCTCTTCTTCTCTACAACGCCTCTAGTCCCAACCACCATGACCCACTAGAAACTCAACCTCATAACCAACCCACAACAAACCTCACGCATCCGCATTAACCCCAACCATCAAGAAACTCTTCTCCCTTGGTATGGCTGTGAATGGCAGTGTGGTAATGGCAGAAGAGAAAGAGGGGATAGATAGAGCAAGAAGATAGAGATCGATGGCTTTATGGCGGTGAATACTTTAGATCTAGGGTTTATTGTCCATTGCTTCTTTCAAAATTAAAAATTCAATGTGTTTGCTATTTTAGCGCATCTCTCCATGTCTAGCGAGATTTCAAAACTTGAGACCTCTGATTCGATATTACCCCCTCAAAATGAAGGGTAGAATTTCAGATCAGCGGATAATACCAAATACATGAATGACATGTTTTTTCTTTAGCCAAGGAAATACATGAATGATATATACCACCACACGTAATTTCATAAGGTTTTTCATGTATTTGAAAATTCCCCAAGAGAAAAAAAGACCTATTA
>CM018897.1:2080831-2083331 GCA_009663005.1 Actinidia chinensis | reverse complement strand
ATTCAATGGCTGAAATTTCACGTGAAACTATTTTCTTTCCTAAAAAAATATCACTTCCTTCTTCTCAAATATGTGGACTTCACATATGTTATAATTCAATGGCCAAAAAATCTATAAAATTGAGCATATTTTTTATCCATTTAATATTTTTTAGTGGGACTCGCACAATAAAAAAAACTAAAACACCTATTTATTTCTTTCCAATTTCTCTAAAACTAATAACTATTTTTTAAAATTATTATATTTTATAATTTACTTTCTATTTTATAATAATATATTTTTTCATATATATATATATGTGTGTGTATAAAATATCTTATGCGATATTTATATTTTATTTATTTTTTAGATTATAATTGCTCACATAAAAGTGTCAATGGAATTGCTAAAAGAGAAGTGTAAGAAGGCTCGACCCTGTGGTATTATAACGGGCTCGTTTACGTGGCGCTCTCATATCCACCCATTTAGGAGTGGACCCTACTTTAAAAAAAAAAATTTTTTTCTTACCTAAACAGATAAATATGGGTGCGTCACGTAAGCGAGCCCGTAATAATACCAAGGCTCGAACCATCTAAACACTTCTCTTGCTAAAATCAGTCATTTTAATTCCTAATTATACTTGGAGACATGGCAGCGAGACGATAAGAACGATGGGTGTGAATGTGGACAAAAGAATCTTGTCGGTATGACTTTCTTGTGATTGTGACTCGTTTGGTAATGTTTAAAAGTTAAGTTTTTTTAAATTTTGTTATTAAAAAATTAAAATTTTTTATTTTTAAAATTTTATTTATTCTACATTAAATTTTTAAAGTAAATGTTTACATTAATTTTTATATATTTGGAAATACAAACATACAAAAATCTATTTCCAAAACAATAAGCAATGTGGACAAAATAATGTGTCCAGATTAACCAGCTGTCTATTACCACTCTCGTTTATGCGTCAAATTCCTGGTCAAACAACACTGGTACGTACCTTCGTCTTCGAGTGCAAGCAAACAGTTTTCGCTAAGAATCATGATTAATGCTTAAAAATTAATTTTTTTTTTAAAAATTACTATTAAAAAAGTTGTTTTTTAAATTTTTTTGGTTTTACTTTAATTATAAATAAATAAATAAATAAAAATAAAAAGTCAAATCTGGTTTGTTTTTTTTTCTTATAAGTTTAAAAAAGTCAGCCAAAAAATTGGTACTAAACGGAGCCATCATCGCAATTCAAGTATTTTAAATATTATTTTGAGGCTCATTTTAATATTATAAAAAATTGCGTTGATCAGGTATAAATTAACAGTAGATCAACATTATATTATATCAAGATAAATTAGTATAATTCTGTTTGTTATAATCATTTATTAAGTTATAAAATAGTACTAGACAGATATTAACTTATGTTTAATCAATATATTTTTTTACAGTATTAATATTCAAAATGACTCAAAACAAGGCTTCATAGCAGTGAAAAAAATACAGTTATATCCCTTAGGTAACTAAAATTTTATTAGTCATCCTTACTTTTAAAATTATTATTATCATTTTTCTGACATTAAATTCTTTTTTAAAAATAATAAAATTATCCTTACTTTCATATTTTTTTAAATATACTATTTAAAATAGATAAACATTCTCTCTCTCTCTCTTTTTAGAATGTCGTCATTTATTCATAAATTATATCATTTTTTTTATCAATAATTAACTTTTTATATAAAAAAAACAAACTAAATAGTTTACTTTTTAAGTGCTCCTAGTTTAAACATAATTAACAAATATATTTTATTATTAAATTTAACAAAATTATTACAAAAAGATAATCGATCATGTACTACTATTTTCTTAGTATTAAATAAAAAAGAAAATAAAAAACTAGAAATCAATATTGGTCCTATAAGAGAATATGAATAAATAGCGGTTTTTTGATGGAAAAAAATGGAGAAACTGTATCTATTTTAATTAGTGAATTAATAAAAGAAAAAGAAAAGCCCTATTAAAAAATTACATTTATCAAAAAAAACAATTAGGAATATAAAAAAACCCTATTAAAAGCCCTATTATGAATATTGGGCACTTTGGTTATTTTTTACAAAATATTAACATCCAAGAAGAATCTTGATAATAATTTTTTTAAAAAAATCATTAGTATTCTAAGAACTATTTGAAATGTGATTACATTTATCAGAAAACTCAAAAGAATTCAACGAAATTTACACATTTCTAGGTCTTTAAAACTATCTCTCCCCCCTCCCAGGGACTGAGGGAGTAAGGGACAAGTGGGATCAATTGACCCCACTCACTGAAGAAAATAATTACACTATAAGTCCACAAAAAATTACACTATTACCCCAATAGAAAAAAATACACTATTTTGACCCCACTTTAAAAAATTACACTATTATTCTATAATTATATATAATTTTATAATTTTGAACCCACTAAACCAATATCTTGACTTCGCCCTTTTTCCCTCCCAAAATGGAAAACTAAATAGATATTCAAAAGAATTACT
>CM018897.1:1998331-2000831 GCA_009663005.1 Actinidia chinensis | reverse complement strand
AAGAGTCTTTTATGTGGAACTGAAGGCTGAAAATAAGTAGCTCGGCTATGGAGTTGTTTTCATTCTGCCAAAGGATGGTGGTACCCTTTATGGTGGTGCAGTGGTGGTATATTTCTGTGTCAAATTTTCTTTTGTTGGTTCACTGGTTCAATTATAGATTAACTGGTTTAATCGGTCTTATAATTAATAAATAATAAAAATAAAAATATTTTTTTTATTCCTATAAATATTATGTAGGTGTTTGAAAGTTGATTATAAGAAATATATTTAAAAATATCAAAATGTTATAAGAAGTATTATTATTTTGAGAGAATTTTGTGGTGATTTCAAATAAGTTTAGCGATTTTTGTTGCGATTAGAGGTTAATCATCGAGTGATTTCAAAAAATCAATCACAAATTTTAACATTTTTAACAGATTTTTAATGGTTGTCAAAATTTTTGATAATTTTTTTTGTTATAAAAATTTTGATTTGTTCAAAAAAATAATTTATTTATCTGCTAAAAAAAATATTAAAAAATATTTGATCTATTAAAAAATTGGTCAGTTTTTTAGGTTTAAAAATTGACCGGTTCGATAAAAAATTCGATTGGTTGAATCGGTTTGACTTGGTTCACTTGCATTTTTGATAAATTATGTTTACTAGACTGGGCTAGTGTTCGGTCCGGTCCGTATGATCTGGTTTTGATACCTATGCTGGGATGATCATTTTCTCAATTATACAAATCTTGGTTTATAATTTTATGTGAATTACAGCTTTTTACACAAAAAAGGTATATGACCTGTTTTGAATTGCTGAATCATCTAATATATTTATTTTCATTTTATTCTCAAAAGCTGGGATTCAAGCACAGCCTTGGATTCTAAAAAATTTGAGCAATTTTAGAACTGCTAAACTTGGAAGAAATTGAAAGAAGGCTGTTTATGTTATGTTCATGTGTTTTGGGTGTTTTTCAGAGTTTTTTTTGGTTTAAAATGTTGATAAGAATGTCTTGAAATGACTTTACCCAAATATATCTCTTCCTTCAAAATTTTAAAACACGGAAAATTAAATTAAAAAATAAAAAAGAAAACAATACTTTTGATCTTTGCAAAGCATGTTTTGGAGATGGAGCTATATTTGCATTTGAAACACGACTTATTTGTTTGTTTTGTCTAAAATATTTTGGTCATCTCCTTGTTTAAAAGAAGGGCTGATGTTAGTGATTCAACTTTGTAATTTATGGTTCATTTTTACCTTTAGTATAATATTATATTACTAGTATACTTGTATTATATATGTTCTTACTATTTTTGGGTTTTATCTTTTTTAAAATAACGACATTGTTTTCGTTAGAGAATTTAAAATTTGTATTTATTTAGAGAGATTAATTTTTTATATATTTTCGAACGAGAATTGTTTGTTTAGGTTTTTAAAAGGGAAAAATTCAAAATATTTTATTTTCTTATTTTCTTTGTTATTTTTGTATATTTTTTTTATAAAGTTATTTGTTTTTTTATATGAAAGTTGTACAATTTCGGGGTTTGAATTCAGGGCGGAGATTTTTGGTACTTGTTAGGGGTATAAAAAAATTCCTACGGGGATTGTAAAATATTTCGGGGATGGGAATATCAACTTCCGATTTTATCTTGTCCCATTGTCATCCCTATTTATGGAAGATTCAATTTTTTTTTTTCCCTTTTGTAGTTTATGTTGAGAATGATGGATCCATAAGCTCAAATTGGTAAGAGCGCTCAAGCAATGCAATTTTGTAATGCTTGGGAGGATAGTGGTTCGAATCCACTTGGATTCTTGTTTCCGCTAGAATTGTGCATTTGGATCACGATTTTTTTTTTTTTATAATTCGAAGTGAAACAATTCATATGCTCTTTCCGATCGAAAAATATTTTCCTAATTTTAATGAAAAAAAAGGATTGGGAAAGATATTTTTGATATTTTCCTAATGAAAAAGCTAAAGAAAAGGGTGGAGAAGGATATTTTCTTAATGAAAAAGGTTACAAGTATTTTTAAATATTTTTGTGAATATGTTTTTTTTCCTATAGCAATTTTAAATTTTAAGTTGGAGATGAAAGACATTTATTGTTCAAAATGAAAATCATTCCTTATTTTTTGTTTTTTATTTGTTTTTTTATATTTTGAAATGGCATTCTCTTCAATAAATAGAGATGTGAAAATTGCAGTAAAAATTATTCAAATATAATAAAATATTAGTAGATTACTAAAAATAATAAATAAAAAAAGAAAAGGAATATGATATGTGATTTTTTTTCTATTAATGGGTCAAGGTCGAGGAAAGAATACATCTAATTGAATTTTGAATTGTGAAAATTTTTTTAGTTAAAATTCTGAAACTGTAGGGAGCTTAGTACACATCATGATGTTGCTTTATTATTTTTAAAGGAAGATCCAAATAATTAAACTACTGATTCTACTTGTTGGAGATTTATTTGGAACTCATAATTTTTCTGGTCTGGTCCCCAGAATTGAAGATTTTTTATTA
>CM018897.1:1813331-1815831 GCA_009663005.1 Actinidia chinensis | reverse complement strand
AAAAAATAATATAAAAATTTTACTTTTTAAGTGCTCCTAATCTAAACATATTTAAAAAATAAACTTTGTAATCAATTTTTTTTTAAAAAAAAGAGAGAATATTTACTTGTTTTAATTGGTGTATTGAGAATTTTGTTTGAAAGCCCTAAATCGAAAGGTAATCTTTGTCATGTTAGCATAAATAATTAGCTTTAAAAAAGAATCTTGACATTAATTTTAAAAACAAAAGAGGTCAATGCTATTTTTAAAATTATAGAGAAAATATCTTTATTTGTCGGCTGAAATTTACCCAAATAAAAACAAGTATGACATAAATGTAGGTGTTATGTGTATATTATATATATATATATATATATATACTAAGATATATATATATATTTAAGGCCTATATTAGTCCTCCCAATTGTGGATCGATTCATTTTCATGCCACAATGATCACAACTTAGGGGGATAGAAAGAGGGGCAATTGGTAATTGACCCAATGAAAAAAAAAACTCATTGTTAATCCTTGAATATATTTGAATAAATTAATGTGACCTCTATAATTTGAATATAAATATAATTTGGATCACACAAAAAAATTAATAATTTACTCTTAAAATATATCATAATATAATTGTGATCCCACAAAAATTATTTTTTACTAATTTAACCCCATTGAAATTATTTTCTGACTCGTCACTGATCACACAACCTTAGCTTGATAAACACTACAATGTTGCATGAGCACCTTTTTGCTATCAAAAATACCAGATAAAACTTAAAAACATATGGAACAGATCCATTTCCCACAATCAAACATAATAATCGTTAAACTCGCTCTCTCTCTCTCTCTCCACTTTAAGGCCAACCTTTCCTAGTGCGAGAAAGCTACTAAAACAAAGCCAAAAAAAAAAAATACTAAAAAAAGAAAACCTAATACACAGATTTTCTGAATAGGACATTAATACTTTTTTTCTTGTTTTTTTCCTGGTAATGCCATCAAATGGTGGTGGTGGTCAAACGATTTCCTTTTGACTGGGGGAGGAGTGGACTGAGCAAGGACGGCTCGATGTGGCTGGGTGTTCTGCTGTTACGTGGTCGCGCGGGGGGACTGGATCGCAGCCTTTTGTGCCGGCGAACTTCCTCTCTTCGCTCTTGCCCCAGCGGACGAAAGTACAAGCCAATAGATCAACACTGCGCCACTGATTCCTGTGCATCGCACCGACAAACAAATCTAAAGTAAATTACTAATAAAATCACATCAAAAAAATGATATTCCCCGCCTTATTACAAAATTCAGATTCTCTCAAGATTAGGCTTTTAAGCTATTTTTTTTTTTATTCCTTTGTCTCATATTACTGGTTCATTATTCTATTTTTTGAATGACTAAAAATATATGTTCATTTTTAAAAGTTAAACAAATTAAAAGTATGTAATTTTTTTTTAATATGATTTCCAACTAAGTAAACTAGGCAAAAGGCTATGAGGGATTAAAATGGGAAAGTGATTATAACTTAGATATAACAATTAAGTTCACTTAAAAAGTAAAATTTTTAGGGACAATAAATGGAATGGAGAGTGATTTTCTGTTCATTTTGAATAAAATATTAAAAGCACCCTAAATAATTGAATGATACATATTTTAAAAAATCAATAAAAACAAAAATAATGACACAAAAAACTGTAAAGGTTTTTTTTCTTTAATGTTTTTCTCTTTTTTCAAAATTGTTTCATTTAATTTTGTTTTTTTTTAATTCATTTAATCAAAAGACAACTGCAAAAGTAAAGAATTTGACAAAAAATTAAAAAGTTTACTAAAGTGCCGTTTTGGGTAGCTGGAAAAAACTAAATTTCTCACTTTAGAATTAAAAAGGTAAAGTGAGATGAAAAAAATTACATAAAAACTAAGTAAACTCTCACAAACTCACGCTCTAAAATAAAACTCGTCCCAAAACACAGAAGAAAAAATTATGCCGCAACCCGTCCCAACAAACAACAAAAAAGCAACGAGAAAGAATTTAAAGACCAAAATACCCTTAAAGAATAGCGTTTATTTGCTTTTATTTTGGGAAGTCAAAATGTGGGAATGTGCTGTCAAAACATTGATGACTAATCCAAGGCTGGGATGAAGTGGGAGAGCATAACATGATTGATGAGGAGAGAGAGGAGCGAGAGAGAGGAGAGGAAGAGGGGAGAGAGAGAGAGAGAGAGAGAGAGACAGATCATCAACCACCAAGCTAGAATTGTTTCGCCAAAGCCAGCGAGGCCATGCCAGCGACAAACAAGAGTTGGAACAGGTTGATTGTACACCGCCACGCGAACATGGGGCCACCCCTGTCAATGCACCATATCTGTACAGCAGATGCTATCCCTGTTTTTTTGCCACCAACTACTACATTATATATGCAATAAAATATCAGCCCAAAAGTATTGTTTAGAGTTTGAATTTATGATAAATTTCTTTGAAGATAAGATGATTTAAAAACCGTTGGAATAATTATTCATGCAAAAAAACTAT
>CM018897.1:1783331-1785831 GCA_009663005.1 Actinidia chinensis | reverse complement strand
TTCACTATACTTTTTATCGTTTGCATTTTTATATAATTTTTTACTCTAATCAAAGGACTCTTAATAAAGCTCTAATTATCCCCGGAGTATATAAGAAAATTGAACTAGGTGGAGTTTTCTTAATTGGCTCGAGCCAGAACTCTGATTCGATGGGTCAAAATTTTTAAAATTTATGTCAAGTAGGGCTAAAATTGGTCAAAATTTATGTTCAGCGGGATTAAAATTATAAAATTGAGAAGTTATGACAAATTAACTATAGGTCAAAATTGTCAGAATTGTGTCTCAAAATTATAAAATTTAGTAAAATTTAGGATAAATTACTATTTTTTTGGAGTCAAAATTATATTTATGATAAGTTATATTAAGAATAGTAGTGTAATTTATTTCAATGAAGTCAATAACTTCGTTTACCCTAATGTACTCCGCCCATATGCCAAGCGTTCGAACCAACAAGATTAAGCAGTTGAGTTGTCTTGGCCACAATGGATATAGTGTAAGACTCCTTCTATGAAAGGTCATGGAATCGAACTTTAAGACTGGGACCAATATTGATATTCATTCATATCTTTCCTCAAGGCTATCCGAAATTTAAGACCCGATAATATTTGGATGTGGAAACCGGTGGACGATATTACAGAAGTAGCCGAAGCTCCCACCCAAAAAAAAAGGACAAAACTAATCAACAAAGTCCGTATAAAGCTTCACAGGAAGATATAAAGTAGTTCAATGTGACAGCCATGCTTTTTAGATATGACACGAAATAATAAAGCACAAGTGGTTGAGGGAGAGGGGTGTGCCGGTCTGAATCAACTGACACCACGTCACCAGAGTATGAATCTGTTGTCTACAATATTTAGGACTATCATAATTCCAAATGAATGACAACTATCTATTTGTAATTTATTAGGAGAGATGTTGTAATTACAAATATACAAGTATCATCCATTTTGGGAATGAAACAGAGAGCTGGACAGAACAGCTCAACATCTGCCCCTGACCAATACAGGTTATAAACTTTGATTAGCTTAAGCCGTTTGGGGGTCATACAACTACACCACTGACAGCTAAAATTATAATTGGTTCCCACGAAAGAATCTTTTTCTATCTCAGTTCTGGGCCAACAGGCCCCAGTTCGGATCCGGGTCAACTCGACCCGTTTTAGTCAGCTTACCACTTCCTTTTACAAATGCAATTGAGTTTTCTCTGATAGCAACTCTAAGGTGTGTTTGAATTAAGTATTTTTAAATGTTAGATTTTTTAGCTTTCTAACTTTTCTTTTTCTTTTTTTGGTTTCTCTCACCAAAATTCATAGCCTAATTGCCATTTTCAAGGCCAAAATCATATTTGGCTACAAAAATGACAAAATAAATTTTCAACATAAGACTTCATATGAAAGGTTGAAATAGCATGATAATTTCACTAGAATGTTCATCCAACATTTGGTTCATCAAAAATATCAAAATGAACATTCTAATGGAATTCTATTCTCACCATTTTAAAGAATAGCAATTTTCTATAAAAGAAATAGTCATTCCATTATTGTTTATCCTTTTCTCATTTTCACAACAAAAGTACCCACCCACCATCAATCATACTGCCATTGCCCAGCACCAACCACCTCCCCTTGCAACCCACCATCACCGCGGTTACTGCCACTACCACCACTTTCCACCCGTACGTACAATGACATATAACCAATTTCAGGCTCCGTTTGATTCGCTGAAATGAAATGTGCTCGCATTATCCCGAACGATAAGTATTGTGAAGTTAAAAAATAGAGGGAAAAACAATGAGATAAAGATGAAGAAACAAGAATTCTTTCTTTTTCTCAACTTTCAATAAAATCAAAGACCGGACTAGACCGAACTGAATCAAACCATATGCTTCTTAAAATTTTTGAACCAGTCCGATTCGCCCAAAAACTTTAAATCAATTCAAACTAAACATAAAAGTAATAGTTCGATTCTGATTTAAAATCACGATTTTGATTGATAAATTATTAAATTTTATACTAAACAATCACATATATATATCCCTGACATAAACATATACGTGATAAATTTCCTTCAAAACAATCACAAATCCATAATAAATTTCCTAGTAAACACTTCAGATAGCTAGACACACTCCATCTAGCTAGACTATAAGATATCTTCAAAAAAATTAAGGATAAATTACACAAATCTCCCTTGGGGTCTCTAACTAAGCCACCAAAACCCCTGAGGAAATAGAAATTACATCCCCTCCTTGAGTTTTAAAAGTGCAAAGCCAATCCCCCATCTTTTTATGAGCCGTTTGGTTAACTAAACGTATTTGCTGATGTCATCAATTAAAGTTTCAACAATACCAAATTTAGCCCTCATAAATATATGCTCTCTCTCTCTTACCCTACTATCTATCAACTAAACACAACCACAACACCAATCACACTCGCAACCACTCAATTTCACCACCCCTTGGTTCGACTTTGGAAGAGGGGAAGGAGGACAGTGGACAGACA
>CM018897.1:1683331-1688331 GCA_009663005.1 Actinidia chinensis | reverse complement strand
CAGACTTTCCCCTTCTTTTCCAGGTGAGGAAACAAACCCTCAGGTTGTCCATGTAGATTTCTTCATCTAAATCTCCATCAGGAAAGTGTTTAACATCATCTGATGTATCTCGAAATTTCGCAAAGCTGCGATAGCAATTATCATCCTAATAGATGTAATTCTCGAGACTGGTGAAATAAGTATCAAAGTAGTCTAGACCTTTCTTTTGTCTATTATCCGTTGATAACAAGTCTAGCTTTGTAACTTATCTATTGGATCCATAGCTTTCATCTTCTCTTGAAGATCCATTTGTAGCCCAAGGCTTACTGCCTGGTGTAAATTCACAAGTTCCCACGTATGATTTTGCAGAATGGATTTCATCTCCTCGTAATAGCCTCTTTCCACAATGGACCTTAGGACAACTCAATGCTTCCTTGTATGTTTGAGCTAATTTCTAACAATAAGTTAGGAGTCTGGAATAAAAGATTTTGAAATTCTAGATCTCTTGCTACGTCTTAAATTTCATTTCAAATTCATCTTTTGGGTCTTGGTTGCTGTGTCATTAGCAGGATTCTGCAGAGTCCCTGTTTCACGGAACTTGACCTCACCCATTGTGATTATATGAAAATATGTGTCAAAGAACGATTTGATTCATAGATCAATGGAGGTATGCTTGTGAATATCTGTATTGCGACTCATTTACACAAGAAATCGATATGCACTATTATTTTGTTGCATAACCCGAGGAAACACAATCACCGATTTTGGACAATCTTTTACTTCTTAGGAGGAGGTATGGCACCTTCGCAAGATATCACCCGTACGTAAAAAGTTATAAGTAGGATCTACCTTTAAATACATCATACGGGGATTTATCCAACTTCTTGCGAGAGCATATATTCGATATCGTTTGGCAGTAGTAAGAATAGGCTTCACCCCACATGTTTTGAGACCAATCCAGAACTTATCACATAGATTCATCATATCTTTTAGGGTACGATTCTTTCTCAGTAGTTCCATTCTTTTTCGCTGAGGAGAATAAGGACTGCTAGTAGTTTTGATAGGATAATTCCGTTATTTCCACAGGATCCACCAAACGGTGGATTCATATTCACCACCTCGGTCACTTCGTAACAACTTTAATCTTCTTGCTAAGTTGATTTTCTACTTCATTCTTTAAAGACTTGAATTTGTCCAAAGTTCATCCTTGTCTTTAGAAAAGTTACACACATAGTATTTTTGTACAATCATCAATGAATGTAATTAAAATACGTGTTAGCATTGGGTTGTTTTGAACATATTTCAAATCACACAATCAGTGGGAATTAAACCCAATGTTCTAGTACTTCTTTCAATCGAATGAATGAAGACATAGTTAACTTTGCTTCAAACAAGTGCACATTTGTGATTCTTATCAATTTTTGGAAACTGGAATGTGATCTCAAGTTAATTAGTCTACGTATGAATCATAATAAATGTCCTAGTCTACCATGCACCAAAATGGAAAGATCAAACACATTAAACAAACTGGAAAATTTTTTTTATTAATTGTAGGATACAGCATTACATCATTGAAAAAGACCATTAAGTCATATCACCTTTCCCTACATAATTCCAGCCTTTGAAGAGTAACTCTATCTGCTCAAAAACCATACGAAAACCATGTCTGCTCAACAAAGAGCCAGACATCAGATTCTTTCGAGATGTCAGGCAAAAACAACACATTGTTAGAGTCAGCTATTTTCCTGAAGTCATGTTCAGGACCACTTTTCCAATGACCCGCAACGTCGGCGGGTGGCTGAATTACCATAAACACCTTCTCACCATTTGCTGCTGGCTCGAAGGTACGTGAACATTACGTCTATCACAACGAATGGCGAGTAGCCCCAGTATCTATCCACCATTCTTGTGGGTGTGACCCACCTTGTTCACTTCAGAAACAATGCTGAGAGGTTGATATCATATACACCTTCCGTGATGACCTCAGCATATTGTGCATGAGCTCGAGTTTGCTTTAGTTTTCTGCACTCAGAGCACGATGCCCAAATTGTTAACAGTTAAAGCATGTACCCTGAAAATTTTCATGGGTTCTTGGTAATCGCCCCCTTTTTGGTCCCAGTTTGACACTCTTGCCTTTCTGGTTATTTGGACCACTTGATCCTTAGACTTCTTGTCTTTGAGGACTGACCTGCTCCATTATGGTAGCTTGGCATGTAGGAGGGTTTGACACCTTTGTTTCTTGCCCGTTTTCCTCCTCAACATGAGCTTGAAGAAAAGAGCCTCCAGGTCATCTCCTTGTATCTTGAACATGAGATAGCTCTTTTGAAACTCTTCCATGTCTCTGGGAGCTTGTGGATGACTGGAGCCACTAGAAATGCCTACTCAATAGGCATTCTTCGCTTTGATTTTCATTTAGCAGAACTGGAAGCTCCTGAAACCTAAGCGTTCCGATCTCGGGGTCCAGCATTTTACTAGTCTAGGAACCGGACAATAATAAAATTTCTTGGAACCGGCTCCCTCGATCTTGATTTCCGTATCGAAGGACTCCCACAACTCCTTAGCAGATTTCATATCGTGTACACCGGGAGTAAAAGAATCCTCCAGGGCATTGAGGAATATAATTCTGCACAGAGAGTCAGCATTTTCCAGTGATCTCTCGCAATAACCTTCTGACTATCCGTCTCATTTTCAGCCACAAGTGGAGCGTTTCAGTTAAGCATCCAGCGCGATTAGCGTCGTTAAGATAGAACATCATCTTCTGGTGCCATCTCTGAAATCACCCCCACCAACACTTTTCTGGTTTGTCCCATGAGCTATCGGGATCGTTGTGAAAACACCAGGGGTTGGAGCAGCAGTTCTCCCAGAACTAAACTGAGTGCTTGTTTCAACAAAATTAGTCGGACATGTTTTTATGAAAAAGATCAACCACATATAAATGCATAGATCCTCAAAATATCGACAATATGGAATAGGATAAACAATAGACATAATCACCAAAAAAAAAAAAAAAAAAAAAAAAAAAAAAATGGTGATAACACTTGTTATACTCAGAATGTTTTTGAGAGGCAAACGCCCTTAGCGGAGAAGGATTGACCATTGAAACCGAACGGTATCTAAGGGCAACTCAAATCGGTTGAGAAAACCTACAACCGGTCCAATATGAACAAAACAGTTCAACCCCGCCTTGTTCAACAAAGGTCAGCCGCGCAACAGTGCCTAAGGCAGTAGCCTATCGACTCTGATTGATTCAGTTCAACACCCTGCACGGTTGACCAAAATAGGGTTTATACAAATTTAATTGCCAGCACTTTGGCCAAATTTATAAGTTCATGAAATCTCGGATTATAAATGTGATTTTTTTTTTCAAAATTTAGGGTTGTAAAATGTAATACCAAATATAGAATATTTTCATTTTATTTATTATTATTTTTTATTGTAATCGAAAAATTATATCTACAGAAATCTGTTAATTATTCAGGATTGTCAGAGCTCCTGCGTTTTTTTTTTGTTTTTTGGTTGTTTTTTTTATATATATATATATATATATTATATATATATATATATATATATATATTATTTCCATGTTAAGGACACGCTTGTCAAACACTTATAATATATATATAACTTTCTTAGTATATGTATATAATAAATATATATATATCTATATTATATATATTTAAAGATTGTTCCCTGCAAGCTGCGCGAATGCGCTTTCTTTAGTTATTTAAATATATAATATACTTTCTTTATTATAATTATATAATCGATAAGTGTCAGTCATGCTTAATATTATATTCTTTCTTATTATATAATATATATATAAAGTGTTCGCATGCTTATTTCCTTTCTCTTCTAACCTAAGCCTTTATTTTTTTTTTTTTAATCTCTCTTTTCTCTCCTTCAAGCATTTCTCCGTGTCCCATTTCACTCTCTCAAATAAAATACAATCTCTTTTTCTTTTTTGCTCTTTTATTCGTTATTCTTTAATAAGGAGAGTCCCTTCTCTATCCTATTTTTTGTCTTTTCAAAATTGTGATTCTCATTTTCAAACTAGCCGGAGGTTAACAAACACGATGATGACCCAAGTATTTTTCCGTAAGTTCGAATATATATATATTATATCTTAAATTTTTTTATAGAAAACGAGTATTCTAAAAAGGGAAAAAACATTTACTGAATCTGTATTCCACAAAATCGATATTTTAGTTTCTGTCAAATGAAAATTTTTTTCTTTCAAAAAACAGAACTGTTATTTTTTTACAGAAACAGATTCTGTTTTTTTTTTTTTTCATGTATAGATTCTGACATATCAAGAGTACCAAGTCTTTCTTTTATATGAATAGATCTGACATCTCACATTAGAACTGAACAATTATTTTGGAAATTCAATTGCCGATCACAAGATCAAAAAGAATCTTTGTAAGATTGTTGGAAAAATTGATTCGGCCATACAGGAATCAAAGAATAATTTTCCTTAATCAAAATAAATTACAAAAATTTAAATTACAGGAAACTGAAATATAAGAGATACAAACAGTGGAGTAGCCGAGACGAGTCCTGCAATCGCAGTTCTCCTTAAGAAAAGATTTGCCGGCCTTTACCGAGGGTTTGTTGTGTAGGGTGCTGTCGACGTCGTTCCTCCCAGGATAAAACGGCTAGTAGAACCACTAACTTTGGAACACCTCCCAACAGCCTTGGCGACTAAACTGTAGCTGTCTCTCTCTCTCAAAGAACTCAAATGTATGTTGTATGTGTTTCGTAAGTGTTGGTGTTGTTGTTGGTTGTGTTTCTTCAGTGCTAAAACCTCACTTTATAGCCAACAAATGCTCTATTTTAATCATGATAATTCTAGTGGCCATTAATCCTCATCATGAGGGTGCTTGTGGATTCCCCATGACAGCCATAGAGGCTGGTTATTGGCCCAGATAAAGCAGCCATTAAGCCTGTAAAGAAGAGCATTGGTTCTAAATAACTCCTTTAGGAGTTGTTAAAACCACTCCTCTTTATGCTTTCATTCACAC
>CM018897.1:1668331-1670831 GCA_009663005.1 Actinidia chinensis | reverse complement strand
GTTGGTAAGGTAACTTTTTTTTTCTTATGGGAGACCATAAAGATGGAAAATGTATGTAAAAAGTTGTTACTGCATCGACTTTCTATGGCAATGATTTATTTGTGCATCTTTCTAAGGCGTCTAAATGAACCCCTTTATTAAGTTGCATTTTTTTTCTCTCGGTGATATCATGTGATTGCTACATCAGATCAGATGATAAATATTTGTAATTTTGTCTTTTTTTTCTTATATTTTTTTGTAGTTTAACTTTGAAAAATATTTGGCGACTTGGCAATTTGATTTCCTAATTGATGTACTTAATTTTGATTAGGAGTACTTAAAAAGTAAATAATTTTGATCATTTAAAAAAAAATTATTGATAAAAATTTTTTTTTGGTTAGTTTACAAATAAATTATTACTTTGAGAAAAAAAATTTATTTATTTATTTTAATTAGTGTATTAAAAAAATAAATACTTAATTTTAAGGGTAATATTATTATTTTTGTCAAAAAAATAGTTCAAATGAATAATTTTGGTTATAATATTAAAAGTAAAGAACATCAGTTTTATTTTAAAATTTATAGAGTAAAATTTATTCAAATTATAAAATGAAACTAAAGAGAAATTTTTTGGGTTCAAATGGAATCACCCATAATTATGTGGGATTATAATCCATATGCTCTTCACTGATTGGATCATTAATTTACAAAATATTTCTGTTGTCTGGTTGGTTCTTTTTGACATAGTCGATCTTTTTTTGAGTTTGGATCATTTACAGTGAAGTTTGGTAGAATATTCTTAAAGTGTGATAAAACAACGTCGTTTTAGTTTATAGTGAGAAAAAATGGTGTTTTTATGGTTCACAATTTTTTTCAGCATAAACCAAAACGACGTTATTTAATCACACTTCTAAAATACTCTACTAAGCTTCATTGTAGAGGATCCTAACTCCTGTTTTTTCCCATAATCCATAGTCCATACTTGAGACTTATCATTTCAAATTAAAACAACTAAAGGCAGCTTTATTTCAAAAATATGTCGTCCTAAAGTATTGGCCTTATGTGACTTTGATCCTTTATGTTCTAATTTTTTCAATTTTATTCCTAATGTATTTAATTGAGTTTTAAGTGGTCATTTGCTAATTATAAATATTTTCTTCTAAGTTTTTTATTTGTAAAAAGAGTCTTTAAGTTTTTTATTCATTGATATCGATCATAGATCTAACTCGATAAAATTGTTCCATAGCAATTACATTATGAATGAACCACATTTGCAATTACTCGAGTCGGATGCATTATCAGTATTAAATACTTGAAGGCCCTTTTATAAACAAGAACTTAGAATGAAATATGTATAATTAACAAAGGACCACATAAAACTCAATTGGATACATTACATATGAAATTGAGAAAATTAGTATACGAGAGACCAAAGTGATACAAGTTGAATACTTTAAAAACTATTACCATAATTTATCCAAATAATTAATTTGATTTTTTGGCAAATCATTTCTTGGATGGCAAAAACCTAAATGGATAGAAAAAAACTTATCTCAATTTCCCAAAACGGGGACTAAAATATCTTTAAAAACTTATCTCAAACGGGACCTTAAATGTATTATTTCATTTATTAGATTGGTGTGGTTTCTACTAATCAAATTAATGTTAGTGAGACTTCTAGTGGCAATACTCCAATATTTTTTTATCCTCTCCCAGCAAAAAAGAATTTTATTCTTTTAGATGGAAAAATAAGAAAAAATATTGGTTATGTCTGTTTTAGTTTTGAAAATCAGTTTTGCAAAGTAATTTCAAAATATTTGTTGGGTTGATGATTTTTAAAAGTTATTTTTTAAGAATTTTTTTAAACAGAATAAATTTTTTTAAAAAAATATTTAAAAAATATTTTTAAATTCTCATTTTTTTTTAAAAAAAATAAAAATATATGAAAACAATAAATATTTTTTTTATTAAAAATAATTTGTAGAATAATTCTTAAAAAAATATTCAATAAAATTGATTTGAAAACCATTCTTTTTCATTTCTTTGCTAAGTTCCAAACACACCCATAGACTATACACCTTTTGTTTAAATACTCTCTAAATATTGATTCGTCTACTTAATCCCTTAGCTATTTAATTGAAATCAATTAAGTTCTTAATGTAATTATAAAATTACAATTAAAGTGCAAAAGATTTTAAGAAACACAAAAAATCACCTTTCAATTGATAAAAAATCCCTTTAAGCTTCTAGAATTTGCATTTGAGTAATCTTACCTTTGTAACTAGAATCTTGCCAACGCTAAATTCCTGCACCTACTACGTTCAGGTAACGATAAAATTATTTGGATACTATTCATATTTTCGAAAGCATAATAGGCCTAAAGTCATAAATACACAGAATTTAAAAACTTTATTGAGTCGGATTCACGACCAATATAAACTAGACCGTTAGCATTATGTTTGGTGCAACTCGTATAGAGAGATTTTAACTAAAATTCTTTAGTTAAAATACTTGTTTTATC
>CM018897.1:1655831-1658331 GCA_009663005.1 Actinidia chinensis | reverse complement strand
AAAATATCGATTTTTTGAAAAAAAGTTTACTAAAGAAGACAAATAATAAAAGTAATTTTTTCAAGTTTGGTGACCTTTTTTTCCATATTTAATAAAAAAAATTATATTTTCGAACTTCTCTCGTCAATATGAACTTTTTTAGATATTCATTACTCGGAAACTAGTTATTTTCTTGTCAAAATTATACACAAAAAATTATCTGTTATTTAGATTTGAAAGGCCTTAGGTTATTCAATCCCTGTGAGTCTTGTGAGACTTTCACAGGAATCTCACAGCTACCACCTGAATCAATCAATAAAGACAAATTTCTGTGCACATGATTCTATTATTTGGGTCCTTTAAGTTAATAAACTTCACTTAAAACAATGGATTTTAGTGAAAGGAGAGCTGCTTTCGCGCCCCCTCTCACACAGCCCACCCCTGGTCCCATTCCCTTAATTACCCTTATGCCCTTGAAACACCCCCTGCCCTCAACCCTTTTCAGTTTTTTTTTTAGTTTTGTTTTTTTATATTTTTTTATATCTTCTTTTTGTGTATGAATTTTTTTTCTGTCATTTTTTTTTATTTTGAATAACTATTTTATTAATAATTTGGTAATATTTTTTTTTATTTTTAGTTGTAGTTTTTGGAGTTATTATTTGTACAATTTTTAAAAAGTATAAACTTATGCATCAAATAAAAAATATATATACTAAAAAAAAATAAAATTATTGAACCTTGTATTTTTTAATTTCCAACCAATTTAAATTTTCATTTAAACCCTTGACAACCAATTAAATTAATTTTTCACTTAAAAGAACAATAGTAAGAAAAAATTCACAGATCCAATACAAAGCTTATTTTTGCTACCTAACTCATATTTTGCGTGTCCCAATCTAACTTTGTTTACTGTTTTTTTAAAAAATTAAAATTTTAGTAAGTACGCCACAAATAACTTATAAGAGCCTAAACTTAGTCCCAATTTTGAATACTTTTTTTTGTCAACTTTTGTTGTTTTGGAAGTTTTTTATTGTAATAGAACTGTTTTTTATGTTTAGACAAAATTTTAATCGAGATAAGTCCAAAAATATCATAAAAAATATATATAATTAAGAAAAAATTCACTAAAGAAGAAAAAAATCATTCTTATCCGAAAAGGTACTAACATCTTTTTTTATTTTTAGTGAATTTTTTCGTAATCAGAACTTTCTTAACATTTTCGGCACTCCTCCATCAAGAAAAACCTGAAAAATATAAATTTGATCATATATCAAAAAAATTCTAAAACAACACATGCTGAAATTTTGATCCACTAATTTGTTGTCATTTTGATATAAACACTGTTGTATTTTGTCATTTTTATACTTTTTAAAATTTGTACAGAAGGGAGATTAAAATGGTGGAGGAGGTTCTGACATTTTGTCCAAAAAAAATTCAATAAAAATATTTACAAAATAATAATAAATAAACTGAGTGAAACAAATAAATAAAACTAATAAAAGAAAAGAAAAAAACTACATAAAAATTAAATAAAACTAAAAAAAGCAGAAAAAATATTGAAAAAAGAAAATAAAATATTTAAAACATATAATAAAAATAAATGTTTATCTAAAAAGAAAAAAAACTGATAAAGAAAAAAAAATGATAAAAAAAATAAACAAAATTAAAAAAATGAATGAAAAATGAAGGGGGCGCCTGGGGAAAGGAATAAATGGAGGCGGGGCAGAAGGGTAATTTGCTGGGGAGACAAAGGGGAACCAGGGGAGTCGCGGTGTCAGGGGGCGCGAAAATAAATTTTCTAGTGAAAGGGACAAACAAAATAGGACTTGTCCACTTCAAAAGAAGCAAAAGTCTTTCATAAAATTAGTTATTTTTTATTTTTTATATTTTTAGGAACTAAAAAATATAAAAATATTATTTAACAGTGAAAATCGTTCACTAAAATCTAAAAAAAAATAAAAAAATCGTAACAAAAGTAGATAACAAATCTAAAAAAAAGACTAATCTGAACAAATCCTCTTCTTTTTTTCTTTATTTTTTTTCACAAAAAGACTCGAAGGTTACAATTCACGTTTTTAAAATTCAAATATTGACATTAAAGCTTTTCAAATGCATTTATAAACATGTTGCTATTGCTATAATTTAGCATGAAACTAGCTCTAAGGTCAGTGCTCTAATAGTGAGCTAATTAAACAAGCTGATATATTTAGGCTCCATTTAGTATCAGCTTGTTTTTTTTTTTTTTTTAAGTTTATAAGTAAAAAAATTAATTAGAATTAACTTTTTTTCTTTGGTTTATTTTTAGCTAAAGTAAAATCAAAAAAATCAAAAAAATCAACAAACCTTGACTTTTTTGATAGTAAACTTATAAAAATATTAATTTTTAAGTATTACCAAACGGAGCCTTAGTAGTCGCTAAATTTTATGTCAAATTTGAAATAAAATTTAGAAATAGCTAAATCTTGAAAATACTGTTTTTTTATCTTTGCCACGAGGTTTGTAATTGGCATTTTCATAAAAA
>CM018897.1:1603331-1605831 GCA_009663005.1 Actinidia chinensis | reverse complement strand
TCAACGGAACTCTGAAGAAGTCCAACGAAGATGAGAGTGTCTTCTCAATTTTATAGTCAAAGTTTCATTCGTAAACCAAAAAGAGCTCATTGCCAAACAAAGTTCCCAAACTAACAAGAAATTTACCAAAACAAGTTTAAAAAGTTCAAAATAAGTTTAATTAGTCAAAATCGGTCAAAACACGTCAAACTCGCAAAACCAAACCGACTGACAGTCTATCGATCGGTTTTCATCGTAATGTTCTGACTGATATCAATCGGTCAGTCGGACTTTGATGGAGCCAAAATATCACAACGCATCCCACCGGCACTTCCCTGCCAAGAAAATACATTATTACATAATTGAAATCCGAATCTCATTGAAACTAATTTGAAAGTGCATGCACATCCTAATGCTGGGGACAGCTCCTTTTCAGCCTATCTGTAATGTTTCGGCACCAATATTCCTCAACTCCAGAGGAGAGAGAGAGAGAGACTGATGTTTGAATGTCACATTCCACTCACCTTCACTATAGTTACAATGGTCTCCACCAGGTTCAGGTTAGAATCAAACCCAAGGTTCCATAAAAAAAAGTAGTTGATGGTCATTATAGCCTATAATCAAACATATTAGTTTGATTATCTTAACTAATCTCGGAAATTCTAAAGTTTGGTTTTTAAAAACCGAAATCAAACGTGAAATTTTTTTGTGGACTTATGGGTTGACATACGAATTAACGAACGATCATGAATACACATGGGGGATGACTTGGTGACACCCTGGCTTCTCAAACCTCCAATAACAAACAAATGCATGTATCCCACCACCACTTTACATTTTTCTATACGTCAAGGCCATATTCGTCTAGTTATTTTGAATTTTTTTAGTTGTTTTGGTTTTTGAATTTTTTCGTATTTAGTGAATTTTTTTTTTTACTGTGTGATCAAAATTTCATAGTTTTTTGGTTTTTTTTGAAAATAAAAGTCTGAAAATGTAAAAATTTTCATCTAATTAGAGAAAAAACTCACTTAAAACAAGAAAAAATCATCAAGGCCACATTAGCCAAGTTTTTTTTATTTTTTTCTTATTTAGTAAATTTTTTTACCGTGTGATCAAAATTTTATATTTTTTTGGTTTCTTTTGACGAAAGAAGTCTGAAAATATAAGAATCTTCATCTAATTAGAAAAAAAAAAACTCACTAAAAACAAGAAAAAATCATTAAGGAACACATTCGCCTAGTTTTTTTGAATTTTTTTAGTTTTTTGGATATTTGAATTTTTTCGTATTTAGTGATTTTTTTTTTACCGTGTGATCAAAAATTCATATTTTTTCGGTTTCTCTTGAAGATAAAAATCTGAAAATGTAAAAATTTTCATCTAATTAGAGGAAAAAACTCACTAAAAGCAAGAAAAAATCATTAAGGCCACATTCGCCTAGTTTTTTTCAAATTTTTTAGTTGCTTTGTTTTTTGATTTTTTTCTTATTTATTGTTTTTTTTACCTTGTAATCAAAATTTTATACTTTTTTTGTTTCTCTTGACCATAAAAGTCTGAAAATATACAAAAAAAAATTATCTAATTAGAGAAAAACTCACTAAAGACAATAAAAATTAATTTTGCTAGAAGAATTAGATAAAATTTATCTTTAATAAAATATTTTCGTCCAAATTAATTTGAACATTTTTTTTTTAATTTTTAGAATCCTTTTGTCAATTGGAACTAGAATAGTATAAAATTTTGATCAAATAATAAAAAGACGAAAACACTCAAAAACAAAAAACAGCTAAAAAATCTCATGAAAACATATGCAAAACTGGTCCTAAATCCCAATCTTCTTGCTGGAAGTGCAGATGCCAGAAGCTAGCGACAACTCCTTTTGCAGCATATCTGTAATGTTTTGCTGCCAAGCATGCATCTCTTATATTCCTCAACTCTAGGGGAGAGAGAGAGAGAGAGAGAGAGAGTGATGCAGCGTGGTGATGTTTGAATGTCAAATGGAGCTTAATTACGTGTAGTAGACACGGCTGATCCGAGTAATTAAAGAATCTAATACACGTTTTCAATGAGCTATTGGTATTGTTTTTAGATGGAAAGCTCTCTCAAGTATTGGATTGATTTGAATTTTAGCAGTTATTGGTGGAATTTTTTTATGTTTGGTCAACTTTAAAGCAAAAATTAAAACAAATGACACCCAAGTTTTGTGGAGGGGAGGACCTACGTGGGCTCACCAAACCAAACCACCTCTTGCACTGCACATCTGGTCGACCCTGTCACACGAATTCGTGTTGACCGAACAGTTGGGCTTGGGCTTGAGCTTGGGTGGTGGATAAGAATTTCGTATTGGATGGTCGTGCCATTATGCATCCGGTCCCGGTGAATTTTCATTTATTTCAAATAGTCTTTTACTTTTTTGCAAACGTACATTGTTTTACAGAAAATTTCACCACTCTACTTGTTCCATTTGATGGTCCTTCTTTTCAATTTAGAATGTCTAAAATTTGTTGTACGTAAAAGCATACAT
>CM018897.1:803331-805831 GCA_009663005.1 Actinidia chinensis | reverse complement strand
ATGTGGAGAGGTCCCAACATTGTATAAAGTCATAATCCATTCAACACCCAAGTGATATGTGATGAACACTCAAATACTCTAACACTTCCCCTCACGTGCGATGTGGGACTAACAGGTGCAATACCATTCATTGTAGTATTTTATACCCTATTGTGGGAATCTCATGCCCCACTGCCATGATTACCTCTTCTGCCTCAGACAGTTTGAAGTTTGGTTCCCACTTGCCCACAATTAGGTTCTAATGGCCACCAGTGGATACTTTTATTTTACCTTCTTTCATTTTTTATTTAAAAGGAAGAAACCAAGCCTCGAATCTATTGCTTCAAAATCCCCTTGTACCAGACATTTCTTACCCTTGAGCATAGAGTTTTATACCCAATTGTCTTCCCCAGTAGCTTAATGATAAGACAATATATCCAGGGTCTTCTAATTTTGCATGAGGATCTTCTTCCTCCCCTTTTGGAAGGCCTCAAATCAGAGTCAGGATCTTCTTCATTTTCATAGCCTTTGTTACTAAAGAGTGAACTTCCACATCGCTCTTGAAAACTTCTCCTTCAAGCTCGTTTTTTAATTGAGTTTTCTTGAGTTATTTCCAGGTCATGCTTCCCCATTAGATGATTGAGCAGGGGCTGTAGCTTTGTTTTCATTTGGTAATTGTTGTAGAGGTGAATCCTCCATACTAGCATGTTGTACAGGTGGATCATTTTTAACCTTTTTATTGCTACAGATCACATGACGTTGCTCCTCAGGTGATATCCTGTTGCTGCCGTTGCCAGGAACAGAGATTGTCATACCACAGTTGCAGGAGAGCTCTCAGAGTTCAGCATTTAATTAAAAAATACTACCATTTGTATATTCATCCCCAATTAAATTTTGGCTCAAGTTGAAATGCAATGGTCTTTCTTTATTATATTTCCATATGCTTTAAATTCATTGTTGATATCTTGTGAAAATGCAATATTGAGTGATTTAAATTTAGTTGCTCTTTGTGGGTGTTTAGACTTGTAAGCCGAAACCTAGTTCATGAGTTTCTAGTACTGGCTTGGATTTCTCGAGACTTGATTGCCCTAAATTCAATTTCATTTCGTTATCTATTGGAATAGATGTAATTGGATCATTCTTATGAGATAATCATGTCACATATTTATCAATTCCAAGAAAGCAGATTAAAGTTGTATTTTATCATGATTCAAGTCGTCTAAAAAAATTAACATTCTGAAATATATACTTGTATTATGACCAGTTCTCTACTCTATCCATTCAGTACCTTTAAACAGTGTCTCAGAAATTTGTTTGCTCTTCTTATCAACTTTTCTACTTGGAATCTAACACTTCATTCTGATGCTTCCAGGGAATTTACTACTATTTTTATCAGGTTTTCAAAAACAAGGCTGTGGCCATTGCAGTTGCCCGTAAGATCAAAGGACGTGGGGATGGTACTGTTGGCGTGTTATCATGGCTGGTAGTTGCAGCTATTGCCGGGTAAATAATCTGTTCACATGATGCCAAAACAAAAATATCTGTCAATATTTGATATATGTTTTTGTTTGGGATATATTTGGGATGTTTATGTGAAAGGGTTAGGGTAATCAACGTCTCTCTGGCTATCACTGATGCTTTCTTTATTGAGTTCTTGGTGAGTACATGCTATTTGAAGTCCTGCCTCATGGTTTTATTTAGTTGGAACTTAAGATGATATCTATCTGCAAATGGTTTTCTTTGCAGGTCCCTGAATGTATTGCTGACAAACCCAATATGGGTTCTTGTGACACGTATGCAGGTAACATTGAATGCCACATGATAGTTGCTTATAAGAATTTTGCTCATTCTTAATTTTTTTTTTCCTTATAGGTTTTGTCAATTGGGTTTGTTAATTTGCCAGGTAGTATGATATTGAAATATCCATATTTGACATGCATTGGATATTGGTATGCATATGATACATGTTGATAATAATCCTCAATGTTATTTAGTTAATAAAATATTTGTGATTTTGGATTCATATTTGACACCCATCCTCAATATTTTTTTCAAGGCTATGAAGGTCATTAGAATAATCATTGGCATGTGTAAGTAGGACTTGATTTATTTTGTCACACACAAGAATTCATTCCAAGTAAAACAAAGCATTGTGTTCCAAATCAATTGGGGTTGGTTGCATGAATTATTTTCCGCCATTCTGTTATGTCGAGGGCTATGTGTTCTATTAAATTTAATAATTTACATTCCTTTATTCTTGTTGGATGTTTGAATTTTGTAGGCAACCTATCTACTACGGTAATGAGTGCCTTCTAGCTGGACTCTCTATGTAGCGACTCTGAAAGAAGTGCATTTAGTTTTTTTGGTTATTTTGTTACTTTCCTTGTGCATGGGTAGTTTAATCACTATTAATGTTTATGGTTTTCTTCCAGTTGTTTTGTGAGACTTTGCACAGTGCTTGGACTGCACTGTGCAGTCCAAACAAGCTGTGGCCTTTGTATACTGTCTATGGTATCAGTGC
>CM018897.1:793331-795831 GCA_009663005.1 Actinidia chinensis | reverse complement strand
ATCTGTTCGGGATTTCGGTTTGTTCGGTAGTATTTTTCTTCGTCTTCGCTTCAGTCCTCTGTTGTCAAGCTGAGCTTGATTGATATCTTTGCTCTAACGTGAGAGGGAGTGTTGGAAATATTCTAGGAATATCCTAGGATATTTTTTAGTTTTAGTAGTTTTTTAATTTCCTGATTTAGTTTCCTTATTATCAGCATTAGATTTGATTTGATTTTTCTTTTTATTACCTTTACCTCATGTATAAATCCTGTAGTACTCTAATGGAATGATACAATAAATTATTCTTTTTTATTGTAATTTTCTTCCAAAGCATTAAAGATTCAACATGTTACATTTTACATTTGATTTTAGACACATACTCAAGCAGAAAGGAAAATTATGGAGGCAAAGAAGGAGGCTCTACTAATGGAAGCTTCCGAAAGCAATTTCATAGGTTCTACTCTGCAAGAGAAATTGGCTCAACTTGATGCAACAAAACCTCGTCCATATACAACATTGCATGCGGTTAGTGTTGTTTATCTTCCTTTTGTTCTATACTAAATAATTAGAACATCTTATTGTTCGTGTCTCCTCCTCTTTTTGTTGCGGATATGAAACAAATACTTTGCGGGTTTATTATCTTTTTATGCCAACTTTGGCCATTGCTTTCAATAGAATTGGCCTTCCCTTAAGGCTAGTAGGCTACATATCGTTCACAGGAATTTGGATGAAATGAGTATGGAATGCCCATTCCCTTCTCCTGTTTGGTTGCTAACATTGTATGACATGGGAATGGAATTACCATTCTTATCCTCCTGTTTGGTTGCACTTATCCCCGACTATGTCCCAAAACAAAGTTGAAGGACAAAAAGAAAAAGATCACACAAGTTTGGGGCAAACTGTGAAACGTGTGCTTATGTTTTGTTTGTTTATTTTGGAGTTCTTGCTAGTGTGTTTGACATAACTTCCGCTTATAAATTGAATAGTTTTTAATATCCTGAATTAGTGATAGAGATGCTTTTTGGTGAGACAAAAAGTAAGTTTGTACTGAAATCATTGAAACAAAGAGAACTCAAGTCCTACCCAACAAATAATTCACTGTCATACTATTATATTAAAAACCAACGAAAAACCATATGAAAGACAAACACCAAAACAACCAAACATAAAAGATAGTGGGTAACAAGAAGATCCCATCAAAGATAGGACAATATAAACCAAGAATCAATAAAAGAGGACAATACTAAGTGTACCAAAAGATGAAGGCATAGTTGAATGAATTATAATAGAGAGCACTAGAGAAGATTTGTGGTATAGCTGATGAAGTTCCCAAACAAAGTAACAAACCCAATAATTTGAATCCCATTCTCTCATGGTTGCTTTCAGCTTTGGTTTCTTGACGTTCTGGTATCTTTTCATTGCTAGGGATATTAGAGAGTTTTAGTATGGTATCTCATATAGAAGGACAACGAGACATTAGTCTCGTATATAAATAACCAAGTGGACTACTACGGGTAACTTGGGCTTAAGTATTTTGGGCATATTGGTAAACTCTTCATTCAAGTTACTAGCCTAGTAGGCTACTTGGAGATATTAAACCCTACCATGCTTTTGTGGAGGACACTATGGATGTGGTAGGAGTGAAGGCTCCAAAGAGGGGTAGAGGCCCTGTGGTAGTACACCTTGTGCCTGCATATGGCTGTTTTGGTCATGTCACATGCATCAAGTCGGTGTGGGCTAATTATTTTGTGTATATCATTGTAAGAGCCTTATGTAATTCCAATTATTTTTTTGGGCTAAGTTGGAATCAGGGCACTATAAATGTGGTTAGGTCTGCACTCCAAACCCTAGCATCTTTCTCATACTTGTCCCATCGATGTGTTAGATAGAAGGGAAGTGAAAAGAGAAGGGTTTGTAGAGGTGGAAGATGAACTGGCACAAAAGGATCACTATCATCCATGGCTATAGGTACACATTAGGTATAGTCTTCTTCAATGAAATAACTCGAGATCTTGAGAAAAGTAGAAGAGAACAATTAGAACTTTAAAGTTTCTCTAAAATTTTCTAGGCATCTCACTTCGAAGAACTTAAAGAAGTCTCACCACTAAAAGGAGCAAAATTTGCAACAATTGCATCAGTCAAATCTAGCATAATTGTTTGTACTAGCCTAAGAATTTTTAAATACTTAATTAGGAAAGGATTCTCGAAACCAACTATGTTACATGAACTTTTCTAAATTGTACTCTCTTCGTCCCATTTTGTTTGTCCATCTTACCAATTTGGGATGTTTCCACAATGTTTGTCCACTTTTAAAAGTCAAAGCATAAAACTCGATAGTGGTTTTTGAAAGTTGGGATAAAAGGGTAACGTTGGAAATGAATACCTTTTGGTTTAAATTTGTGTGCATTAATTGCGTATCTTTTTAAAAAGTTGGAAATTCCAATCAGGACAAACAAAATGAAACAGTGAGAGTATTAAGCAATCGTTCAAACACTTGACATTTGGGTAAGTGTATGGGATA
>CM018897.1:775831-783331 GCA_009663005.1 Actinidia chinensis | reverse complement strand
CCAAACCTTGCATGGATTGAGCCTTCTGACCACATTCTGTTGTCATATAATGCAAACGATCTTCAATCAATACTTGTATAATGTTGATGTCACATTATATTTCTCTCTCTCTCTCTCTCTCTCTCTCTCCCAAGGATTATATACTTAGTTCTATTCCAACTGCATGATGCTCTTGCTTTCTATATTAAGCATGTTGGTGCTTTCTGTAAACACACGTACGTGCCCTTAAACTTGATTAGGAAATGTCAAATATTTTATAATGTCACATTATAGTGCTCTTGTTTATTTTTTGTTTCCCGTGCTTTGGGTTATGGGTTACGAGTTAGGGGATTTAGGGTTTTGGGTTCGGGGTTCAAGGCTCCGAGTTTAGGGGTGCTAAGAGAAAGAATCGCACTTTAAAAGAGATGATGAATGCCATATTGATAAACTCTGGTTTACTCCAAATTTGTGGAGGGAAGTGATTCTTTTTGCCAATTACCTTTTGAATAAAGTACCTTGCAAAGAAGACTGAAAAGACAACATATGAACTTTGGAATGGTCGAAAATTATCCTACAAATTCTTGCGAGTGTGGGGGTGTCTTGCCAAAATAGCGATACCTACTCCTAAAAGAGTAAGGATACGATCGAAGATAGTGGACTACGTATTTATTGGATGTGCTAATAATAGCAGTGCATGTTGATTTTTGGTTCATCATTTAGAAATTACAGATATCAATACAGATATGATAATGCTTCATTTTTTGAAAATGTGTTTCCCTGTAGATTCTCACGAGAGTCTTAACTCTAATGAGAAAATTCAAAGGATTGTTGACGAGGACAATCAGGACTAGTGGGGGAATGAAAATAAGTCATTTGGTTTTGGCTTTAAAGAAGCATTAAAGAAGCTGTGAATTCTCTCGAGGGTTCTTTATGAAAATAAGTCATCAACAATGGGGTTGAATCCATATTGCAAAATCACACATAAGAGTTAGTGGATCTATCCCTTGGTAGTAAGTCTTTGGGCTATAAATAGATCTTCAAAAGGAAAATGAAAGCAAATGGATCAGTCGATAAGTACAAAACTAGGCTTATCATAAAAAGGCTTTAGACAAAAGTAAGACCTAGATTACTTTGAAACTTATTCGTCGGTCACAAGAATAACATCTGTTCGCATGATAATAGTCATAGCTACTTTGCAAAATCTAAAAATACACTAGATAGATGTTAAAACGGCTTTCCTGAATGGTGACTTAGATGAGGATATCTACATGGAGCAAG
Organism: Actinidia chinensis; assembly: GCA_009663005.1. NCBI lineage: Eukaryota > Viridiplantae > Streptophyta > Magnoliopsida > Ericales > Actinidiaceae > Actinidia > Actinidia chinensis. The sequence continues at coordinate 782,074 of CM018897.1, read as the reverse complement.
CAGCAGAGTTTGTTGTTATGGGTCAGAAAAAGAAAGAGTGCAAGCTATCCATACAAGGAGCTAGTCAAACCCTTGTATGGATTAAAGTAAGCACTCGAATAATGGCATGCGTAGTTTGATGAAGCTATGTTGTCAAATAGATTCAAAATCAACCAATGTGACAAATGTATATACATTAGTGTCACTGATAAAATGACATATCATTATTTGTTTGTCTGTCGATGACATGCTTATTGTTGGTAGTAGTGATGAGATGATAAAAACTACTAAGAAAATATTGAACAAATAGTTTGACATGAAAGATATGGGAGTAGCTAATGTAATTTTTACGAATTAAAATTACTAGAACACTTGATGGATATGCCTATCTCAATCCCATTATATTGAGAAAATATTGAAAAAGTTTGATAATGATAATACCATTGTGGCTAGATCTCCTGTGCATATGAGTATTTATTTATCCAAGAATACAAGAGGGAGCATATTATAATTAGAGTATGCTCGCATAATTGGTAGTCTGATGTACATAATGAATTGTACTAGACAAGACATAGCATACTCAATGAGCAGATTGAGTATATATATGAGCAATCTAGTTGTTGATAACTGGAAGGTGATAGTTAGGGCATTCAGATATCTAAGATGTACTCCAAACTATGGAATGCAGTGTACACGATATCTAGCCATCCTAAAAGGATATAGCGGCGCTAGTTGGATATAAGATATAAAAGACTCGAAGTCTATGAGTGGATATGTTTTTATCTTAGGTGGAGCTGCAATCTCATGAATATCTTCCAAACAAACATGTATTGCCCAATCCACAATAGGATTAGAGTTTATAGCCTTAGACAAGGCAAGCAAAGAGGCGGAGTGGGTTCGACACTTCCTGGAAGATGTTCCGACTTGGTCAAGGCCTGTGCCAGCTATATGCATCTATTGCAATAGTCAATCAATAATTGGAAGAGCACATAGCAATATGTATAATGATAAGTCTAGACATATACGTCGTAGATATAATACCATTAAACAACTACTCTCAAATGAAGTTATTACTATTGATTATGTGAAGTTAAATGATAACATTGCAGATCTACTAACCAAAGGGTTAACTAGAGAGTTAGCTGACAAGTCTTTGAGGGGAATGTGTTTTAAGGCTTTAAAGTAAAGTTGTTGCAACAATAACCCAACCTACTTGAATGGAGATCCTAAGATCTAAGTTCAATGGAACAATTAAGTTGTTAGTAACTAGAGGAAGTCAGTAAAATTTTACCCATTCTTATGTAGCAACCGTGATATTTGCAGTTGATGGGCTAAGCATGATTTTAATAACTCTAGTGTCTTGGAAATCCAAGTCCGGTATAGCAGAATACTTGTAATGAGAGGCCACATATGTGAGTGTGATGTGGGGGCTGGCTCCATCAATGAGAATTTTCAAGGCTGAATTCTTTAAACACTCATGAAACCAGGTAGTGTTCAAGGCCAAAATGAACACAATCGTGAGAATCAATATAGTGTTGGACAAAATCCCGTGTGATGCATGTTGTCTTAGTTTACACAAACGGTAGAACGGTTCAAGACATCGCGTTCGCTATTCAGCCACTAGAATCGATAGGTTTTCACGAAATAAGGTTCATTGCCAAAAGCTATCTTTCTCGTTGCAAGAGAGTATCCGTTGATATCTTTAAACCCAGTGAGCGTATTCCTGCCAATATCATTCATGTAGGGGATTGTTGAACAATTAAGTTTTGAACATGAGTTTTTAACAACTTTGATCTGAAATAGATAAGGTTTTGATTCATATTTTTTGATGAAACGAGTAAGAATGTTTTCTTCTCTGCGAGAACTTTCCAACAATATAAAGTATGTTCAAAATAGATAAGTGATGAATGAAATTTTTTCCCCTCAATCGCACATTGATTATGGGAGAGGAGTGAGAGGCCCACATAAAGCTTGGAGATGCCCCCTTGGGTTGTGCCCCAAGGGATACCCAAGTTTTTAGAGGGGGGAGGACCTAGATGGGCTGGGTTTCTTTCAACACCCCACACGCGCGTGCGTTGACGCTTGCCTGTTCGACCGACCTGACCCGACACAAACTGGGTTTGAGGTTTGCGGGTTGTGGGCTCATAGATGGGTTGTCCATATGCTCATATTTTTGGACCCACTAGGTTTTGAATTTGAAATCAAATTTACTAGAAGTTGCAACAGCCACCAGTTACGGAATTGATTCTGTATTTACTTGGCTGTTCCAACAGCTACCAGTCACATAATCAAAATTGATTCTGCATCAATTCCCATATTGATTGATAGAGGCTCCACTGCCTAGATATTATAGCTATTCTTTTTTGCTCTACACACAACAACAAAGAGCATACACAACTTCTGATTGAGCCATCCTTCTAGCTCTTGATTTCCCTAAGAGAGAAATCAGAACCACTTTGAGTTCGCATTCCAATTACCATATGAATGAATGCCATATGGTCAACTATTTAGGAGAGGCCACAGACCAAACCAACATAAATAACAACTATTAGATACGTGTAAAGGTATCCTCCAATACCAACTATTAAATACGTGTAAAGATATGTGTAAAGGTGTCCTCCAACACTGAATTTGTCGTTTGGGTACGATTTATGGGATATTTTCCATAAAAACAACAGCTTATTCTTAGTAGAGTAACAAATACGTTTCATTTCAAATTGATCATTTCTCTTAAGAAACCGCATTGGTTTGGCCCACGACCAAAATCAACCAGAAATAACAACTACTAGAAATATGTAAAGGTGTTCTTCAACACCGATTTTGTCGTTTGTGTATGATTTAAGGGCTATTATTCGTAACAACAACAGATTATTTTTAATAGAATAATGAACATCTTTAATTTCTCTTGAGAAACTGCATTGGTTTTGGCCACGGCCCAAAGCCATCATATGTAAAAACTGCTAGATATGCATAAAGGTGTCCCCAACAACAATTTTGCCGTTTGAGTACTGTTTAAGGGCTATTATTCGTAAAAACATCAACTTATTTTTTGTTGATTGATGAGCACATTTAATTTTGAATTGCATATTTCTTCTTAGAAACTGCATTAGTCTGGGTTACAACTCAAATCATCCATAAATAACAACTAATAGTTACGGGTAAATGTGTTTCCCGCACTGAATTCGCCATTTGTGTATGGATTCTGAGCCATTATTCGTAAAAGCAATAGCTTATTTTTTCTAGAATGAGAGCATCTTAAATTTTGAATCGCTTAATTCTATTTAGAAATCATATTCAGTTGGCCGCAGATCAAACTAGCTATAAATAACACGGACTAGATATGGGTAAATATGTTCTTTCACATTGACTTCGCCATTTGTTTACTGTTTATGAGCCATTATTTGTAAAAATAATAACTTATTTTTTTTATAAAATGAGGAATACTTTTAATTTCGAATCGCTTATTTCTTTTTAGAAATCGCATTAGGCTGGATATGTTTAAAGTTGTCCTCCCATACTGAGTTTGCCATTTGAGTATTGTTTATGAGCCATTATTCGTAAAAGTAGTTACTTATTTTTTGTAGAACGAGGAACACCTTTAATTTTAAATCACTTATTTTTCTTGAGAAACCGTATTGAGTTGGGTCGCGACTCAAACTTACCATAAATAACAACTAGGGGTAGTTACAAGCGTTCAATAAGTCCACATTCTTCATTTGTAAAGTGTTATGAAATCACCTTCACAAGTATAAATTTTTTAAAACATTAGAATCTTCACAAAAGTGTTAGAATTTTCAATGCGTGATAATTTTTATAGTGTGAATTTGCATGGTATGATTGCCTTTGCAAATTATAAAAGTTTTCTCATTCCTTGATATTACTTTCAAAATGTGAGAATTTTCTCACACTTCATTTATGAAGTGTCATGTGTGTTTGCACTCACAAAATAAACTTCATTTATCAAGTTTTCTCATTCCTTGATATTGCTTTCAAAGTGTGAGAATTTTCTTACACTTCATTTATGAAGTGTCAGTTTGCACTCACAAAATATTTATGAAGTGTCATGTTTGCAAACACAACGTGTGAGAATTTTCTCACATCTTGATATGTTTTACAAAGTGTAAAAATTTTGGCAAACTTCAATTTGTGAGAATTTGTATAAAGTATGAGAATTTTTACACTGTTAGTTTTATCTTTTTTGTATAACTATTAAATTATCATACCGTAAATATAGTAAAAAATTTCTTACATTATCATTGACATATTAGAAAATTCTCATGTGCTTGAGTAATAAAATTTACAAATAATTGTCACGTGTGAAAAAGTTGTCCATTGTTTGAGTACTATGTATCCTAACGCTAGGTATTGTTGATTTTTTATATATTTTTTGATATTTTCAAATTCCAAACATAATGTACTCTAAAAGCTTTTGGGATTTAGTATTATTGAAACTTCCCAAAGAATATATTCTTCTATTTTTACATAATTTCATACTTAATAATTGATATTGTTTGATTGGTCCAGCTAAAGGTTAATGCACACTTTTTACTAATATTTACATATTTTTCATATGTTTTATTGCACTTTCACTATCTTTGTACATTTTTCACGTACACTTTTTACTTATTGGATACTGGTTAGCATTTTTCTTGCCTAATATATTTGACCATATTTTAAAAATATAAATTTAACAAAAAATAGTTGCCCACAACAAAAGTTATTTATAAATAACTTTTAATTTTTGAAAAAAAATACAAAATCCTTATCAAAAAATTATTTTTTATTTATAAATAAATTTTTTATTTAATATGGATCTTATTTGATAGATCTCGATGAATATTCAAAACTATAAATTTTATCAAAAAATAATAAATATAACAAAAATTATGACATTTTAAATTTTGAAACACAAATATACAAAACAAAAGTGACACATCATCTATATTATAAAACACAACTCATTTTGAACCTCAAATCTATCTCCCGCTATTTACGGTTGAAATCCATTTGAATTAATCCAACGGTTGAGATTTCACTTGAGATTATTTTTTTCCTCCTAAAACTATCACTTCATTCTCTTCAAAGGTGTAAGGCCAACGTATGTTTTGATTCAATGGACAAAAACTTTTAAAGTTGGACATATTTTTTACTTATTGTATCATTTTTTTAGTGGGACCCACACAACAAAAAATATAAAATATTAATTAATCTATAAAAAAAATTCAATAAAAGATGAAAAGCAAAGCAAATAAAAAAAATTACCCTAAAAAAAGAGAAGTGATTTTCATATATCCATTTTCATTTATAATTTGTTCTTCATTTTAAAGCAATGTATCTATATGCATACAATGTATATTTTATCTTTTATTTATATCTTATCTATTTCTTAAATTGTAAAACGGTGATTTTTTTTGTGTAGTGCCCGTAGACACAGACAATTTCTAGTTGCTTTATAAATTGCAAGCTTATTTTGGTGTGTTGGTGCCCTTATAAACTCCTTCACTTCCTTAGGAATGATTGTGATCATGGAAAGTTTCTTTCAAACCACGTGTCTTTACGTCCGGGCATTATCAAGGCACTATTGTAAACTCCTCCTTCGAAAGGACTACCGTGAAAGTTAATCCATACGTGAGACTTTGCAATAGATAAGTCCGGAAAAAAAGACAACTGAAATTATTCCTAACAACTACTAGATACGTGTGGATCCTGATCCTTGAACCCCTATTCCAGAATCCAAAATTTCAAAATCCGAAACCCCTAACTTAGTAGCGGATAATGGTCCAAAAATTATACCCGAACAGAGAACTCCGTTTGGGACAACACATTTACTCATATCTAGTACTTGTTATTTATGGTGGATTTGAATTGCGAACCAAACTAATTCTGTTTCTTAAGAGAAATAACCAATTTAAAATTAAAGGTGTTTCTCAGTCTCCATAAAATAAATCGTAGCCTAACCTTATGCGGTTTCTAAAAATAAACATGCGATTCAAAAATAAATATGATGTTGCTTTTATAGATAATGGCACATAAACGGTACCCCAAATGACAAATTCGGTATGGAAAAGAGTGAGGATCTCGGGGTTTCGGGTTTAGGAATTAGTGTTTGGTGTCTAGAATTAGTTTTGGGTTTCGGAGTTTGGGTTTGGGTTTCGGGTTTGAGGATTTAGAAGTTAGGGCTAGGGTTTAGGAGGAGAGCTTCAGTTGATGGCAAATCTAGTCCCACCAAAACACTACAATTTTTTATTGTTGATGATCAGATTC
>CM018897.1:767915-772915 GCA_009663005.1 Actinidia chinensis | reverse complement strand
GTAGGTATCTATTCCCACCATAGAAACTAAAATGGAGAGGATTACCAATTACCTAATAAGTTAAATAATCTGAACAGGAGAACCTTTGATATATCTAATCTCATGACATAGCTAATTGGTTCATGTAGGCTGCAGGTGAAGAATAACAGTGACTGACAAAACTACTTTTGTAATAGTAGATATCTAATCAAGAAATCAAATCTAGCATATGGAATGTTAGAACATGTGTGCCATGCATGGAGTAATATTAATTAATTACCAGTGATTCATGATCATGTGTCACGAGAATGTTGTTTGGTCTCACATCTCTGTGGATGATGTTGTTTCTGTGAAGATATTCTAATCCTTTTGCAGCTCCGACTGCTATTTTTATCCTCTCATCCCAATTCAGATGCCTCCTTGTGTGTTCTGTAGATTTTAGCGAACTCCTCTTGGGTTAGGCTTCAGCTTAACAAGTGGTAATAAATCACATGAAAATATACACTTTAGGAGTAGCATAGATTAAACGGGGTGGGGGGGGTGGGGGGTGTTTAAAGTCCTCTTTACCGTACCTCCTCTGGTTTGGCCTTTAATCACTTTACCTCCCTAAATTTCAATAATGCAAATTACACCGTTAACAAAAAATACAAAGTCTATTATATACTCATGACTGTGACAATGTCTTCCTCCCCACCACCCTATCACAATTACCACCATAATTGTTTTCCCTGGTCTACCACAATATTCAATTCCCCAAACCCCCCCTGGATTCAACCACCCCAGTAGCCCTAATGTATGAAGAAAGTAAACTCCACCAAGAATTGTATTGACTAAATTTATACAAACTGGAATTCTATACGTATCAGTGAAAATTCTCTCTTTTTGTGAATATGATTATTATACAAGGGAAAAAAATGCTCATGCTAATCCAAACTTTCTGATTTAAGCAGGGTATAATTCATGTTGCAGTTACTTATTCATAGACACGCACACACACACACACACATACATAATGTAATAAACACACATGTCGATACACTTTAGTACATATGCACATCCACAGGTTAGAAAATCACCACCCACAAGTTCATAATCACCAGTTGGAAGTTGTCTCAATTTTCTGAGTCAGAAATCTCAGAAAGAGGCAACACAAAAACGTAAAATGTGTTCTTTGTAACGAAGAATATGAGAATGTTACAAGAGTCGAGGCATCTGAAAGAGGGTCTCGAAGTGATCAAGTTCAGTGGATGATGAGGGATTCAATATGAAACTGGTTCAACCATTCAGGGAAGGGGCAGCTACAAGGACTGGGGAGGAGAGGGGGTTGCAATGGATATTTTGAGGGGAAGAGGATGGTGGGTGGAAAGAGGATTTTACAAAAGAAAATTTTAGTGGCTTTAATTTGTTTGTTTGTTTGATTGTTAATGTTCTTACTTGATAAATGCTGGTCCAGTGAACCATTGCAGACGTACTCATAAACAAGCAGCCTATGATTTCCTTCAGAACATGAGCCCAATAACATAACTAAATTTTCATGTGTGACCTTGCTGAGTACATCAACTTCAGACTTGAATTCTTTTTCTCCTTGAAAGCTCACATCTTTGTGTTGCTTAACAGCAACCTTCAATCCATTTTTAAGGTTTCCTTCGTACACAGAACCAAAACCACCTTCTGACAAGAAATTCTTGGGTGAAAACCCCTCAGTAGCTGAATGAAGCTCTGCATAAGTGAACTCTTTCGTCCATCCTCTCTTTGGCCTTGTATTTTTGCAGATTGAGCATATGCCATTTTCAAACAATAATACCAGCTCGTCTCGTGATGATCCCATCCAATCACCAATATCACTCATGTGCTGCTGCTCATGATCTGTTTCGTTTGGACTTGGACTACCATATTTATTAATGTTACTTGTCGCCATTGTTTGATCCATCTTTTGATCATCATCTTCAAGAATGGAGAATGGGGACCCACCCGTTTCTTGTTCAGTTTGTTTTCTTGTATTAATTGTGCCTTCCTCCTGAAAGTGGAACAAGGACGTTGGAGATGAGCTTGACGCTCGAGTGTTCCCTAATTGGCTTGAACTAGAATGTAATCCCAGTGTAGTTGTAGTACTCATCTGTTGATTTGATGATGAGGATTTAGATAATATGGGCAATTTCTGATCATGGTTTTCACATAGAGGTCCTCCACTTTCGTTGCCACCTTTTTCCTTGACTAAGCTTGAGCTCTTTTGAGTGCTTGTAGTAGATTCTGAAACATTGTCAACTACTATATACAAATGACATAATATATTGACTTTTTATTTCTGTCCTATAGAACCTTTAATGTTGTGTTTGGATCAAGGACTTGATGAAGGAAAGGGAAAAGAAAAAGGTAGAGGATCCAATGGTCCCGAACGGTGGGATCCTCCAACTTTTTCATTTCCTTTTCCCTCATTAAATCCTTGATCCAAATGCAGCCTAAGTAAATTCATGTCTTAAATGACTTAATTTATTGAAAGTCATCTCTTGTACTTAATGGAGTGGTCGAGCTTACTCTTATCAGAAGAAGGGACTTACATAATTTTCCCCCTAACATATCGACACGAGAAACCACTAATTAATCACATTTGAATATGTAGGGGGACAATTATGTTGTGTTGTACTTAGAAGAAGGGAAACTTTCTTTTATTAAAGTGTTGACCACCAACTTATCTAAATTAAAGCTTAAGCTATTAGAGAGAGGAGTAATTTTATTATTTATTATATTCTCAACATTCTTTGTATAGCATATCCATTTGCTTGTTTTCATAAAGAAGATAAATTGTCTAACTTGTTGAAGATAAATTAATTAATTAATTAATAGGTGCATGCTTACTGTTTGGAGAAAGTCCTTCCTCAGGATCAGGTCTTCCTGGTATCATTTCATCATAATATACTATTACATGGCTACTACTACTACCACTACTACTTGTAGTAGTTGGTTTTCTTGGTGCTACAGCAGCCAACTTAGTGTTGTCAATTCCTTTTGGACCTCTTAGCTGTTCAATGGTGTTGTTGCGCTTCACCCTTGATATTCCACATGACAGCCTCTCCAAGAAGTATTGCTTGTCTTTCTTCATTTGCCTGCATGCGTACGTATGTCCACAAACTTAAATCAAAGGGCATATCAGTTGTTTATATTTTAATTCTCCTTAACAGTTAACATTATTTCTCCCCAAAACTTTCAATACATATACAGTCCTACACCAAGAATAGTGCAGCAAAAATCACATAACTGAGAATTCTCATTCAACGTACAGTTGTTATTACATGGTGGCGAATATATTCATCTTTGCTAAATCAGAAATGTCTTTTCTGTTATAACTAACAACTGCCATGCCAGCCAATAGCAAACAAAAATATGTATACAGATGCAAATGATCAAGTCAATGCATGTAGTACGTTTCAACTAGCTATACAGTTGACTAGCTTTCACATACATGTCAAAATGCAGAGAATGTTAGGAGTATCGATCTAGTTCTATAGCTAGGCTCAGGCCTGAATCGTTCAAGTTTAGAGAGGCTGGGATTAGAGGAACTGACCTGTCAAGTATCACCCATGTTGCCCTCAATTCTTGGGCAACTTTTAAAGCAACCACCTTTGGAGAATGCCCGGCTTTAACCTCTATATGGAACTTAATCTGTGAGAAATTTTGAGTACCAAAACAATCTTTGTTAGCTATTTATTTTCTTACAAAATACTATTTGACGAACTCTAAATGTCTATCCAATGATTTGGTTATCCAATAACCTTCAAGCAAGCTGTGGAATCCTTACGATGGTATTTGGAGACTATATATGTTTCTCACAAGTCTTTTCAAAAACAACAAAAGCAGGAAAAACTTATACATGAATATGCAGTTTTTGCAAATGCAATTAATTGGACCTTTTCTTCCCCCAGAACACCTTTATATTTACTAGATAGAGAGACCTATTGTCATTCCAGTCAAATAAATGACATATTTTCTAATCTTACGATGAAAAATGATAAGTAGAAGCTTCATACTTGAAAGAATAACAAAAATGCTTTAAACCATATGCAGAAATGGATGTGATCCATTCCTTCTTTAATTACCGTATCTATATAGTTAACAGAATTCTATGTACCACTAATTATCTGCAAAAAGCATGAAATATTGAGTGCATCAGTTTTGTTTTTCTTTTTTTCTTTTTTCTTTTTGTTTATACTCCTGACCTTCTCCATTTTGCATTGGTTAGAAAGTTGCACCACCTCCTCATTGGTTGTGTACTCTTCCTTCTTCCTGGCAACCTCTTCCTCTACAAATTTCTGGTTTGTTCCAAACATAGAACTGGAATCCACCTTACTCTTGTATCCCACTGAAATTAAACAACAAAAGAAAAAAAAAATTACATTAATTATAGAAAGGGGAGGAGGCCCAGGAGATCAAAAGCTGTATCAAATTTGTTATACTTAAGCCTTGATTTCATTTTTTTCTCTCTTAATTTGTTCCTTTAGCTAATTATTAGATTGTTAAGACCATTATTATTATTATTATTAATATTATTATTATTATTATCAATCTTTAATTTATAGTAATTCTGTTGGTAGCTAGGTAGGTGGAAATGAAAATAATCAGGAAGAGCTTACGCCATTTTCCAGCTGCCATGAAAGATGACGTACTAGGATTATTAACCTGGTGAAGAACTCCAAGAAGTGTAAGCTCATCTCCATGCTTAAGTGATAAGCCACGGAGGACCCATCTCATTGCGCTCCCGCTAACATCTCTTGATGCATCTTGGATTATCACCACCACCTTCTTCTCATCATGATCAGCACCACTACCTTCTTCGTCTATTCCTTCCATTTAAAAACCAACAAAAACAAATACTGCTGTTTGTTTGTTTTTTATTTATGAAGCTATCTATCTAGCTGCAGAACTAATCAATTCCCTATCTAATTCCAATATTCATAAAAATTAAACTACTATCTACACACGTAGCTATGTGTTATCAGTCTAATTGGGAAGGAATTACATGGAAA
>CM018897.1:662915-667915 GCA_009663005.1 Actinidia chinensis | reverse complement strand
AAGAAGCCGACAATGCCTTAGAGGAAGATTCATATTGTTAAACAAATGAACGAGGTCCTCTTAGTCTAGCTAGTAGCCAAAAAGCCACGACAAGGCTCATTTGAGCTAGGAAGCATTACCTTTACCAATGAGGTAGATCTCGAGCAGGCCCAGCACCCCCACAACAATCCCTTGGTCATCCAATTATGGATCCACTGTTATAACATCAAACGAATCTTGGTAGAATTCGGCAGTTCGGTTGAGGTGATGTATTACAATTTATTTAAATAGCTAAAGCTGACTAAGGATGATCTAAAGCTAACCCGAGTTCCGTTAGTCGAGTTCAATACTTAGGTTCGTTGGCCTTGGGAACTGTGACTCTCAAAGTTTGAGTCGGTTTCCAAGAGACTGGAGACCGAGTTTGTAGTGGTTAATATTCCCTTTTCCTATAATGCGTTGGTTAGTCGAGATTGGCTTCACAAGATAAAAGGAGTCGCTTCCACACTATACCAGGTTATTAAATTTGCCGCCCCAAGAGGAGAGGAAGCGCTTTATGGGGACCAAGTTACAACTAAGCAGTGTTACCTTGCCATAGTGAGCGCTAAACTAGCTATGAAAAAGGTGCATCTCGTGGGAGAGAAGAGGTAAGTCCTAGAAGATGTTGGTAGAACCTCGAAAAACAAAGTCGCTCAAAAACCTAATTTTCTATGAGCTCGAAGAGGTTCTACAGACATCTTCTAAGTAGCAACTAAATAGTGCTATCTCGCCATAGTGAGCACTAAGGAAGCTATGAAAAAAGTGCATCTCGTGGAAGAGAAGAAGGAAGTCCTAGAAGATGTCAATAGAACCTTATAAGACGAAGTCGCTCTAAGACCTAATTTTCTATGAGATCGAAGAGTTAGGCTCAGACCGCTACTGTCTTGTTGGTTAGACCACAAAAGAGCGTGAGAGAACCAAGCTTATTGAGTTCTTGAAAGCTAACATCAAGGCCTTTGCATAGACGCCATACGAGATGCCAGGTGTTTGAGATCTTAAAAGAGCACAAGCTAAGCCTGAAAGGGGATAAGTACGCCTCAGAGTTAGCTCGGGCAAATTCCTGGGGCACTTAGTCACTTGACAGGGAATTGAAGTGAACTTGGAACAGATCGTGGCATCAATGACCTTGAGAGTTTGAGAAATACGAAGGAGGTTTAAAAGCTAACAGGAATGGCAACAACATTTAATCGTTTCATCATCAAGTCTTTTGACAAATGCCATCTATTTTCTCAATTTCTTTGCAAAAACAACAAGTTTTTTTGGGGTAAAGAGTGCAAGTTCACGCTCTAACAGTTTAAAGAGTACTTGACCAAGCCACCATTTCTCTCTATCTAGTATGAGGGAGAGTTATTCTACGTCTACCTTGTTGTCTTCGAACATGCCGTTAGTTCAGTGTTGCTAAGGGAGGTAGATAAAGAGCAGTGCCCAATCTACTTTGTTAGCAAAATATTTACGGATTGTCAAACGAGGTACTTGCCGCTAGAGAAGCTTGCTATGGCTCTAGGCATTACTACCAGAAAGTTCATGCACTACTTCCAAGCATACTTGATTGAAGTATACACTGAGTTCCCATTGAAGAACATGCTCATGAAAGCAGACTTGTTAGGGATACTATCCACATGGGTTGTTGAATTCGAACAATTTGACATCAAGTTCCTCCCAAGGGCGGCGATTAATGGCCGGGTCTTGGTTGACTTTGTTGCGAAGTTTTCACCTCGAACTGTGAGTCCAAAACCAAGTTACCTTGCATCTACACACAAAGAGGAAGAGAGCTCGGCATGAACACAGTTATGGCCAAGGTAACACCTGAAGTTCCCGAGGTTCTTAAAGAACCATCTCAGATTGAAATAATGTTTGCGGATAAGGACACCTTTGAGGTCCCGAGGTTCTTAAGAACTACCTCAGATTGATGAATCCAAGGCCTGGAGGATGTAAGTTGATATGGTTAAAATAGCCTAGGTGCAAAAGTAGGAGCGGTGCTAAAAAGCCCCAAGGGGGAAATTTACGAGCAATGCCTTATGTTGAATTTTTCCATGACGAACAATGAAACGGAGTACAAAGTATTCATAGCAGGATTAGGATCCACCAGCAAGCTACTAGTTCTCGTGCTCCACATCTTTGGTGATTCAAAGCTGGTGGTCAAAGCTGGAGCCATAATGGATAAATATTTGGCAGTGGTGAAGACTCTCCTCACAGAATTATAAGCAGTAAAAATCAAGCAAGTGAAGATAGATCTAAATTCACATGCAGATGTAGGGGTGTCAGCTTTTGAAAGAGAGAATGGACAAATCATCGTAGTGGGTTTGGTCTCGATCCCCAGCTATGAAACTTATCAGGAGTTCATCTTATGCAACACCAAGCTGGGATCAAGCTAGATGGATACAAATATAGAGTTTTTGATCCATGGCAAACTTCCAAAGGATAAAAGAGAGGTGCACAACCTCCGAGTTAAGGCAACACGTTTTGGATTCCCCTAAAGGAAAACTTGTACAAAAGTCTTACTCGGGGCCATATCTGATGTGTGTTCATCCAAGCTTAGTGGAAAATGTTTTGCTCAAAATCCATGAGGGAGTTTGCGGACTAACTCTGGGGGCATATCGTTGGTGCACCAAGCTCTAACGCAAAGATATTGGTGGTCATATATGCAAATGGATGCCTAAGTGTGTGTCTTCAAATGCATAAATTGCCAACTTTTTTCTCCCATCATTCACTAGTCAACTAGGGATTTGACCCCATTTACTAGTTGATGACCCTTCGCCTAGTGGGGAATAGACAACGTCGGGGTACTTTCCCGAGCCCCAAGAAATAAGATGTTCTTACTGACAGCCACAAATTACTTTACTAAATGGGTCAAAGTTGAACCACTGGCTCAAACCAAGGAGGTTGATATAAATCAAGTTTATATGTAACCACATTCTTCCTCGATTCGGCATCCCCAAAGCTTTTGTGTCAAATAACAAAACCCAGTTCGTGGGCCAAAAGGTCAAGAAGTTGTTAAACAAGCTGAAAATTGAGTTTTATAATTCAATGCTGAGCTACTCACAGTGCAATGGGTAGGCTGAGGCCACCAACAAAACTATCATGAATGGGATCACAAAGAGGCTCGAAAAAATCAAAGGCAGGAGCTCACAAGTGTATTATGGGCCTACCGGACTACACCACAGAAAGCAACGAAAGGAACACCTTACACCGCAGAAAGTAACAAAAGAAACGCCTTACTTTTTGGCTTTCAATTACGAAGTTGTAATCCCGCTAGAGGTTGGGTTGCCCAAAATCCAAACCAAAGCTTACATAATGATCACAAAGCCAAGGTGTTACCTTGAGAGCTCGACCTCGCCAAAGAAAAAGAGAAAATGCACTTATTCGAATGGCCAACTATCAAAAATAGCTCATCAAAACATACAACTAAAGGATCCAACACAAAAAAAATTCGGTTGCGATCTCGTTTTGAGAAATGTTGTTGGAAATACCAAGGACTCGGTGGACGAAAAGCTAAATCCAAATTGGGAAGGTTCATACAAAATCACTAAGCTTACCATCTTGAGGACTTGTGGGGCAAACAAATTTTGAGACCTTGGAATTCTAAAAACTTGAGAAGATTTTATTAAGAAACAAGTAACTCCTTTAGTTTTAAACCGAGCTATTTTATAGAAAAAGTTTGTAACTGTTTTCAATTGTGCAATAATTTTTCTAAGTGTTGAAAACCATATTTACCTAGGTTTGTAACTGTTTTCAATTGTGCAATAATTTTTCTAAGTGTTGAAAACCATATTTACCTCTACTTCGAGGAATTCACCATTTCATACCAAAATTTTATTTTCAAAATTTTCTTTTGTGTAAAGTTTTCCTAAGTGAGAAGTTTCCGAATGAGACGAAATCCTCATTGTTTGAGCACCGAGCTCTGGATGTCTTAAACTAAGTACGAGACTATTCGCCGAACTGCTCAAGCATGAGCTTGAGATGTCCTAATCCATGCACGAGACTATTCGCTGAGCTACACTGAGCATCGAGCTCAGGGTGTCCTAAACATTCGAATACATGTCTAAATTAAAGCAAAATTACGCTAAGGCATGCAAAAGGCAAAACCGACCTGGAAGCAAAGCAAATATATTTACAACAGAAGTATTTTCCCTTAAAGGAACTTGTTCAAAACTATATTTACAAATTTCTCAAAAATGGACAGGCCGTCATTTCATAATGATGCAAAGAACTTCACAGATGTGGGGGGTTGTCCAGCGAACCACCTTCAGCTCAACCCGCCTCCTTCTCAGCCTTTTTCTCTTGTTCTGCCTTCACCTTGGTTGAGCCCTCCTGCGCGTTGTCCTTTATCTTCGTAGGTCAACTTAAATACTCCCTTCATCAAATCTTGAGAGGAGAATTGATGAGTAAGGCTCGAGGCACGGGGCAGGGTAGACCACCGGTGGCTTAGCTGCACTCCACTCTGATGTTCGAGGGGAGTGCCAAGCTCTTCCAAGAAAGTCAGCCCCTCGTATAAGGCCTCAGCTCGGTCATCAGCCGTATCGAGGACATAGAAGTCACTTGTCTTGTTCTAGTTGTGGTCGTAGACATGCAAGAAGACAAGGCCCTGGGCCACCTACTGAAGCTCGATGATTTCTCCTTGTTTCTTGTTCATTTCCTTGGCGGTGGTAGGAACAACGACATCGAGCTCCTCTTCCTTTCTCTTTATCTCACCCTCCATGACGGTCTCTCGCTTCTGGGTCTTATTCATCTCGTTCGAGCATTTCTTCTCATGCTAGAAGTTCACCACCGATCTTTGGAGGGCCTGCAAAGAAGTTTGCTCAACTTAAGTTCTACAAAATCTACAAAGTCTTTCAAGAAAGAAAAATCAAACCGAGGTATAACCCTTACTTGGAGGTTCTGCATTACTATTAAGTTGCACACCATCACCCCATCTTTGTTTTGAAACTCGGCAACATCCTATGTTAGTGTCGTGACCTGAGCGATGGCGAGGCAAGTTTCAATGT
>CM018897.1:625415-632915 GCA_009663005.1 Actinidia chinensis | reverse complement strand
TGATAAAACTATAATTTTTTAAAAAATATGAATACAATTGTAATTTTTCAAAAGTAGTGTAAACTCTATAAATATCAAAATATGAAAAATTCTGTAATTTTTATAAAAAGTGGGTAGAATTTATAATTACAGTAAAAATTGAGGTTAATCTATAATTATTAAAACCCTTGAGTTAAAGTAGTAATTACAAAAATATTTTGGGTTAAAATTATAATTATTAAATAATATCAGTAAAAGTCTCGGCTTAAAATAAATTTTTTTTAGATACAATTTTTAAAAATTTGAACAATTTTAAAATTCAAAACTGGACAATTTTTTTAAAAAAAATTATTTTTTTTAAAAGTAGTTTAAAAGAAATCCACACCAGAACTCTAAAAGGAGTCTTAAAATTCTATAATAGCAACAACAATGACAAAAAATTAAAAATTCAGTTTCAGTTTTAGAAATTCATTATCAAACAGTATTAATTCCAAACAATAATACAGAATACATCTTCTTAAAATATAACTGAAGAAATATACAGAATATATTAATATCCAGACTAATTAACTTAACATAAGTGATATGCTAGACTTGTAGTTTTTTTTTTAAATTACACAGTATTCTATAAAAAAATAAAATAGTTTTATTATAAAACATAGAACTAGTTTTTAAAACCTGTTTCAGTCAGAAACATTTGTAGTTCTAAAATCAATTTTTAGAAAAAAAATATGATCAGTTTCTAAAAATTCTGTAAACTGTAAATTTGAAACCATAATAAGAATCTGAAGAAAAAAATATGAACAATTTTTGAAAATTTAAAAACAAACAGTTTTAAGAATCTATATATATATTTTTTATAATAATCTGAATCGATGTAGAAAATTGAATTTGAAAACAATTACAACTGAAATCAGAACGATTTTCTAAATCCAGATAATAAATTATTTTCAAGAAAAAAGTGCCGATTTTTTTTTAAGTTTGTTAAAAAAAAATTAAGGCAAACACAAAATTCCAAAGAATAATTTTCATTCATAGCAATTGCATACAAATAAACTAAATTTATAATTATAAAACAAAAAAAAATTAAGAATGAGATATAAATAGATTTACGAGCCAAGTCCTGCAAACTCAGTATCTTTAAGTAAGATTCGCCGCCTACTGAGAGTATTGTAGACTTTGCCAGCATCTTCCTCGCAGGATAAAACGGCTAGACCGTGTACATTCAAAAACCATTGAGGTAACCCTTGGCGAACTTGAACCTACGTCTGTCGCTCTCAAAATCAAAAAATAAGAACTCTTGCAACTGTGTAAACTCTACATTTTCTAATCAAAAGCCTTGACTCTTTTTTATAAGAAAAAGAAAGACTAGAGTCCTAATCTCTACTAAACTATGAAAACGAAGACTCATTTCCTAATTGTACTATGATGGGAGGAGTCGATCTTCAAAATGAGTTTTTCTAATTTATCTCTAAAAGTGAGAGACCTACCAATGCACAACTTTATTCATACCAAAGTTCCAACACACCGTACTTCTTTAAGGAAACAGTGAGCCTCTTGCACTTTACCCTAAATTCGACAGGAATTCCTATATGCACTAGTATAATTGACTCAGCTCCATAAACCATCGAGTACAACATCTTGCCCGTAGGAATCCTACTCATCGCGTGGTAAGCCCAAAGCATATTGGGAAGGTCTTCTGCCCATTCACTCTTGGACTTCTCTAACCTCGCCTTTAGATTCCTTAGGATGGTTTTGTTGGTGACTTCCACTTGACCGTTAGCTTAAGGATGACCTGATGAGGAGAAATGATGCGAGATGGCGAGATTTGAGAAGAATAGTTTAATTCTATCATTGTCAAATATCCTTCCATTGTCTGAGATGATAACTTTGGTAATTCCAAAATGACAAACGATGTTCTTCCAAACAAATTTTTGGGCATTCCTCTCAGTAATTTTGGCAAGAGGTTCTGCTTATATCCACTTTATGAAATAGTCTATTGCGACAATCAAATATTTTTTTGTAGGGGAGCCCGAGGTAAAGGTCCAAGTATGTCTATTTTCCATTGAGCGAATGGTTATGGATTGGTCATTGGAACTATCTCGGTATGAGGGAGATGACTGACTAGAGCACACTTGTTGTATTTTCTGGTGAACGTCATTGCATCTCATTCCATCTAAGGCCAAAAATATCCTTAGCGAACTACCTTTCTTACCAGTGACCTCGCCCTAAAATGATTTTTGCAGATGCCTTCATGAATCTCCATGAGCATGTAATTTGTTTTCTCAGGTCGGAGACATCTCAAGAGTGGACCTAGGAAAGACCTCTTTTATAAAGTTCCTTGAATAAGGTAGAACTTGATTGATCGATATTGGACCCGACGTGCCCAAAGCTTATCTGTTGGCAATTTTCCATCTTTGAGATAAGCGATGATATCATCCATCCATGTTGAATCCGATGTTGCTTAACATATGCTTTTGGCAAGATGAATACTTGGATTTGGCAAGAACTCCAATGGTATAATCCTGTTCGAGATGAAATCGAAGGTTGAGGCTAGGTTAACCAGGGCATCAGCCTTCTTGTTCTTCTCTCTAGGGATATGGTGAATCTTGTACTCTCTAATTTTCATCAACATGACTTTCACTTCATCCAAATAAGCCATCATTCGGAGATCCTTGGCGAGATAATCCCCTTGCACTTGATTCACCACAAGTTATGAATCGCTAAAGGCGTATAAGGATTTTACTCCCAATTCTATTGTAACCCTTAGTCCGGCGAGGAGAGCCTCATATTCAGCTTCATTGTTGGTGGTTTTGAATCCGATAAATATAGCATATTCCATCTACTCGCCTGAAAGAGTTTGGAGAACAAGTCCCATGCCACAAACATATTGGTTGGATAACCCATCCATGAACAATTTTCACTTGGCGAGGTCTTCATCCTGGTTTTGTTCTTCATTGGTCTCCACCTCAGGGAAAGTCATCTCGAGCTCTAGAGCAATGACATGTGTAAACTCGACTATGAAATCGACCAGTACTTGGGCTTTGATCCCCATCCTTAATTGATAACTGATATTAAATTTACTTAACTCAATGGACCATTTGAGTAATCGTCCTAAAGTCTCAGGTCATTGGAGAATCTGCTACAAATATTGATCTGTCAATACAACAATAAGATGGGCCTGAAAGTAGTGGCGAAGCTTTTTGGCGGCAATTAGAAAGGCATAGGCGAGTTTCTTAAGTTTCAAGTACCTAATCTCAATGCCCATGAGGACTTTGCTGACATAATATACTGGCCTCTAATTTTGTCCTCTTCTCAGATAAGCACTGCACTCACTACTGTTGGTAAGATGGAAAGGTACAAGATTAACTCTTCACTTATGTTTGGAACTGTAAGTAAAGTAGGCAAGCCAAGATATTCCTTTAATTACTGGAATGCCACCTCGGACTCATTTGTCCACCCAAAGGCTTTGTTTTTCCTTAGAATCTTAAAGAATGGCAAACATTTATCTACCAACTTTGAGACAAATCTGTTAAGGAAGGCTATTCGCATGTATGTTTCTGGGCGAGCTCACTTCATGTATAGGGCTTGAATTTGGTTCAAATTTGCCTAAATTCCTTGTTTAGTCACTAAAAAACCAAGGAATTTTCCTAATGACACACAAAAGATGCACTTAGAAGGGTTCAACATCATTCGATGTTTTCATAGGATGCCAAACGTTTCCTCTAGGTGGGTGATGTGATCGGCATTTTTAAGGCTTTTGACCAATATGTCGTCATCTATGTAGAACTCCATCGTTTTTTCAATCATCTCCTTGAACATTTTGTTGACCAATCTCTGGTACGTCGCCCCTGCATTCTTCAACCCAAAAGGCATGACTTTGTAGTAGTATATTCCCTTTTCCATTATAAAATAAGTCTTTCTCACATCGGGCGGATGCATACCAATTTGATGATACCTCTAGAAGGTGTCCATAAAGCTAAGGAGTTCATGTTTGAAGGTTGTATCAACGATCAAATCAATCTTGGGCAGGAAAAAACTGTATTTTGGGTAGGCCTTGTTGAGGTCGGTAAAGTCGACATATACTTTCCACTTTTCGCCCTTTTTGGGGGCAACGACGACGTTGGCCAACCAGTCTGGGTAATGGTATTCCCTGATGACACTGGCCTTGATGAGCTTAGTCATTTCTTCTTCTATAACCTTCAGTTGTTCAAGAGCAAACCTCCTTCTCTTTTGGCGAATTGGAGGATAATTAGGGTTGGTGAACAACTTTTGGATGACAATCTAAGGATCTATGCTTAGGACATCGCCCTGTGACCATGCAAAAATGTCGTAGTTTTTATTCCACCAAGGCATTTTGTAGCTCCTCAGTTAATTATGTCCCGATCATTATGTGGCAATCTGGGTAATCAAGATGTATAAAAATGGGAGCTACTTCTTCCATGGGCTTAGTGTTGTTTCTTACACTTCATCCTTCAACGCCTCCATCTCGGCATCATCTATTTGTAGTTGTTATTTGGTGATTGGTTTTAGTTGAGATTCAGTCTTTATGGCCGTGATGAAACACTATCTTGCCACCTTTTGGTCGCCCCTCACCTCGCTTATCCCTGTTGAAGTGGAAAATTTCAACATTAGGTAATAAGTAGAAGTGATGGCATTGGTTTTCCCCAGCGTTGGGGGACCTAGGATCGCATTGTAAGGCGATGGGCAATCTACGACAATGAAATTCTGTCACACTATAGTTTGGTGGGGCTCCATTCCCAAAGTCAAAGGCAATCTGATCTACTCAAGCAGATCCGTTGAGCTTCCTCCAAATTTGACTAAAGGGGTGTGAAACAAGTAAAGCCTATCTCGCCCAATCTTCATCTTGTCGAATGCCAAGATGAACAAAATGTTAGCGGAACTCCTATTTTTGATCAAAATCCTCTGTATGTTAAAATTGGTGATTGTGGCAGAGATGACCAATGCATCGTCATGGGGCAAATGCAAGTCCCTCAAATCATCATTGGTAAATGTGATGGGCTGGTGAGCTTCAGTTAAAGGCATGGAGAGGTTATAAACCTCTTCTTTAGCTCGCCCATTTGCCCCTCTTGCATGCCTCTTTTAAGATGAGCTTAAACACCCACCTGATGCAAATCCTCCATGAATAGTCTAGATATCACCTGTTGTCGACCTGTTATCAACATATCCCCTGTCAGGTGGATCAGACCACGGGCAGTCAACAACGTACTTTTTCAGATATCTTCTTTTGATCAGGTTGGCTATTTGCTCCTTCAGTTGGAAATAATCTTCCATGTTGTGATCGTGATCCTTATGGAATTCACAATATTTGTTCTTATTCCTCCATAGAGGGTTGGTTTTGATCTTCCCCGTCCACTTCACAAAATCTTTATTTTTAATCTCTATGAGTACCTAAGCTATAGGGGCATTGAGAGGAGGTAGTATCAAGTTAGGTCGGCGTGGTGGAGTGCAAGGACGTTGATCATTAGTTCTATTTCTAGCATCTTGATCTGACCTCCTTCTTTTCACCTCCTCTCTGTAGTCTGATCCCGGAATGTCAGGCTCATTTGTTCTATGGTCATCCTTTCCTCGTCTCCTTCATTTGGCCTCGGCCAACTCTTCCACTGCAATGTACTTGTCGGCCTTCCTCTATAGTATTGACAAGGTTTTAGGAACATTCTTGGAGAGGGAGTCAAATAATAAGCCTGGGCGAAGTCCTTCCATTATTGCCATGACCATTACCTTGTCACTAGGATCCTCTACCTCCAGGAAAGATTGATTAAAATTCTTGACGTAATCTTTCAAGCTCTCCCCATCCTTCTAGTGGATTGTGAAAAAGTGTGAGACATTCTTCTGCCTAAGCTTATAGCTCATGAAATTGGAAACAAAGAGTCTACTAAGATCGCCAAATGAGTCAATGGTTCTAGGAGATAACTTTATGAATCATGACCTAATCGATCCCTTCAAAGTAGCTCGGTTGTCTCAGCGAGGTGATCTTCCGCATCTCCTTATTCTTTCGACCGTCGTGTCCTGAGTTTGTCCAACGATTGAGACTCCGACATGGCTAGACTTTTTTCTCACCTAGAATGCAAATTTACCCAACGGTTACGGCTCCTAGCTGAATGCCCTTGGCCTGCATTGTGGTAACTTTGGGAATCCTAATCGCTCGATCGGTGAGAGCGACGAGATCACTCAGTAGCTTCCGAAATAGGTACGGTGTGAGGAGGTGGATTGTTGGTGGTGAGGTGCTACACTAGGTGGGCATTAATCTCGTTCATAACCCTGATTTGCTTGGCCATTCCATGTATCTCACGATGGATAATGCTTTTTATATCTAGAACTTGACTTGTGTTTGCCATTGATTGTGCGCTGTTATCTAGAGGGATACTGGTACTTGGTCTGGGTAACAAATGGTTGCGCAGGTACATTGAAAGTTGAGAACTATCGTTCCTACAAACGGTGCCAAACTGTTGTGATAGAAATTTAGGATGAACAACCAATGGTCAAAATTACTCCTAAGCTCGGCATTGATCTCGAGTGACCTACGCCAGACAACAAATGTTACCGGTCAAGGTGAGGCCGCTACAAACTCCTCCAACGTGGAAATGAGATCAAGGCGAACAAGTTAGAAAAAGTATCAGAGCTCGCAAACTATTTATAGTGGTTCGGCCAAACCGTGCCTATGTCCACTCCTCCAAGACCTCCTTGGGATTTTATTATCTTCAACAAGATTACGGGTGCTAGCCAAACCTTTTACACACTAAAACACCTCTAGTCTTCAAGAGTTTTTCACTTTTGGATCTCTATCAATCGCACAATATGATTCTTTTAAAGGGTTACAATAGATGAAGTGTTTGAGGCTTACTCACTTTTTCATCAAATGATAATACAATAAAAACTCTCTTTTTCTATAGTAATATAACTCAAAATATTTTTGATCAAAATAAAAAAACTCACAATGAATGCTCAAAAATGATTGAAGTATTGAATGTTAGCAAGAAGATTAGTTTAGATCACTTTGATAATCTTCCCAATAACTCTAAGGGTTGATTTTTAAAGCCCCAAGCTTAAAGAGACGTTGCATCATTTAATGTGCTGCAGGGAGCCATTCTGATTTAATCACAGCCGTTACATCTGTGATTTTGACGTTCCTGTTTGAAATTCAAAACTTCGGTCTGCCTTTTTCGAAACTTCTGTCGGACCAAACTTTTACTTTGGTTGGTATTGAACTGAGTTTCTAAAGACGAGGTAACCTACTTTGTTTTACTTTAGAAACTTTGATTTAAGTCTTCAGAAAACTTCGGTTCAATCAAACTTTATTTCAGTCGAAAATATGCTGCACTTCTAGGGACTTGGCCATCTGCTCTGTTTTTTGTCCTATTTCTAATTTTCTGAACTTCGATTTAAGTCTTCAGAAACTTTGGTTGAACCGAACTTAACTTCGGTCGGAATTTCCCTTGAGTTCTAGAGATCTAGTTTGTACAAAAATCAGTTCTGAGTGTTCTTGACATTCGGTGTGTG
>CM018897.1:477915-495415 GCA_009663005.1 Actinidia chinensis | reverse complement strand
CTTCAGTTCAATTGCAGAAATTGACTTTCGAACCTCTCTGCCTCTCTGAAACTAGTAGTTACCATCAAGCCAAGCCGTGTTCTATACCACCTCTGTTTGCTTATATTGCATGGTTTGTTATTAACGAAATTAGTTGTTATAGACAAGTATTGAAGCACTACACGAAATGAAAGTAACATGAACACAAAAATAGAAAGGGTTTACCCATTAGAATATTTTCCAATTTCCACAGAATGACTACTATAAAAGGAAAGTTATTTTCACTTATGCTTCTGAACCATACTTGATTTAGAGAAACAAGAAGAAATGATGATGAGCTATGCCTAAATTCTCTGGAACATTCTTCACTAATCACCAGGAGCTTGACGGGATTGTAACAACTTAAAACCTTCAAAACGATACCAAAATAAATATGGCCAATCCACGAACTCTAAATTGGTCAAACCATTTCTCGTAGTTTATATGTATCCTGCGAGAAATACAGCATTGCACTAGAGTTTTCCTCCCCAATTACCATGGCAGATGACTTAAATAAGTAATGACAAACATGAGCAGACATAATCTATATCTAATCATAAGAACAGCAAGAGCAGACAATTTCAATCGTGAACTTGGATTTCGTAACTTTGGAACATTGGCAGAGCCGCAGAAGCATCTTCCATTGTCAACGATTAGAAACAGTTCTACAAGATTGGTGAAACAATCTGATGCACAAGAATTCGACGAATTGCTTGCCTCACCAATTATGCGACCCAATCTATTGAGCCTCAACAATGTCTTTTCCTGGGAATGTCAATTACCAATTTACGAATTCCATAAAATTTTTACTTCAGAAATGACTTTTCATTTAAGCATAATCACAAGGGCTGGAGAAAGATCAATAGTATGGAAACAAAGAGAGAGCAAACAATCAAACCAAAAAGAAAAACATAAACATTATACATATAAATATTCCAGAAAGTACATCAATATGACAAGAGAAAAAGAATAAATAGTAGTCTGAACAAACCTGGTTGTCAATTTAAATATCAACACTTGAAGTCCCTCCTGGATTATCGAAGTACATGGGCCCTCCAATGCTGCCACTAACACCTTCCATGAGCGCAAATCTCATGTCTTCAGATGGTTTCCAATGCCTCTTTCTCTGGTTTATGAACCAGTTGTTAATCTGCTTTTGGCCTAATCCAGTAATTTCTGACAATTTCATTTTCTCCTCTTCCTGAACAAACGTTTACTCTTCATATTTAGAGACACTGAAGCTTTATCCAAGTCAAAGAATTCTAACTGAACCATTTATACGAACTTAGAAAATACATTTGCGATTTCCTTCAAAATGAAAAGGGAAAAAAGCATGAAACAACTTCGACAGTAAACTTGACAATGTCTGATGATAATAAAGCGTACTTTTTTGGCCAAAACCTCAGGTTTCTCTGTTCACTTAATTTGTTGACAAGTTCAAAAGAACATACCATCAGATTAGTTACTTCAATAACTGCAACATAAAATTCAAACCTAGAGAATATATTAGGAGGCTGAAAGAAAAAGGTCCCACAACTGTATTCATCATTGGAGTCGCTACCAGACATTCTCTTGCTTCCATTTTCCAGTGACCAAATGCAAAGACATATATTGCACTATTAGTATCAAGTGTTCTATTGCTTGTAGAAGATTAGGAAACTCCAAAGCTAGTTCATTTTGTCTCCGACCCAATTATGTTCAAGCTTTTAATTCAACTTTTAAAGTTAGAAAGACTGCCATTGCATCAAACCCTATAGCGAAGGGCAAGATTAGTTCTTGACTTCACCAGAATATTTGACAGGTATGAAATTGATGGGAATAGTGTTCACTGTTCAGTGGTCTCTTTGAAAAAACGGTTTTGGGGATTCTAGATTTAGTTAGGCGTATCTTGCTATTTTCTATCTACACATTGTGTTTTCACCTTTGGGATCTAAACATCTTAAACCCCATTATGTATCATATAAATACGACAACTAGAATAATAATAACGATAAAGTAATATCGTATTTGAAATTACTGTGGGATATGGCCATCTGTAGTGTGTGTTCCACCAGTCCAGCAGCGCGATCCTTGCGTCCCTTGGTAGCTTTCCTTTCTTTCTTTTCTTCAAAAATTCTTTTCGCAGACTGCTAAGATAGCCACTGTACTTGTGCAATAGCATTTCTTTCAGCTCTTGGTCACCTGGACGAGCACCCGAAGATTCTCGACTCTCAGCTGCTCCCACCTCTCCGCAGCTCAAGTCCTCCGATGAAGTACCAGCTTCTTCATCTGAAAATAATAGAAGAACATAAAATGATATGTTCAAGTACATGCACTTCACTCTATAATCACAAGGAACTCCATGCTTACTGTATCAAGTATGCATTTGGAACCAAACGAAGAAAAAACATAACAAGAATGTCGTTTGTTTCAGTTAGCAGATTAAATTGTCTATACCACTTGGTTATTTATCATTTTATAGGTCAAAATCAATTTGAAATGAACATATGGACAAAGATGCATTTCCTGAAGAGTATAAGATAGCTAGAAAGTATATTCCTGTTTCTTTTTCTTTTTTCTTTTTGTGCTGTAGAAATAAACAGATGGGTGAGAAATGACATCTTCCATCGATGCATTATCTATCAAGTGTAGTAAAATGACATCTACCGGCTTGGCATTATTTTCCAAGCCTCGTGTCAAATGGCAATTGGTTAGTTAATTTCAGGTTTAAGGTACTAAAGAGTGCTGGATGAAGAACGTTGCATTGTCAACTCTCGAAAAACAGAAGTAGACTTGAGAATCCAACTGCTTTTGTTCCCTCATTCGTATCCTTCAGTATGCACAGCTAGTCAACACCCACCAAAGTTGGCCCAAGGTCTGTGACAGTCCAAAACTTGGATATCAGATTAAACGTAGTTGTAATTAGATTAACCTGAAACACATACTTCATGATCGGTGGATTCTACTCATGTTGGACCACTTTTCATTATTATCACTCCCTTTTATAACATTCCTTCCATATTATATAGTTCTTTGCCCCGACAAGAAATAGAAATTTCAAGGTCACGGTTAATATGCCAAATAGTTGTTTAATTCGACATAGAATTTAGGATTATGCCAGTAGCATTATAACTCAAATCAAAGGCCAACACTTGTTATAGCTGGAGTAAGCTATGCACAACAATTCTCACAAAGAAAGCATGATGCGACAGCTATAGCTTGGTTGGTCAAGACATATCTATTATAATCCACTATGAAAGCTCCAACAGTCTCTGACCTCTACGTCACCCTGCAGTAGCAGCGGCAGTGGCAGAATTTTGCCACAGCAAGACTGTCTTTTAGATCCTTCAACCTTGAGATCCTTCAAGCAAGACTTTGTTCTAGTCAAATACTATTTTAATTTAAGAACTTGCTTCACTTGTCTTTATCAATCCACTCTTTATCAATTGGAAAAATGACTATAAATCGTTCGTGTGGGAGAGAGACAAAGGGAACCATTGTCACATGGAGTACATTATTACCAAGAACTAAACCAACAAATTTGGTGAAATATATTTTATCACATTTGCGTGAACTATCTTACAACAAATAAAACTTCCCATTAATACAACATGGGAGGTGTCGTACATTGGACCAGTCATTGCTCTCTGCTAAAGTACAAGATTCAAAATCTGATTGACCAAGGACTGCTGAATTTTGAAAACAAATCAAATTTGCTTCAAAACTCCATCCCTATTTGTTGGATCGAGCATTTGACGATCTTATATGAAATCAATTGGTGCCCAGTGAGGGAAGTCAAAGCCTTTTATAGCATTCGTATTGCATTCCACAATGTATGTTCTAAAGCCATCCATATGGGCAGAGCCACACTTTTGCATCCCCAACAATCCCTCTCCCAATATGACGCTCCTACGACTTGATCCAAAGGTAATTCGATGCCACTTGTTGGATCAGCTTTTGACCATCTCATTCGAAAAACAATTAGTGTCCAGAGAGGGAAGCCAAAGCCTTTTAATCCATTCGAATCCCACCCCACAAGACATGTCCTAAGAGTCCTTCATGTGGGTACAGTGGCACTGTTGCATCCCAAATAATACCCATGGGGACAACAACAAAGCATGCCCTTAAACTAATGAGATTAGTAACAATCATAGGTTTGGAACCCTCTCAGCTCATCCATCCTAGACGAGAGATTTTGTTATCCATCTATAATTCATCGTTATTCAATTTCTAATTCTTTGCAGAAGAATGCTATCCTACTACAATTTTTGTAAAAAAATTGACATCGGAATGACGTGACATTGGCAATTTTGAAATTACAACCATAATAGGAAGTATTTGTGGTAAAATGAAAGGTCAACAAACTACCACATCATGTTGTATGAAAATTTTGTACAAAACTTTTGTTTGTATATTATTTCTCTTACTCGCAAACATAAAACTCTATGCTAAAACTTAATCCCTTAGTTGTCTAATAGCAATTAGTAAGATCTTCCTTCTCACTTTGCTCCTCATTTTCACATACGTGTATTGGACAGAGTACTAGGAAAGCTACAAAACAACAAACCTGCGCATAGGAAGTGCCTACAACATTTTGAACAAAAAGATTATTGTTAGGATTGGTCCACCCATGTGTGATATGTAGGACCCATATAATAGTTCGTTATTTATATGCATGGGGATTTGGGAAATGAAGCCCATAATCCAATAGGAATCCATTATGTGTAGGGTTTAATAATTATATGAAAATAGAAAATCTCCTTGGGTTGGGAGTGTTTACCTAAAGGAAAAAGGGTTCGAAATAACAATTGTCTCATGGAAGGACCTCTAATTGGTTAGAAGGTGAGTAAAAGGAGAACTATACTTTGGAGAAGTCAGAAGAGTTTTTTTGTTGGTTTTAGCCAAGGCCTATGATTACACTGTGGTTGGAGAATGGTAGTGATCCCAACAATTATATGAGCTCAGATCTCATGAAGATTTTTTTCTTTCTTGTACATGTTTAACAATATTAGAGAGTCGAGGCAATAATTTATGGGAAAAATCACCTTAGTACTACATGCTAAGGATCAATAATATTACAGTGCTACTCTTGTGTGAATTAAGTGAACTATGACATGACATAGAACCAAATATACAACCAATAAAATATTTCACATTGAGAACTTTTTATGATTCATGGTGTTATACAAGCCATCAGGAGTATGGTACACCACAAGTCCAGCTTGATGAACTATAACCCATGGACTAAGAAGCCACACATGATGCATCCATTTGTTTCTATATTAATATTCTCACTGTTAATATCCGTGTGAATGCTCAAATCGTTTTTCAAAAGAATGAAATGTGGTAAGATTTGTTGCAGTTTGTCTTGGTGCATTCAATACAATGCAAACAGAATATGGCTTGGTTTGAATGGAGATGGAGATTGCTCCTACATTTAATGTTTGCATTGGCTTGGTCTTTCTTTTTCTTATGTGTGTGTGTGAACAAGCATTTGTATGTGTATGCATTTATACCAGTTGTATGCAGTAAATTCGTATCTTCTCCAATATCCAATTCTTTCAACTATAGGTTCTCTTTTTGAATCATGGCTACCTTTTTGACTTCCTCTTAGAGCAATTCAGATTCACTCCAAGAATTGTCAAAGAATGAAGGATCATGGCTGTGAATATTGAAGACAAGGAGATCCTTGTAATTATTCAATGTGTCTCCCACCATTGTGTTTTGTTGATCTATCTTGTATTTGTACTGAGTCTTAGAATATTTAGATAATCTTAGCAGAGATCGGTATCAATCCGTGGTAATTCTATCCAAATCAAGAAGAGGACGATTTTGATCGAAGCAACTAGGAGGTGGAGAATGAACCTAGTTCATGGTCAGAGATAACAAGTTGAGAGTGCATGCTAAGTAAGTGGTTGTAAGTCACTCTTTGTATCAACTTCTTGAATGGGCAAATAACCATTCTTATGGGAAGTTCGTCCACCTTTCTCGGGTTTGTAACAAGCAAAATTACTGCTCTATGCATTTCCAATTTTATTGCCCTCTCCATACAGGAGAGAAAAATAATGAATGTTACACTGAAGTTTAAGTTGAATTTCTCAAATCAAATAAACAATGCCATGAGGTGGCTGTAGAACAAATGTTATAATATCAACCAAATTTTACAATATCGAGGATGAGTATCGTAGTGTCAAATTATCAACCAAAGATCTAGAGTCTAATTCAGAAAAAACAATGTAGACTCAAACTTATCACCCAGCAATATTCCAACAAGAAGAGCTAGACATTCAACATTTAGTCGTAGATATGGCTGTGGAGGTTTAGTGAAGCATTCTCGAATGACTTTCAAGTATGAAAAATGCTCACTTTAAAAGAAAAAGGAAAGAAAAAAGTCCAAACCGTTCTATCATCATGTCTAAAACCAAATTCTTCTTACAAACTATTTCTCACAAGATGATGTTGCGTGCAATAATAAAGCCTTGGAATTTGAAATGGGACTTGCTAGAATTGAATGAAAGCAAAACTCAATTGTCACATCAGTTTTTTAGCTAAGTTTGTAAGAAATGTTTGTTGGTACAATGTACAACCACAAAATCTGAAAGGCAGGTTGAATATTAAGAGGATGAATATTAAGGGTTTTAGTCTTTCTTACACTAGTTCATGGTCTTCTATACGAACACAAGTCAGGACAAGTATGAAAGAGTTCCTCATTCCCCAATGGTTAACTTCCATCAGCAGACATTAACAGGCACAAATTATTTGATGGAGTCTTATATCCCCTCTGATGTTCTTATGTTTGGCTGGAGTATATATGGGGAGAATATACATGATTAGATGGATTTGTATGCTTAGCCTTGCAGATTGTGCAAAGATTTTTGGCTTTAACCTAGCCTTGCGGGTTGTGCAAGGACTAAGTTTTGGTAGAATAGGTTTATCGCATTATGTGATCAGGGTAGGCTTAGGCTGTGTTTCGTAGAATTTTGGGATGTGTCCCTTGTAAGCATATATGTGTGTTTTCTTTTCTTCAAGAAAATGCTTACCTACCAACTAAAAACTCTTTTGAGGAGGACATGTGTCGTCTTGGACACCAAAACTCCTCGGACACCCCTAATGCATGTCCAACATTTGTTCAATGTGTCTTAATAAAATGTTAAATTCACAATATCAAATACTTTACTACACTTTGCGGGCACTCTGAAACATTCTTAAACTATTCAAACGCGTCTTAGGCAATGAATCTCTTCATAATAACAATATTTTGGATTCTAACACAACTTGTACACTCTTGAGTATGTTTTAAAATATTTATCTAGATGAATATATCATGTCTATAACAATGCCTTGCATGAGTAGTAGACTAGTAGTTTTGCATTAAAATCCAATTGTTAAGTTCTCCAATATATGACCTTTTAAATTTAATAACTATTTTATTGCATATTTTTCATTATCCTCGAATAACTTATATATAATTTATATTCACAACAAAAATATAGTAAATGTTCAACTTGTCCCAAACCCATGCAACTACTTCAAGTAGCGGACCCAATTCAATAACTAATCACAAATGAAATAATGTTCAACCTAGGGATCACAATTCCGTCCAAACATGATGGAGTCTCAGTCAAACCAGCCGTTTGGGTATGGGTTTTACCTAATTCAGTCAGATATGGATTATGTATGGTTTGATTACATCCATATCCGAATATGGTTTGACTACTCTTTTATATATATATATATATATATAAGAGTTAGGATGATGAAAAATATATTGAATTGGTATTTTTTCTACAGTAATACGTGATGTATGAACTAGATTGAGAATAATTTGTAACATGAAATGAATTTAAAGATTTTTATTAAGTATGGTGAAATTTGATATGTAAGTAGGTGAAATTTGTATTTTGAAGAATGAAATTTGATTATTTTTTAAAAAAATTCAGCTATTGATTATACCAATTGAGGTAACTATATCAAACACCTATAGCATATTGGAAACTTCTTCTCATACCCGGTTCATTACCATCCATAGTTCAAACCACGCTCTAGTTTCTGAACAAAATTACTAAACTTAATGATGCTTTCAGCCTACCAAATTTCAAGTTCGAAGAATATACATCTGACAAATCCAAAGAATACCCAGCCAAAGTAGAGGGGATACAATATCTAGAGCTTTTTCAAATCTGACTAGATGTTACACTGGTGTGCTTAGTCCCAAGGCGTCAGAGCATATCAGTACTATCATGCACATGCTGTTATACATACATACATAAATACATTCAAATAGTTTATGTGAAGAAAAGCAAATGAGTTTATACAATTTAATCAACACGTGTCTACATGCCCTAAAGGTCAACAAAGTGAACATTTAGGCTGCTTAAAAGTCAATTTTTTTTTATACTTGCTATAAAAAAGGCCAAGAATTTTTAACTTTTTTGCTTTTTGGCTTTACTTTATCTAAACTAAGCAAAAAAGCAAAGTCAAAAAAGCAAAAAAATCAATTCTGATTGACTTTTTTTTTGCTTATTTTAAATGAAAAAACTAAAAAAAATTAAAAAAAACTGGTGCCAAATGGAGCCCGAGCGAGGGTTAGATATGAATTGAATAAAAAAAAATATTTGGAAAAGACAACACGGAGATATTGAAGGACACATTTGTGCATTTACGGTACCATTCCAGGCTACCAGAAAGGGACAGTCGGAACAGTGCGTACAGCTCACCATGCGCAATCTAAGGATTCCACTGTTTCAACCGTCTGACGCTCGACCCTCGATGTAATCATTCTAGTTTTCTAACGTGCACGCGGACACAACGAATCGAAGAACAGGGAACATTTACACACCACGATAATATGCGTAGGTTAAGCATAAATTGATAGGATGCGCAGTGCGGGAGCAAAACTCTAACCAGAATGATAGTTTCGTGCCATCGTCAGCGTCTCCTTGCAGAGGTTACTGAGCTGTAACTCGATGTCGCTCAAGAACGTCGTCGCTTCGTCGAACGGCTTCGATAGTTCCTCTTTGTATTTATGCAAAACCTCACAATACGATCCCTTCAAAAAATTAAAAAATAAAAAAATTATCCACGCTTCAACATATATATATATATATATATATATATATATATATAGAGAGAGAGAGAGAGAGAGAGTGTGGAGAGGGGGCGGGGTTACCATAAATTCATCGAGTTCGGGATCGACTCCGATCTCACAACGGCTACTGATCGGATTGTTTTCTTTGCTGATTTCTTCGAGAAGTGAAGCCATCTCTGGTGGCGCTCCGACCTGTAGGGATACATAGAAGCTAGTGAAGACGAAAAGTCAGAAAATTTTGTTCATGTCATTCCTAGCAGGAGTAAAGATAGGCTTTAAGTTTATGATGATTAACACAACAATATACACGTATATGAGCAAAAATATATATATGCTAGTACACATACGATTACCTTTCGGCACTCGATATATGCAGAAACTAGGTTTGGATAGAGAGGATGGTTGGCGATCTGAGCCTTGATGAGATCGGACATCTCCGATCCGGTCACCTCCATTCCCGCCGTCTCGCACCGGACCATGTCGCCGATTGTGCCGTGAATCCCACTCCTAGTCGTCGGAAAAATTCCGACTCCAGAAATATCATCTAAGCACGAAATCGTAGAGTGAAGGCTGTACAGTTCATCCATTGACTACTCAAACTCTATAAACGAACTATATTTACAATTTTTTGATGAGAATATCTTGATCAGAATTAGAGAATTTTCTCGGAAAATCAACCGCAACTATTACGTATGATTAATTTTAGGCTTTGAGGAGCGATAATCTGTTTGCCTCCCATTGATGCAGGAACTTGACCTTCTGCAATCTCTACGAACAGAAACTTAAACGGATTGAGTTTAATAATTTAGAGAGAAAAGTTCAATAATCCAGGCTCCTGGCCGTCATGGAGATGAAAATCTCTAGAGAGAGAGAGGAGAAAGAAGCTTTGAGAATACCTGAGAGAACTGGTACACCAAAGAGTTGAAGTTGACAAAGACCAGACCTCAGTTGAGAAGAAAAGCAGAAAGTAGAGAGAGAGAGAGAGAGATGTGGGAGAGAGAAGAGGATTGCGCCTTTTGTTTTGGGGAAGAGCGAGAGAGAAATGAATGAATGGATGGGGTTACCGCACGTTCTCGCACGCTCTTAAACAGTAACTAACCCCTGACTGTTGAATCCAAGTCAGGCCGTGAGTATGGTATAGGCATGTAAACGGACACATCTATTATTTTGCCCTCATACTTCCATATATATTCAATTTTGGTTTCATCATTTTTATATTTTTTAGTTTTGCCCCATCCTAATTATTTTTTGCCCCCCAGTTTAAAAGGTAATGCTATAAATACATCCCCAAATGCACACTTGTCAACATTTCCGGCCCACGTCTCTAAATAAAGACTCAAAATATAGTTTTTAATTTAAAATTTGTGTCTAGCGAATTTATTCACTATAACTCTAAACCAAACCAAACCTCACCATTATTACAATCGGCCATTTTTATTTTTAAAAAAATCAACCTTTTCTCCACTTTTTCATAAAAATATCATACATTATTTTAAATTTCGTTTATAACAAATCTTTCAATAAAAATTTAAAATGTAAATTTCTTTAGTTTTATTAAATATATTTATTATCAATCTCATTTTTAGATTTCATTGATAGCTTTTTAATTATACCAATGTTATGAAAATTAGATTTAAATTCAAATTAATATACATATTTTACCAGGACGCTCTCTTGACTCAAAACCATCACCCCTAGCTCTAATATCACTTATTGAATCAAACCTTAAACTATCTCATTAAAAATCAATTGATATGTAGTGATGAGAGTAAAAACTTTTTATAGCACTCATTTGAATTATTTATATTCCACAAGACATGTTCTAAGAGTCGTCTGTATAAGTAGAGCATCTCTCAAGAGAGTTTTACATAGGTTTGTAAAGAAGAAGATCTGAGGAGGAAGAATTGTTAGAAGAATGGCATGTTTGATGAATTTCAAATTTTAAATGCAAACCTGGAATACAGATAAAACCATGAGTTGGCTAAAAGTGAGGATTAACCATATAAATATGTTGTAGAGTGAGGACACGGTCATGATGAATGATGAAGGTGATTGATTAGAGAAGTCTGCAATTTGTTGTGGTGCGGGTACGACTTGAACACTACTATCACTACTAGTACTACTGTTATTCTCTCTCTCTCTGTTCTCGTATTTTACACCTGCCACGAGGAAAAAGGTCTCTCTCTCTCTCTCCTACCGAAAACCGGGGAAGTTGCTTAACCCAAACGATAATGCAAAGAGAAATGCTACGGAAATTTTTACCGCTTTTGTTATCGATAGCACCAAAACGATGTCGTTTTAGGTACTAAAGTGGATTTCTTCCCGATAAGAATCAACTTTAATTTCTTCTCGGTAAGAATCAATTTAGTTAAACGATGCCGTTTTATACCAAAACGACGTCGTTTTGATGATACCAGTAAGAAAAGCGGTAAAAATTTCGGTGAACGTAACATTTCTCTAATGCAAAACGCTATCGCTGGCTCATCGTCCTCCTTTTCTTCTTTTCTTTTTATTTTTATTTTAGGGTGAAATACACTGATTAGCCTTGAGATTTTAAGTTAATACATAAAGCTTAATATTTAAAAAATGACAATAACCTCCCCTAAAGTTTGAATCTTGTAACAGATTTTTCTATTTTACACTAATCACCCTTGAAATTTTAGATTAATACACAAAGCATCCCAGACGTCAACTGAATAGTTATTAAAATATCATATATGCCATTCTTTTTGATAAAACTATTATATACTCCACAAAAATGTTGATTGAATGACCAAAAAATAATAGTATTTTAAACATAAGAGAATTTAATTTAAGCACATGGAAAACACGTGATCGATTTTTATCACTATTTCAATCAGATTAGTAATAAAAAAGGTATAAATAATGCAATTAAATAGTTAATGGGTCATATGATTCACTTTTTGATCATTCAATTAACATCTTTGTGTGGTATTAATAATTTTATCAAAAAAATGACATATATGGTATTCCAATCACTATTTAACTGACGTCATAGACGAGCTGTCAATTTTGCTAACGGACAATTGACGTCAAGGGTGCTTTGTGTATTAACCCAGAATTTTAGAGATGATTAGTGTAAAATGAGAAAAATCTGTTACAAGTTTCAAATATCAAAAGAAGTAACTGTTATTTCTTGAACGTCAATTTTTTTTTTTGACCCTTCTTTTTAACTTGGGTAAATTTTACTTACCTCAAAACATTTAGACATCTCCTTGTAATTTTTAAAATTGTACAATTTTTTTATTTATTAAAATAAAAAAATAAAAAAAACATAATTCAAATAATTTATTTTGTATAACTTTCTGAATAATCATTCTTGCAAAAATGATAAATTTTGCGTGTCAAAAATCACTTGAAACATTTGGAACCAAATAAAATACGTTTGATCTCCATTCATTCAATGCTTAGCTGATTATGATATTTATATACAGAGACACACATCTATACATATTTACATAGTTCATGGCATCTCAAAAGTGCGAAAGATCATTGAACAAATCTTTGACTTGAACAAAACAGAAATCTTTCCCCACCACCAGGTGGTTTTGATTTCAAGTCTCTTATATATATATATATATATATTTTAAATAGGAGTTCCACTGCATAATACATGTGTTGTAAAAAAGAGAACAAATGATATGTGAATCTGGCTTTACCAATTTTAAACTAATAACCATCCATTAAAAAAGCTTGAATGGGTACTACTCTTCTATCATTTGTTTCAAGAAATTCACAATGCTTTTCAATATCTAAAACATCCAAACCTAGCTAGGAGGATCTCGGAATGCATCTTGCCTAACACCAAAACATGAGGCTCCCACCTTATAGGATTCTAAAGTAAATTTCACTAGGAAAAGAGAATTAAAAGCTAATTAAATTCATATTTTCATATAGAAAGATAGATTATAGAAATTAATCTCTCTCGGCCATGTTGGTCCAGCTAAAAAAAAATTTAATTTTTATTTTTATTTTTGGCAAAAAATATGAAAATGAGATACAAAATCAACGTTTCTTTTTGGAGATGACTAAAAAATCGTATACTTTTTTTAGCAATGAACTAGTACAAAATCATTGATGGAAGTTTACTAAAAAATTTAAGTCAAAACGATCTACCCTTTTAAAAACTAGGCAAAAAATCATTTATCCAACCAAAAAAAATTAGGGTAAAAAAGGGCCAAAAAAACTCAATTTTTAGCCTAAAAAAATCTAAAAAATTTAGGCTAAATGGGGTCAATCTATTCCTAAATTTTTATTTCAAGACAAGTTACAGTTATATGGAGTGTTTACAATTGTTGTAGTGAAAATGAATTTTTTACTTCTACTTGAGAGATTTTAGATTTTGACTATTCAATAGACGTTGTTAAAGTATTGTATTTATAATTGTTGTGAGATTATAAATTTAAAAATATAAATTGTGTTTCTAATAAAAACTGCCTATCCTATTAATACAGCGCAATGCCCCCCCAAAACAGACCCAAATATTTGGTATTGCAGCTTTTTTACTCTTTCTTTTAGCTACAATAGTAGTAAAGAAACTGTATCAAAACAAGACGCAAATGGCATCATGTTTTTTGTAATGTCTGACGTGGAGTATGCATGGCCTTTTATTAATTTAAAATAAGTTGTCGTGGATTGCACCTAAGCTCGCATGAACTCGGTCAACAACTGCAGAGGTTATGGGAGTTGTTTGTTAAAGAACCTTGGTCTGAGGTAGCCTGAATGCAAGAGTTCGACAATGCCTAAAGGTTATCCTTTCACTGCCCTTTCTGTACCATGTGTCAATATCTGGTTTGCTATAGAGCTCGATTAAAGCATGGAACTCGAAGTGGCCAACCATCCTTAGGCATTGTTTGGGCGGAAATTGGAGCGGTTCGAGTTTCCCTATAAATAAGGAACCCGAACCGACCCACTGTTTACCTTGTACCTTGACCATTCTAGAGAGAGAGATTGGGAGAGAGAATCAGAACATCTATGAACTAACGCCATCGTACCATCACTGCACTGACATCTCCGATAGTATTTCCATCGCCGACGGTCTTGTTTTTGTTCACCGACAACCCCCGAACAACCATTGTAAGTCTCATTTATAGTTTTTCAAAGTATATGTATTTTCTAATTTCTTTGCCCCTTGATTTCGTCTAAGTCAGTTTTAGATCACCCATTAGATCATCTACTATCGTCCATTTTGTGCCTTAGATCTTCATTCTTCACAAACCTATCTTTGGAAATGCTAGAATTGCTTATTTGAGTCTGTCATGGTCACCCGTCCACCATTGGCAAGCGACTGTTAAGCTTTTTGGACATCGAGGGCTCTAGATTTTCCCTTGATCCATTTTCACTGTTGAAATGGTTTTGACTTTTGCTTGTGTTGCCGGATCTCGTAGTGATAATTGGTCGGTGTGTTAGGGTTAGGATTTTGCCACCAAGTCGGTATTGTACTAAGAAAACTTCAAAGCGTAGGGATGACTTAAGTGAGGTGCCACAAACAAACAGAAGCTCTGGTATCGTATAGTTAGCCCACGTAGGGTAGAGCTCTGAACTCACTTGCAATTCGGCTAGTTTTGCTCCTGTATGTTTACTGCTAACCCAAACTAGGCGAGAGCTTAATCTGACAGGATTTTATTTTATTTCAGAATATAGAACTTAACGAGCCCAACAACTAGTGCACAACGACGTTGCCATAGCTAGCTTTAGAAGCAATCACAAGATCTTGAACGACGTCCTTGTAAAGCTTGTAGCTGACCACCACGAGCTCCTCTGAGCACCCTTCAATCTCATTGTATAGCTCCCAATACCTCTTGTTGTAATTGTGGAGCGTCTCGTTCTTTCTCTTGTGAAACGTAAGGAGGAAACTCATTCTTTTTGGCGCTTTAGTATTGACAACAAACTAAGCCACAAATAACTCGGACAACTAGAGAAAACTCCTGATTGTCCTAGGGAGAGCTTCTCGAACCACTTCAGCCCGAGGTCACTTAAGCTCAAGGGAAACACCTTGCACATCAGTGTGTCAAGGTTGTTTTAGAGCGCCATCATTTGTCGAAAATGGTTAATGTGTGACATCGGATTCAATTTTTCGTCATACATTGTGAATTTCGGGGGGTTAAACTTCTCCGTAGGTTCCATCCCCTCAATCTCGAGCATGAATAGGGTTTGGTACCGCGATAGGATTTGTTTCTTTGTGTAGACCTCAAGCTGCTTTGGCAACCAGCTTTGCCTACAAGTCACCTTCTCCCCGACTTTATTTGACTTTATGGAACCCTTTGCCTGCCTGAAGCCAAGGTCTGGCCATCGCCTTGACTTTCTGCCTCATCGTAGCATCACAGAGCATTCTTGCCCTTCGAGCCACCCCGAGGTGATGCATCTTGCATGACCGCCCATACCTCGGATGACACTTTACTTGCCTTGTGAGTAGGCATTTTCAAGATGTTGCCCATCAAGACTTGCTTCATTTCTTTCATTTCGCCCTACATGCACCATATGGCCGAGTCCCCGCTATCTTTACTATTGGCAAGGAGAGACTAACCTAGCCTTTGCTTGGAGGGGCCCATGGCCACCCTCTGAGCATTGGCTAGTAGCTCTGTTCCTCTCTCGCTCTGCAATCTTGGTACTAGAGGGTACTTTCATTGGGCTTCCCGATGGCCTCTGTTGTTGTTGTTGCTCCTACATGTCATTAGAATCAATTTTGTTGTGTCTAAAGTCGATTTTTCAAAAACAGCACCATTGTGGGGTTGGGGGTAGAGAGAAAGTCGAACACAAGCGATAGCGGTGGATGACAAGCGGTTCCTGATGGCTGGATATTATACAACGGGCCTGCAAAACAACAACAATGAGAATGATAGTCTGGAGTTATTTCTGGGATGGCTCTCCGACAGTCGAGAAAGTCGAACACAAGCAATAGCGGTGGATGACAAGTGGTTCCTGATGGCTGGATGTTGTACAACGGGCTTGCAAAATAGCAACAATGAGAATGACAGTCCGAAGCTATTATGGGGATGGCTCTCCGACAGTCAAGTTAGTGATCGGAAAAGAAGAGAGCAAATGCAAGGCTCTTGGTTTTGGTTTGAGAGATAAAGTCTGGAGAGAGAGAGGGGGGGTTATTCCTTACATGTTAGAGAGAGTTTGTCCCCTTTTATAGTGCAGCTCAGTGCGTGTGAGGGTACTCCGACTGCCATATCAACGAGTAGGCGGTTGACCCAATCATGCCCCTAGAGCGTGGTTGGTAGCTCACTCATTGTATCATCGGAGTTTGGACCCAAGCATGCAAGTGGCAGAGAGCACTTGACATGTACGTTACCCTCTGACCCTGAAGCCTAGCCTTGGGCATCTCCGCCGGGATAAGTTTATCGACTAAGCTCTCGAGCAAAGATGCCAACTGAATTTGCTATGAAGCGACAATCCATCGGCGGCGCTGGACTAGGAGTGAAGAGGATATTTTATCCTCACACAGTTGTACTACATTTGTTATCTTGATGACTCTTTGATTGAGCATAAGCGAGGGACAGACTTGGAAATCAATGGTCAGACCAGTGCGTGACCGAACACGCATGACCTTTCCTTTTCCAAGAAAGATAGTATGATACGAGGAAATGAGGTTGCCTCCCATTGTAGTAGCCTGAAAGTCTGACATTATGATTTCCACTAACTGAAAGAACAACTTCCTGATTCCATTCAAATTCAAGTTCCAAACTGAGTCTCTACTTTCTCTGGAATCAGAACACACAATCGGATAGGTGTTGAATTGCCTTTCTTACAAACAATGCCCCCCTTCTCATTTGTGGATGGACCTTTACTAGGAAGGCCCAATGTTGCCTGCACACAACAACAATGTACTCTCTATCAATTCCTCTATTTCTAACCAAATGAATGCAATCACACAAATCAGAAGATATTTGGGTCACGGACATTCCAAGTTATTCCTAGTCTTCCATCGTGGGTATGTCAACAAGGACCCTAGGGATTCCTTTGATTTATTACTGACACTGAAATGTTACAACAAAAGTGGCCAATGTAACATCAAAACAAATAAGTTACAGGTAATCCCTTGTCCAACAAGTAAGGTAATTTATATGCGGAAGTGTTAGGATATAACTAGAGGTAATTACTTGTCCCATCTCAGAGTACTAGACGTAACACTTACCGTAAAAAAAAAGGAGGAGAAATTAATTATTCGTTCTAATAATTAGGTTCAACCAGCAAAATAAATCAAGGAGGTGGTGACAAAGCCAAGCACCCCCCACAAAAATTGACCAGTTCACTGTTTGTAAAGTGATGTAGTCCTAAGAGATGAGCATGTGGAAAGTCCCACCCAGCTCCCAGTCCCACCATTCGTACAATCAAGATACTAATTGGAAGGAAAAAAATTCACCATGGGTCCCTATAGTTTAGCCAAAG
>CM018897.1:460415-462915 GCA_009663005.1 Actinidia chinensis | reverse complement strand
TCACCAAATGAACTGAACAAAGGGCACAAAAGAGAATGGGTCATCCATCTAACATGATCAAGAGCACACATTATCAAGTGTCATTTTGTTGCATGATCAAGCTTTCAATTGCTTGCTACCAGCAGGTACTGTATATACACTTGCTTTGAGATCAGGATCGTACATAAACGTGACAGAAGGTATGACCCAATCAATTGTTTTATATAGTTGAGAATTTAACAGGACAAGAAGCAACCAAATTAAAAGAAAACAGAAATGTGTCTGCTAACAAGGGATTTGGGGAAGATTTCAGCAAGCAGTTTCTTGTAGCGCTTGACTGGTTGTCGAGATCTCGACCTCATGGCAGGACAGCAAACACACATACTCCCACATGCTGGGAATATCTTCCGGGAAATAAAACCCATTTTCCTACAATACATTAAAAAACTAGTAAAAATAGGAACCGGGTAAGAATTTCCTTCACATACCCAAGTAACCCATCACCAAAAATGTAGATTTAAGAGAAACTCACCAACTCCAAGGTTAAGAGGAGCAGAAAGAAAACAAAACTGTGGGAGCTAAAAAGCATAAACAAATATCACAGAAATGTCTTAAGAAACAAACAGCATATTACCTACCTTAAAACTCAACCAAAGAAAAATTGAAATAAAATCTAAAAATCAAAACGAAGGAGAGAGAAAATTACCAACTCACAGAACAAACCCAGCTAGATAAGGAAATACAAAACACCTATTGAAGACTACACACAACAAACAACAATATATATAACACTCTCCCAATAATGCACCCAATTTTCAGAATGAAAATACCCAGAGCCTAAGATGAAGAATAGACCTAGACATTGACCAACCCAGAAGAAATAAATTAAATCCAGGGACAAAAAACAAAAACTAGGGGAAAATCAGGGAAACAAACCCAGAACACCCATTCCCACCGAAAGCATAAAAAGAGAAAAGTGAAAAACATACCTGTCCTTCAAGAGGTAGATCTCGTCGAAGGTTTATGCAAATGTGTATGTTTGAACTCTGAAGGACACACGCAGGGAGAAATGAGAATCAACGGGTGTATCAAACAAAACAGCAGTGTAGAGAGCGAGAGGGAGATGATCACGTGATAACAGTCAGGTTTTAGAGAGAGAAAAGCGACCCGCTTCACGGTTTTGTGTCAGAACTTGGAAGACTAGAAATAAAAAAACCCATCAGCGCTTTTGCTTTCTCTCTCTCTCTCCTCCTCTTTTTTTTTTGGATTCGTACCATAAAATAAATTTGAATATAAAAAGTGACTGACGAGCGACAATCTTTCTACGTCTTTAAATTGAAACTTGATATTTTAAAGTTACTTTATTTCGAAACTCAAGAGTGTGATTCTATTTGAACCCAACTTTTTTCTCTTCAGCCTCATAACAATCATTTTGTATCCATTTAGCTTGTTATGGGCAATAACCTAGAACTCAAAATCTAAATATTCAAGCCTCAAAAGCAATTGAGACAAATTCGGATGATATTTATCTAGCCAAATTCCAGCACCAGTCACTCTTCAACATGATATTTACCATGGGAGTGTAGTGTTTGAAGTAGAGAGAAAAAAAACGAGAATAGACACTCGCGATAGTCCTACGGCTGTGTGGATGGCTTCAACCAATCAACCTCCAGTGTTCTAGCTTGGGGCGGTTCTTGAATAACCTCTGGATCCCCGAATGCTGGCTGAGTTCTGGATGATCCTGCCTTTGAACTCTCCTCCCCTCTGTGTGCAGAAACAAGGCAGTCTTGCTCTAGACTCACAGCTCGGGGAGAGAACTCCGGTGTCCTAACTGTAGCATAGACACAATGAGTTCGGCCGCTGAAGCTATTTCTGAAAAATAGCTCTCCAACGGCTGTTAGTGAGTAGGCGACTGACTCAACCATGCTCTTAGGGCTTGACTAGTAGTCAATCATCATCACGCCAATATCTCCATCTGGGTATGGGGGATGTAAGAAGAAATTTTATCGTGTAAGTTACTTTCTGTCCCCTGACATCCCTCGGTATTGCCATCGGTTGTTGCCTCTCGTCCAAGTTTTTAACGCGATTATTATCTCGAGCTTACTAAATAGCGACAACTTTGAAGTAACGATATTTTGATCTCGAATAATGGCACTGTTCAATAGTGTCTGCACAGAGGTCCAGCGCAGAGGACCACCGAACTTACTTTATAG
Organism: Actinidia chinensis; assembly: GCA_009663005.1. Lineage (NCBI taxonomy): Eukaryota > Viridiplantae > Streptophyta > Magnoliopsida > Ericales > Actinidiaceae > Actinidia > Actinidia chinensis. The sequence continues at coordinate 460,723 of CM018897.1, read as the reverse complement.
CGATAACTCGATGGAAGTCACCTGCCCTAGCAAGGCCAATGATCAGTAATGTCTGCACCTAGTTTTGACGCAAAGGACTACTGAACTTACTTCATAGCAATGTTCGGCAGAGGTTCATGTCCTAGTAAGGCCCTATTGTATATATTGTCCCCTTACATTTACTCTTCAATAATATTTGGGTTTCTTGGTCCAAATAGAAGGATTCAACCTTCAATCATGGAGATTCTTGGTTCTTGTGGTTCAAAACCTAGGTTTAGATTATTTTCGGGGGTGTAGTTATTTCCAGAGGAGATGGTGTTAGAAGTCGT
>CM018897.1:337915-342915 GCA_009663005.1 Actinidia chinensis | reverse complement strand
TCCGACGATCGGCTTCTTCGTCTGTCTGCCAACTGAGAGTCCTTGTCTTTCAGGACTTGCTTCGCCAACTCGGAGGTGGACACGATGACGTTTTGTGTTGGGCCGAACCACACCGAGAGGATGGGCCCGTAGGACTGGGCCCACTCCGCGAAGCACCGGAACCTCACCGGCTTTATGTGGTACAAGTTGCCCACGACCGGCCACGGCCGTGGGCCCGGCGGGAGCCTAAACCTGAGCTTTTGGTATATATTGTATGCGACCAAGATCACTATGGCGAAGGCTCCAAGCAGTAGAGAGAGCGCCATGAAGAGAGAGAGAGAGAGAGAGAGAGTGGGAAAGAAGATGGTGTTAATTGGGTGCTGGTTGAAGAGATAAGGATATGGCTTACAGACCGAGTCTTAATATAGAAATTCCATAAAAGCATAAAAAAGACTTTCCAAATTTGAAAGTATTTTTTTTTCTGTACTATTGATAGTCTAAATAGCACTATCGATAGTGATAAATCTACAATTTTTTTTTATTGTTGGAGCCCTAAAAATTGGGTTTTTGAGGTGAATCTAAAACTTAGGCTGAATTGACGTGAGCCCATAGCGTTAATGATTATGACTGCTTAATTTACCACACCACAATCCCCATCCCTACGTTAGTCGCCGCAGGCCCTTGCCCTCCACACCACTCTATTGTATCATTGTTTTGAAGTTTTGACACCAAATTAGTTAGAGAATTACTCTACTGCATTCAATAAATGATATTATATATATATATATATATATATGGGGATTGTGGTGTGGTAAATTAAGCAGTTATAATCATTTATATATATATATAATTATTAATTATTTAAACAAAAAAGAATAAATTTTATTTTTTAAATACGGTAAACGCTTTAGGCCCTTAATTTTGAAAAAAAAAATATCCTCAATTATTTAGTACCTTTTATGTAGGTTCAATTTCTTTAAAAAAATGTGAAGCATCTAATTTGCAAGTTTAGGAGCCCAAAAAAGGAAGTAGAACGAAATATAATTTTAAAAAATAGAGAAATTAAAATGAATATATTAAAACACAGGCATGGGATACAAAATGTAATTTTAATAAAAGTACAGAATATATTATGTCACGCACGACTTTAATTAAATTGAATATATTAAAACAAAAACACAAGATATAAAATAAAATTTTAAAAAACATAGGAACTAAACTGAATATATTAAAGTTTTATTATGATTTTTTTGTATTTTTTTCATAATTTATTTACACATTCACATTCCAGTTATTGAACAATAGGGATGGACCAGCTATTGGGGGGAAACCTTTTCGTTATCTAGTTGATCAAAAGTTTTTGTATTATTTAAATTTGCTAAAGTGTAGTAAAAAATAAAACTCTACTGATTAGGAAAATTCCTTGTCAAAATTTAAAAAATAAATAAATTATTTATAAATTTAGCACGAGAAATGATTGTCAAGTCGTAATAAGACATTAAACCCCACTAAGATCCATTAAGATCTCACCAGGTTTAAATGGCTTTGAACGTACCACGCGATGATGAGTTTTTTATTTTTATTTTGATATTTTTTTTTGTTTTTAGTGATTATTTTTTGATGTTTGATTAAAATTTTATATTTTTTTCAATTCTTGTCGATAAAAAGAGTCTGAAAATATAAAAAAAAAATTAATTTAAAAAAAACACTAAAAAAGAGTATTTTTAATTAAAAAAAGAGTGCAAAAATTATTTTTCTTTTTTATTATAGATCTTATTGATTCGAATTACTTATATCCACAGCTGACCTATCCGCCTTTACAAATTGTGGTTGTTTGTTTGACTCACTTGGCTGGCTTAACTCAGCGGTTTAGAGGATTAGATATTTAAATTCGAGAGAGAAAATCTTAACTTTGATTTTACGAGTCAGCAAACAAGAGTCTATGAAGACTGAAGTACTGATTTAGCTGTATTCATTAACTAGGTCGAAAATGATTCCATCCCATTATTCTGGCAGCACTCACAGCACCTACCCCCGTCAACAGAGCCATAGATGGCTGGATCCAATAGAGCCATGGATGGCTGTGAATGTGACACGTGACTGTACCCAAGGAATAGATGGGCGACAACTTTTTTTGGTTAGCCCCAGAGTCATTGAATGAGAGAGTTGGTTGTCATTTATCAGTGTTTGGTGATTGTACATGGAGTTGGTTGTCATTTATCAGAAATGCTATTGTCACCGAAAGTTTAACCGCTTTTATTATCGATAACATCAAAACGATCTCGTTTTGGGTACTAAAATAGATTTCTTCCCAATAAAAATTAACTTTAATTTCTTCCCAGTAAGAATCAATTTAGTTGAACGACGTCGTTTTGGTGCTATCGATAACAAAAGCGGTAAAACTTTCAGTAAACGTAGCATTTCTCGTCATTTATAGAGTAAAGGCCCACATATACTGTTTTATGCTATTAAATAAAGCAGTTTTCTTATATTTAAAAAAAATCTTATAAATTTTTTGTGCAGAATATATAATATATTCTCAATTTATGCCTTTCAATTTAAAATAAAACTCTCACTAAAATGAATTTTATTTACAACCGCGTCGTGTCGTTTGGGATACCAGTTATGTTTTGGATAAATTGCCTTTTAATGAATTTTCAGAGCAGAATAAGGTCGATTAGAGGTAAAAGAATTATCCCAAATACAAGTTTTATATTTATTGATTTTTAAACCAAGGAGAAAAGAATACAAACAAAAATTGTATCCAAATCACAGTTTTAGAAACAGATTTGTCCAGAGAATAAGAAAAAAATAAGAAGAAAAGAAAAAATGTAAACCATTAAATTCATTAATTTTTTCTCCATTAAATCATTAGTTCAAACACAACTTTAAAGGTTATTCACTATTGAAATGATGTACCTTCATCTCATTAACATTTGAGGGGAAAAAACAAAATGAAGAAAGGGACCCTAGTACTTTTTTGGGGGCAACTTTTTCATTAATCTTTTGAAATTTGAACGTTGTAGGCTTGTAGCTCGTTAAAAAATAAATTTAACTTTTGCTAGAGTAGCTTCAATTATTGGAGTTGCCCTAATGGAGAAATGCTATATAAAATATATATTACTATTCGTGAGTAATTTATAAATTACTATAAAAATGTATTATAAATATATATAGAGTGCATCTATAGCTATTTCCAAAATCAATCTATAATATAAGACACATTAGTTTTTGAATATCAAAATACTATCTAAGGTTGAAATCCATTTAACTTAATTTAATGGCTGAGATTTCACTTGAGATTATTTTTTTTTCAAAAATATCGCTTTCTTCTTCTCAAATGTGTGACCCTCACATAGGTTGTGATCTAAAGACTAAAAAATTTTTTAAAATTGGACATATTTTTTACTCATTGAATTATTTTTTTAGTGGAATCCACAAAATAATAATATAAAATACCCATTTATTTCTCTCATTTCTTTCAAACTAACAACACTTTTATAAAATTATTATACTTTTTATTTATTTTTTATTTTATAGCAACGTATCTCTTATCTGACGTTTATATTTCATTTATTTTTTAAAATTATAAAACTCTAATGAGTAAGCTTAATATGTGGCCTATTTTTTGCGTATTATCAGTGAGCACTGATAATTACTAGTGCTTTATAAAGCTCAATTCTTTATTCGGTGATGCGGGACAAAACATAAAAAGTGTGAGGTTGAGTATTTTTTAATATTTTAATTTAATAATTACTTTGATTCGGTTTTTTAAATTAATTTTGTAAAATATATTTTAAAAAAAAATAGTTCAGTTGCTTAAGATCTCCTTCCCATACACCGACACTCACTAGGAAATTAAAATTGCACCTACCTTCTACTGACAAAAATAAAAAATAAAAATAGAGATATCAAGTCAACTCAACATTAACTTGAAACATATAACAGGACTTGGGAGGCTGGCTGATATTTATAAGATCTAAATTATTAATTTTATATAAGGTGACTCGTAGATTATTTATATAAAAAATTAAATTAATTAAGAATAAATAATCACATCTATTTATAATTAAAATAGACTGGATATGTAAGTATGATTTCAAGGATAAACGTTGTATTTTTTTTTATAAACAAAATTCTCATAAAATTAATTCACATTTGTTTTAAAAAAAGTAGACGGACCAATTACAACTGAAAATTAAAAATTGAGAAAAATAATTTTTTTAATTTTTTTAATTTAATTTTTTAAAATTTTATTTTTAAATAATCGGATTAATCGTCCAATTATAAGACGAAGGTTGCAAGATTTTTTAAACATCAATCATGTGAGCCCCAAATTTGCTGCACCACCAACCCCCGTCCCATTCCCGACATGAATTAAAGAAGCAAGTGGGAGGGTGCCAACGTAGTTCCAACTTCCAATAATATCTCACCAGTTTTAAATGGCTCTGAATGTACCACGCCAAACGAAAGCCAAGTTTTGGTGATGAGTTTTTGGTTTTTGATTTTTTTTTTTGTTTTCAGTGATTTTTTTCGACGTTTAATTAAAATTTTAATATCTCGATCTGATGTTTTATACTCATAGCATTTTTAGTAATTTATCAGGAACGAAATCTTAACTTTGATCAAAATCTTTAACTTTAATTCCGCAAATCACCAAAAAAGAATAAAGTGGTGTTTAGACGGGCTCGCCTACATGATGCGCCCACATCCACCTATTTGGGAGTGGATGAGATTTTTTTTTTAGTAAAGTCTATTTCCAAATAAATAAATATAAACGTGTCACGCAAATGAACTCCTGATAATATCACGGGCTCCAGTCAATCTGAACACCACTCAAAAAATTATATGAAGCTGTATTCATTTAACAAGGCAGAAAATGATTCCAGCTCATTATTCTTGCAGCGGTCTCACCACCTACCCCGTGAATGTAACACGTGATTGTACCCAACGACTGGATGTGCGACAACACGTGAATGCGATAAAATACTTCAAAATATTGACCACGTGATATTCAACAA
>CM018897.1:332915-335415 GCA_009663005.1 Actinidia chinensis | reverse complement strand
ATCGAGTAATTTAAAAATAATTTGTGTTTTGAGAAAAAAAATAGAGAATTTTTATTCATTTAATTGGTGTATTTTTAAGGGTAATCTTTTTATTTTTTTCAAAATTATTAGCTCCAATAGACAATCTTGATAATAGTTTCAAAAGTAAGGAAGATTAGTACTATTTCAGAACAATAAGGAAATGACTATAATTGTAAAAAAATTTAGAAAATCAATGAAATTTATCCAAATTACAAAAATTGGCTGAAGAAAAATTTCTTGGGTTCCAATAGTATCACCATTAGTTAAGAGATTTAATTGAATGTCAAAAAGACTACATTGTCATCCGAGGTAGCTAAAATTGTCTGAAATTAGGATAAGAATTTTTAATAAAAGTTTTAAAATATAATTTAAAATTTTGGAGAAAATATTCATGATTGATTGATTTTGTAATAATATATATAGAAATGGAGATTTGAATTAGAATTGGTATGAATAATAATACACTTTATAGTCATCGCCACTGTAATTTTAAAAATAACACTGACCTCTCTTACTTTTGAAACTAATGTCAAGGATACCTCCTGAAACTAAGTTTTGTACAAAAATTATAAACTTGCCTTTTCCTTTAAAGTTTTTTAAAACAATTCTCAATATTAAGATTAAAATAAATAAATATTCTATTTTTTCCTTTTAAAATACCATTTATTTGTAAGTTACTTCATTTTAAATTTTTTTATCACTATTTTTTTTTAAAAAAATTATTTAATTATTTTAATTTTTAAGTACTCCTAATAAAAATGTTATCTAAATATTTTACTTTTTAAATAAACTTCATAGGGCGATCTTTGTAATCTCTTTTTTTTTTAAAAAAAATAGAAAGAATATTTACTTATTTTAATTGGTGTACTGAGAATTTTTTTGAAAACCCTAAATCATAGGGCAATCTTATTAGTTTTGTACAAAAATTAGCTTCATAGAAAAATCAAGACATTAGTTTCAAAAATAAAAAAATTTAGTGTTACTTTTAAAATTATAGGGAGGTAGTCGTATTTTTCAAAAAGCATAGGGGAGTTTAGTAAAATTTACCCTAAATACATTTTTAATTTAATTTTTTTTTTTGTCTATTGGAGATTTGCGTTAGTGATGCATCTACCACCCAATTCTCCGGTTTATAGGGTAAATTATAGTAAATCCCCCTAAACTATGATCCATTTTCACTTTGCCTTCTTGAAGCTAAAAGATCAACACTTAACCCCCTCTAAGTATACGAATCAGAAATAAGGTTAACACCATTAATGGAAAATATCAAATTACTAGTTTACCCACCCAACCCTATTTGTATACCAAAAAAGAACAACCTAATGACATTTCAAATAAAACCAAATTAGAAAATTGAAGGACATTCAACTCTCCAAAATTGATTCTTAAACACTGTCACATCCAAATACTTTTGACAACCATGGTTGCTGGTGGCAGTGATGCTCAGGAGTTGATGGCTGTTAGAGGTGATGGGTTTGACGAGTCTCGCATCGACATCCATGTCTCCTTGTACGAAGGGAGGTTTGGAGGCCCAAAATCAGATTGTGACGGTGGCTTGGTGGCCTGTGAAGAAAGCAACTGCGTTGGCTCTTGTGTAAAGCGGTGGCGGCGGCGTTCGCGCAATACCATGGTGATAGCAATGGCTATGGTGGACGTCACAGGATTGTTATAGATTACACATATGTTATATCTGTAGTCTCTCTGCATGTGTTATTTACAAAATTAAGTATTTATGAATTTTTCTAATAAAGAGAAAATTTTACAGTTTTAAGTCAATGGAGGGCAATTTTGTCCCTTAAATTTCATTACCTATGTCATGTGCACATGGCATTTTCCATCCATAAACCTAACATATTTGTAACGGAAGGTATAAAGTTCCAAAGCTCAAATGCGTTAAGGAAATGGGTCATCGTTTAGATGCGTTTATTATAATTTACCCAAATATATATGCCAATTGTAGGAAATATTATTCAGTGCTTTGGATGCATTTTAACGAGATGTTTTTGTGGAGCTACAATGTGTGTGGTTCTAAATTACACTCTCACCAATCACTTTAAAATTAGAGCACTATTAAAATTTGCCCTAAGAGCACTAAATAATTTCTCACCAATAAGTTATCTCAAACTATCTGGAAAAGGACAAATTACAATGACCTTCCTTAAAGTTTAGGTTTAATATAGATTCCCCTCACCTTTTGAAAATTTCAGTTTCAGTTTTTTGTCTCTAACTAAACGGTGATTCTATTTGTACTCAAGAAGTAACCCTTTGGCCCCAATTGTCACGCCCGCCATGTAGAGATATACACTATAAATAAACATAATTTAACGGAATAATAATAATTAACGACATATTGTCATTACATCAAAGTACAACTAATTTATCTTTTTCGCAGGACAATGCTCTCCATGAGCTATCAAATATAAAACTAAAATGATATCTCATGGACAATGCACACACCGGGCCAAAAAGAATATTATAA
>CM018897.1:322915-330415 GCA_009663005.1 Actinidia chinensis | reverse complement strand
CTCGACGCCATCAACACTGGAGCAGGCGCCCCAGTAACTGTCGACACACTAATTAAACAGACAGAACCGCCGTTCATAGAGAGGATATTGAGGGCTCGAATTTCATCAAAGTTCAAGTTCCCCGTCCAGCTCGGTATTTACGAAGGAAAAATAGATCCAATGGACCACCTGGACTCGTACAAGAGTCTAATGTCGCTCCAAGGTTGCGCGGATGTGGTTATGTGCAAAGTGTTCTCCGCCACTTTGAAGGGACCCACCAGGTCATGGTTTTGAAAACTGTCGCCAGGGACCATTGATTCCTTTGGCGATCTCAGTCGACTCTTCGTAGCCAATTTCATGAGCTGCAGAAATTGCCAAAAGAATACTTCTCACCTTTTCACCATTCATCAAAAAGAGACTAAGAGCTTGAAAGACTTGGTGAAACGATTCAATCAGGCTATTTTAGAAGTCGAGGATCCCAGCGACAAAGTAATAATTATGGCGATGATGGAAGGACTCCGACCTGGCCCGCTGTTCGACTCCCTTTCTAAAAACGTTCCTGAAACTTTATCCGCACTCCAGAGCAAAGCCGACAAGTATATCGCCGCAGAGGAGTTGGCCGAGGCCAAACGAAGGCGACGAGGGAAGGATGATCAAAAGAGGAAGGAACCTGATACGAGGCGACCTGATTATAGGGAAGAAACGAGGTACAAGAGACCTGACCGAGATCCCAAACGATCCAATGATAGGCGTCCTCGCACTCCTCCTCGCCGACCTGATTTTACTCTACTGCCACTCAACGCCCCTGTCGCCCAAGTACTCTCAGAAATTAAGCACGAAGAGTTCGTCAAATGGCCCGGAAAGATCAAAACTGACCCCCAGAAAAGGAACAGGAACAAATATTGTGAATTCCACCGGGACCACGGACACAATACTGAGGATTGTTTTCAACTGAAGGAACAAATTACCAACCTCATTAAGAGGGGTTACCTGAGGAAGTATGTAGCTGCTCGCCCCCCACCCAATTCCCCTGAAAGAAGGTACGGAGATAACAGACCAACTGCGGGCGATATACAAACAATTCACGGAGATTTTGGGTCGGGCGGTTATTCAACTTCATCCAGAAAAAGGCATGCCAGAAGTGCCCGTGGACCGGTCGACGAGGAAGTGTACAATCTCTCATCGCCATTCGTTGCTAACCAAACACCCATCACCTTCAGCAGCGACGATTTGAGAGGCGTGCACTTACCCCACGACGACGCCCTGGTGGTCTCGGCCGTCATAGCCAATTTCAACGTCCAGAGGATCTTAATCGACAACGGGAGCTCGGCGGACATCTTGTTCATCTCAGCGTTCGAGAAAATGATTTCCATACCCCCTGATCGGATTTGGAGGAAATACGACGCACCCCTTGGGATGGATCAACTTACCAATAACCCTGGGAACCGAACCACACCAGACAACCGTATGGCAGGATTTTATTGTGGTAGATTGCCCCTCGCCTTATAACGCCATCCTAGGGCGACCTACGCTGGGAGGAATCAAGGCGATCACTTCTACTTACCACCTGAAGATGAAATTCCCCACCTTGACTGGGATAGGCGAAGTAAAGGGCGATCAGAAAGTAGCTAGGCAATGCTTTATCACAGCCATGAAGGTTGGAACTTCCGTTCAGTCTGCCCAATAGCAATCACAGAAGGCGGGCGATGACACGGGGGTATTGAGAGAGGAGGTAGAACAGCTTATCCTAGAAGGCCCCAGAGAAACCGAAAATACCAAACCTCTCGAAGAAGTCGTCCCAATCTCCGTTCACCCAGGCTACCCAGATCGTCAAGTCATGATCGGAACAGAGCTCACCGACGAATTGCGTATCGCCTTAATAGATTTCTTGAAAAAGAACTCAGACGTGTTCGCCTGGTCACAAGGTGACGTCCCTGGTATTGACCAAGAAGTCGCCATGCATAAGCTGTTCACTAAGCCTGAATACTCCCCAGTCCGCCAGAAACGGAGAAAGTTCGCCCCTGAACGCCTGAAAGTCATTGAAGACGAAATAAGCAAACTCATCAAAGCTAATGTTGTCCGAGAAGTCCACTATCCGGATTGGCTCGCCAATGTCGTCGTCGCCCCAAAAAAGGGGGGAAGTGGAGGGTGTGCGTAGACTTCACCGACCTCAACAAAGCTTGCCCGAAAGACAGTTTTCCTTTGCCTAAAATCGATCTGATAGTCGACGCCACCTCCAAGCATGAGCTCTTGAGCTTTATGGATGCCTTCTCGGGTTATCATCAAATTAAAATGTATCCTCCTAACGTTGAGAAAACTTCCTTTATCACGGAATGGGGGCTATATTGCTACAAAGTCATGCCGTTCGGGTTAAAGAACGCCGGGGCAACGTATTAGAGACTGGTCAACAAGATGTTCAATGCACAAATTGGGAAGACTATGGAAGTTTACATAGATGATATGCTGGTTAAAAGTCTCCACGCACAAAACCACATCGCCCACATTGAAGAAGCATTCGACACACTGCGGCGGCACAGAATGATGTTGAATCCCTCTAAATGCATTTTTGGAGTGTCTTCTGGAAAGTTTCTGGGATTCCTGGTCACCAAGCGAGGAATTGAGGTGAACCCGGATCAAATACAAGCCCTTATCGCAATGAGATCGCCAAGGAATATCTGAGAAGTGCAGCAACTGACTGGGCGAGTAGCCGCCCTGAACAGATTCGTTTCCAAATCTGCGGACAAGTGCCTCCCGTTCTTCAAAATCCTGAGAAAGAGCCAGACCTTTCAATGGAGTGAGGAATCTGAAAATGCGTTCCAACAGCTGAAAGAGTATCTCGGATCCCCGCCTTTACTCTCGGTCCCCACCGCCGACGAAGATCTCTACGTGTATTTATCTGCCTCGCCCATTGCAATAAGCACAGTACTAGTCCGAGAAGAAGATAAAATCCAAAAATCGATATACTACGTTAGCAAAACTTTGATTGGTGCCGAGGCCAGATATCTAAGGGTTGAAAAGATCGCCTATGCTCTAATGATCGCCGCCAGAAAACTTCGTCATTACTTCCAGGCCCATTCCATCATAGTGTTGACAGATCAACCACTAAAGCAGATTCTGCAACGACCAGACACGTCGGGCAGACTCCTGAAATGGTCCATCGAACTTAGTGAGTTCCACATTGAGTACAAGCCAAGGACAGCAATAAAAGCCCAGGCCCAGGCTGATTTTATTGTCGAATCCACCCATGAAGACACTCCACAACCAGAGTCGACTCCTCTTGAAGCGGGAATTCCTAAAGAACCCTCAAAAGAAGACCTCGCCCACTGGATATTGTACGTTGATGGCTCTTCTAACCAGCACGGCTGCGGTGCGGGACTCGTCATACGAGCTCCATCAGGCGAACAAATGGAATACGCCATAAGAATGGGGTTCAAAGCCACCAACAATGAGGCCGAATACGAAGCCCTCCTCGCCGGCCTAAGAGTAGCAACAGAGTTGGGAGCACAATCTTTGGAAGTCTTCAGTGACTCACAACTGGTGGTAAACCAAGTCCAAGGAGATTACCTCGCCAAGGACGCAAGAATGATAGCTTATTTGGGCGAGGTGAAGGCTGTGTCCGCAAAGATCAAGGAGTTTAAGATTCACCAGATTCCCCGAGAAGATAACAAGAAGGCAGATGTCTTGGCTAATCTGGCGTCCACTTTTGAGTTTATTTCTGACAGGTGCATACCTCTGGAATTTTTAACCAGCCCAAGCATTGGAATCGCCAACCAAATCCTCCAAACAGAAGAAAATCCGACGTGGCTAGACGAAATTATTGCCTATCTCCAGAAAGGAATCTTGCCAAGGGATAAACTCCAAGCTCGCCGCCTCCAATACAGATCCGCAAGATTTTGCATTTTTAAGGGCAGGCTATACAAGAGGTCCTTTTCAGGACCACTTTTGAGATGTCTCCGACCAGAAGAGGCAGAATATATTCTACGAGAAATATACGAAGGCATATGCGGAAATCACACCGGAGCAAGATCTTTGGCGAAGAAAACTATTCGCCAAGGATATTTTTGGCCGACCATAGAACGAGATGCGGCAGCATATATAAAGAAATGCGACAAATGCCAGAGGTTTGCCCCCGTTAGCCGTCTCCCTCATACCGAGATGGTACCAATGTCCAGCCCTTGGCCATTCGCCCAGTGGGGGATAGACATTCTGGGTCCCCTACCGCAAGCTCCTTTGCAAAGAAAGTTTCTAATCGTCGCCATAGATTATTTTACTAAATAGATAGAAGCTCAGCCTCTCGCCAAGATTACTGAGAAAAATACCCGGAACTTCGTATGGAAGCACCTTGTTTGCAGATTCGGAGTCCCAAAGGTTATCATCTCGGACAACGCAAGGCAGTTCGACAATGACAGGTTCAGATTATTCTGCTCGGATCTCGCCATCTCCCATCATTTCTCCTCGCCCGGTCATCCTCAAGCTAATGGACAAGTTGAAGTAACCAACCGTACCATCCTCAGAAATTTGAAGGCGAGGTTAGAACGATCGAAAAACGAGTGGGCAGAAAACTTGCCAAGCATACTTTGGGCTTATCATACTACTAGTCGGATTCCTACGGGTGAAACTCCGTATTCCATGGTCTTCGGAACCGAATCAGTCATACCGGTGGAAATAGGTATGCCGAGCTTCAGGGTTTCGAATTTCGACAAGGAAATTAATGAGGCCGAGCTCAGAGTTAACCTAGACCTCCTTGAAGAGAAAAGAGAGAGCGCCGAGCTACGTTAAATGGCCTATAAATGCCAAGTCGCCAAGTACTACAATCAAAGAGTTAGACACCGTTCATTCCTTCCGGGCGACCTGGTTCTGCGGAAAGTAACCCTGTCAACTAAAGAACCAAATACAGAGAAGCTCGGCCCAACGTGGGAAGGTCCTTACAAGGTTATCAAAGTCTCTCCCGATTGGGGACTTATTGGTTAGAAGACCCGGACGGAAAAGCACTTTCACATCCCTGGAATGCCGAGCATTTGAAAAAGTACTATCAGTGAAGGTCATGAGAACCCATTCGCGCCCTAAATAAATTTATTATTCGGAATTTGTTACGATTCGCCTATGTTAGATCATCGTTTATACGAAAGATTGCTATCGCCATTGTTTATGTCGCCTGTATTATGATCGCCCGTCTCTATGTCGCCATCATTATGATCGCCTATATCGATGATCGCCAATATTGAGGTCGCCAGTTAAAGAAAAATGATATCGCCAATCCAAAACAAAATAAGATCGCCCGCTATCGAAATCGCCAATATTATTTCAGTTATTGAGATTTCGCCATTACTTGTGGTCGCCATTAACACAAACAAAAGACGGAGAACAAAGATTTTTCAAATGGATATATTTTTCATTCATATGGACAAATATTACATTTTAAAAAAAAATAAATAAAAAAAATTTTATACATTGGGAGCAACTCCTGCAACAGGATCTTCTCCTTCTTTCATCACCTCCTCTTCCTCGGCGAAACTTGGGTCCATCGCCATATTCGCCACGTCAACACCGAGGTTGGGGAATTGATGGATGAGCTGCCTCTTGCAAAACTCAAAGCCCTCGCTGAAGTACGTCGCAGTAGAATCTGTAACCGCTGCCTTGAATTCTCCCGAGGCTTTGAAGTCCTCAATGGCTAGCTCCTTGGCCTTCGCCAGTTTATTTGTCAGTTCTGCCACAGTGGCCTTCAGAACGTCCACCTCGTTGCCGGGCTTTGATCCTTCCTCGCTAAGCTCGGCCAGCTTATTCTCTGCCTTAAGGGCTCGCTTTTGAGTTTTTACCAATTCCAGCTCGGCGAAATCTGCGCGAGCCATATGGAAGTCTATATCGTGAAGATGCTCCTAGCTGCGGAGGGCGAGAGAAGAGGCCAACACGACCACCTGCCAAAATAACATCTCAGTATTTATCAAAAGAAACAACGCCAAGATTTTCACAAATTACCTAGCCCAAGGCATGGAAAGATTTGGCGACCTCTTTCTTGTCGGAAGCCGGAATCACCCCTGTGAGCAACCTCAGAGCCACTGAAGCATCCGACAGAGATTCGGGTCCTATGTCGCCACCAGGGGAAGAGGTCCCCGCCTCAGCAACACGCCCTCTAGCATTGATCGCCCCTCGGTTGGACTTGAATCTTTTAGGCGGCGGGGGCGGCACAGCTTCCTTTCCCTTCGAAGAGATCGGCTCGCCTATCTCGATTATGGGGATGCCTTCCCGCGTGCGTTTCTCCTGAATGACGACTCCTTTGGTGAGAGGCTTGGCTGTCGTCGCCTTCGTAGCCTTCTCGGCCTTGGCCTTATCCCCGGTTTTTTCACCCAAAGCGGGGGCACCAGCTCGAGCCGACATAGCTGCACATGGGATATGTCAGATAAGGAAGAAAACAGTAAACAGATGGTTTCTAGAATATACCATCAGATCTGAGCTCGGGGGGCAGTCCGGAATCCGAAGTGGAAACCGACCCTGAATCCGAACGGGAGCCGGACGTCCCAGATAGAAGACTCGTAAACGGGCCCTTTACCTTCCCCCTGAGCCACCTTAGGAGGGTCTCATCGGGGATACCAGGATGGGCTCTCCTAATCACCCCTCCGATATCCCATCGAATGACTCCTAGGTATTCAACCAAATCTTCGCGAGCAGTAAACTCACCCTCATCGCTCGAGGTCGTGTTGTCTCCGCCGCTGGTAGAAAGCGCCGCGCAACCAACCGCAAAATGTTACTTGAATGCCCGCGAACCCAGGACCTTCGAAACCTCGAAGTAGCCTCCGGGCTCTATCTTCCCGAAGATTGCCTCCATCCTCTTGGCATCAACCTCGGACAGAGTCGGCAGCTTGTTGCAGCTCTTCCCTGAAAATAGCATGTCAGGCGACCATAATGATTTGTAAAAAATAAATAAATAAATAAATAAATAGGAACTAACCTGGCGTTCCCCAAGACCTAGGAACTCGTAGAGTAGTATCGCTGGCAGCCGTGCCCGAAGGGAACTCCCACTCGTCCCCCGAGGCAAAAAAGAACCTCGTCTTCCACTCCTTCACGTTGCTCGGGGATCCTCGGAGCAAGTTCTTCTCAGGCCTTGCCTTGAAGTAGTACCACCCCGAATCGGGCAGGGGGCTGAGGGAGTACAAGCACCTGAATTCGTCACAAGACATGTGACGTTTGAAGTGGCGCCAGATCACCAGCGAACAGATGACTGATCGCCATGCGTTGGGGGATAACTGAGCAGGGCAAATCTTGTAATGAATCAAAATTTTCCTGATGGTCGGGTGAATAGGAAACCTTAAGCCGGCCAAAAAAGCGGCTTCGTAAAACGCCACCTCACCTTGGCGGGAGGATAAAATTGTCTCGCCATCCCTAGGAATCCAAAGTCGTACCCCTGAGGGAAATGAATAGGTAGATCCGAGCTTGTCCAGTTCAGCCTGGGACATGACGTTACCCTCCTTAGTAAGACTCGAGGTATCCATCTTTGGGGAATTTGGTGGAAATGGAGACTGGCTC
>CM018897.1:197915-200415 GCA_009663005.1 Actinidia chinensis | reverse complement strand
TGCAGTTGAATGCTAAACTATATATTCTGTGTGTGCAGGATTCTTGGAGAGTATTTATGGGGGTGTATCAATCTGGGTTTGACTATGGCAAATATGCAAACTGGGTTTTGCTTGTTTTGCTAGATACCCTCAATCTGTCCCAAAAAAGCACTTCCCAGTGGATGATAAATGCTAGGAAAAATGATTGGGATTATATTGAGGATTAAATGAATACATTGAAACCGGGTGATCGGTATCGGTTTGCGACTATTTGTTACTGAGTTTGATTCTAGTGTATGTACCTATGTTGGCTTAGAGATAAATTTATCATGTCACTTTCAATGAGCGAACCGCGTGGTTGTGTAATCTTTTGAGTTCTCTCCCACTGCAATTTTTTTTATGGCCCACTGAAGAATAGACATGGAGCAAGAAGAGAGAAATTCATTGTGTAGTTATTGTATCGGGCTTTGACCAATATCACTAGCAAATGGAATAGGCTTCTAGCGAGGTAAGCTAAAAGCTATTATGACAACTAATCCGCAACCAACAAGATTATGTTTTAAATAGTATTCATGTGATGGTGACGTGAGCAGAGTGGTATTATTGCATCTCCTAATAATAATATAGGTTTTTTCCATCTTAGTAAAAAAACTCGAATCTGAGGCACCCACGCTCCGCGTAAGGGAAAACAACTCATCCACCAGACAAATTTGGTCTCGGGCAGTACTTTTTTCTGGGACCAACAACAATTTTGGATTCAAAAATCAATCTAGGGATGGGAGAAAATGGAGTGTACAGGAAGAAGTTCATTTACATCTAGGGTTTCAAGAATGGCCAACACATCTAAAATAACATCTTGGAACGTGTTGTATTGTTTATATGTGAAAACATCCAATCATCCAGTTGCAAGAAAGCTTAATAAGGAGTCAGAATAAGAAAAACAAGTGGCAGGAGGAGTTCAAGGTCTATGTGTGTGACTGTTGATCCATCCCTGAAGATAAGATCCAAGAAACAAAACACACACAGACTAAAAGCAAGTTGATTATTAGCTTTAATCGACCAATTAGGGCGTGCAACGGTTGTTTGAGTGAGTGATGTCGCAGGAAGGAGAGAGATAGGAAGCTAGCTGCCTGCCGCCGGGGGGGGAGGAGAAGGAACGAGGAGAGGAGAAGAAAGAAGAGTGACGTTGGGTGTGGGTGTTGTTGCCACCGCAAGACTGCACGACTCTGAGTGATAAATATAATCTTAGCCCACTTTTTTGGAAGAAATATTACATAGAGGGTAAGTTGTAAAATGATAATCACAGGAGTAGATATGAATTAGACATGGGTGTGGGTAAGTCGTGATTTTTTTGACATGACTGGAAAACATAGACGAAGTTAGAGGTTAGAGTTGATATTTAGACATACGAAACACGTAATATAACAGACCCAATACATGAATGCTAAATGGATCGGTCCGAATAACTCAAAATAGACCCGACTAACCCATTAATAATGTGTGTGTTGCCTATTAATATAACTTCCCACCACTACTGAGTTGTTATGTAAACCCAATTATATAGTTATATGAATAATATCTTTTATTAAATTATTAATATATAATAAGATTATAGATGTGTTAAACTTTCATGAATAATATTCTTGAAATTTTGCTGGTCTTGTTAAGATTGAAACTTTACTGTTTGTTGTTGTTTTTAAGACGCCGTATTTGACACTGTATGAATATTATTATTTTGTAACTAATAGGATAACGGGTGAATAGGCTGATGTAGTAGCTTTAATTTTGAGCTGATATTGGTCATTTATGGATTAAATTTTGTTTTATGAAATGAAAAAAATAGATTGCCAAGTGCTTAAATATAATCGTGTTAACCATGTTATATGAATTTGGCAACGATTATTAGCATTTTTTGGCTTAGGTTTTGGACATGTTTTAGGTTAAATTCAGACAGTTTAGTATTAAAAGATTTTTGACACGACATCACATTAAGACAAATCCACGACCTGATTATAATACAACATAACATGCTTGTTAACCCCACCCCTAAGTGTGGGTTCGGATGTGTATTGGGTAATTTGAGGGTTCAAACTTAAAAAATGCATAGATTGGGATCCTACCTAATTGGAGACTTAGTTTTCATCCGTTCCTCTCTATACCCAATGAAAATCAGGAAAAAATCGCCATCCCTACAAAAAGGGAGTTTGGTTAGTTTTCAAAATTAATTTCATACGAGAATTATATTCATTTCTAAGAAATTAGTACTTTTTAAAAATAATTTGAGAAAAAAACGTTTCCTATTTCACTGCTATTCATTTTCTATAAAAATAAATATGAGAATAAGATGAATCAAAACTTTTTAAAAATGAGTTCTTATTTTTTTTAAAAATAATTTTTATAAAATAATTTTCTATCAAAACTTATGACCAACGAATCAACATTCTATCTACACCGATTTTGTCAAAATATTTGTGGATTCGACAGAGACAAAGCTGGCTGTCCAGTATTATCATAATCTTAT
>CM018897.1:180415-182915 GCA_009663005.1 Actinidia chinensis | reverse complement strand
TGCCCCAAGTTTCTATGCTTGTAAAAATATATCTATATGAAAATTAATACTAGCTACTATTATAGGCCTGTAGTTGGTTCAATTCAAGAGAATAATTTTCACTTAAGTTTTATATGAATTTTTCCCAAGAAAGAATAAATATTTTAGAAAAATAAATAATATATAAAAAGAATAAATGGTTTTGTTATCAAAAATACATTTTTTTTATAAAATTAATTCTAAAAACCAATCCGCATAGCGTAGTTTCAATTTTATTACATAATCCATGCCATAATAACACCAAACACCAGATAGTATGCAATATACCCAAATAAACCTATATGTATATACATATATATATATATATATATATATATATATATATATATATATATATTCATAAATAGACAGAGAGAGAGAGGAGACCTGGCAACCGAACTTGAGGAAAACACCAAGGGGAGGCAAGATGATGGCCAAGATGATGCCTACGCAGTCAGTTGTTGAACCCGACATTTTCACTGATTTACGACAAAAGCTGTTGTTGGGATTCCAAGCACGGATGAGAAGAGAGAGAGAGAGAGAGAGAGACAGAACCCACGAAGCAGATGTGAGAGTAGTGCGATCGTGGTTGCGGATTTATAGAAGGGTCGAGATAGGGCCGCCACGTGTAGTCACCAGATTTCGACGGGTACACATGGGAATGGTATGCGCGGTTTTTGAAAAAGGGGTTTTCCCAAGTAATAAAATTTTCTCATACTAGCCCCCAAACAAATAATTTTGTCACATTAATTATCGAATCAGTTCTGGGGGGTGTTGTGTTCGTGAGATGTAAGCAAGAAAATCGAGAATAGATATCTGCGGTGGGCCAGTAGTGGCGGAAGGTAGCTACAGACGATTGCTGGTTGTTGTGGCCAATTTGTGACACAGAAACAGTAAGTTCGCCATCTAGAGCTGTTTTCGAAAAACGGCTCTCTAACGGTCAAGTTAGATAATCGAAGAATCAAAGCGTATGAAGAGAGAGAGAGATAGTAGAAGCTTACAGTAGCTCAGTTTGCATACCTTTGAGGAAATAGGGTTGACTCGATATAACTTAGTTCGGCGCGTGCCTAGACGCGGTGGCTGTTATGTTAGTAAGTAGGCGGATGACCTAGCATGTCCTTAGGGCCTGGTTGGTAGCTGACCATCATACTGCAGATGTCTCCACTTAGGCGTGTGGGCTGTTAGAAGAAACCTGGCCAAGCAAGTTACCTTCTGTCTACTGATATGATTCGGGATTGCCATCGACCGTTGTCCCTTGACCAAGATTCGGCGTGGTGACCCTACCGAGCTTGCTATAGAGCGACAACTAGGGATGTCAATTTTTCTAGGAAAATTGGGTCCCTGCCCCACTCCTAATAGGGCGGGTTTGAGGTGGGTTGGGGGAGAAATTGTAACCCGGGTCGAGTTCGACTTTAGTCCACTAAATCCCGAACCGCCCCGATTATATGTAAATAGACAAAATTATTCTATTTTGTAATTATACCATAACAGCCTTACTCTCTCTCTCGTCTCTCTCTTTCTCTCTTTATCTATTATATATCAATAATGAGATATATATTTTTATACTGTTTATAAAAATATATATAATTAAAAAAATATTAAACGGGCGGGGATGCGGGTTTGAGTCCCCAACCGTCAGGGTGGGGACGAGGGTAGGGGAGGATTTTCTTAATCGGGTGGGGATTGGGTTGGGAATAAACCCGCCTCGTTGCCATCCCTAGCGGCAACTCAGCAGTGATGGTTGCCTCGTCCAGACAGCTAAGTTGTAGCGTCCCGACTGAGCTCAGGCGTAGAGAAACCCCCACGTGCTTGCTCGGGTGTGCTGCCTCATTACGATTTGTGGTCATGTATTTTATCCCCTTACAATTGTCCCTCAGTTTGCATGAGTTGGGTCAATGCTGACCGAGGTCATGTGAGCTGGATACGTGTATCGTCTGATGGGTGAGCTCGGATGGGCAAAGCAGCCAGTGCCTGCTAACTATCATTCATTGTACGACCTTCTCAAGTCTCCCCACTGGTTTGCCATGCATCGTGGTCTTGTGCACTTTGAGCTCGGTTCGAGCACATATGTTGAAGGGTTGCACCTATCCTAAATGGTTGTTTGGTTTGAACGCGCAGCGGGGTGGCTGCCACGTATCTGCCCCTCGTTGGTTCAAGGGGTTTTTCTTGCGAAACAACGTGTCTCAGTGGTTTAGGGGGCATTTTCCTACCATTCCGCCTTCCTATAGGGGTTTGTTTGCCTTCTGGGTCTCTGTTCATTTCCATCTTTTGAGAGCACTCTAGAGAGAGAAAGTGCGAGACCTGGATTATTGCCATCTGGCTGCCTCTTCCTCCATCAATGCTATGTCCTTGTGTCTAAGTAATTTCTCTGCAATTTCTTGTTCACTCCCGCATGCATAACTTCATTTCAATTTGGTTTTTACTACATCTGTATTATAGCATTCCTAAGATTGCTTTTGATTTGCTTTGACGTTTTGGTCGG
>CM018897.1:165415-167915 GCA_009663005.1 Actinidia chinensis | reverse complement strand
CCAGATAATCAAAGTATATGTATATATATATAGAGAGAGAGCAGAAGCTTTGAGTAGCTCAGTTTGCATACATTTGAGAAAATAAGGGTTGACCTTATATAACTCAGTTCACCGCCTGCCTAGACGCGCTGACTGTTGTGTCAGTGAGTAGGCGGTTGACCCAATCATGCCTTTAGAGTCTGGTTGGTAACTGGTCATTATGTCGTCGACGTCTCCATCTAGGCTTTGGGGCTGTCAAAAGAAACCTTGCCAAACAAGTTACCTTTTGTCCCCCTGATGTGCCTCGGGATCGCCGTCAATCGTTGTTACTCGACCAAGCTTCGGCGTGGTGACCCTATCAAGCTTGCTATAGAGCAACAACCCGATAGTGATGGTTGCCTTGGCTCGGACAGTAATGTTTGGTAGTGTCCCAACCAAGCTCAAGCATAGAGACTCCATTGAGCTTGTTACGTAGTGACAACATAGTGGTGGTGCTCGCCTTAGTACAAGTTGTAGTCGTGTATTTTATCCTTTTATAATTGTCCATCAGTTCGTATGAGTTTGGTCAATGCTAATTGAGGTCATGTGCGCTGGATACGTGCATCGTCTGACGGGTGAGCTCGGTTGGGCAGGGCAACCAGTGCCTGCTAGCTGTCCATTATTGTACGGCCTTGTCAAGTCTCCCCACTGGTGTGCCACGAGTCGTGGTCTCGTGCTTTTTGAGCTTGGTTCGGGCACAGATGCAAAAGGGTTGCACCTATTCTAAGGGGTCGTTTGGTTTGAACGCGTGGTAGGGTGACTGTCACGTGTTCGCCCTTCGTTGGTTCAGGGGGTTTTGCTCGCGAAATGACAAGTCTCTAAGGGCGCGTTTGAGGGCATTTTCCCTCCTTTCCACCTTCCTATAGAGGTTTGTTTGCTTTTTGGGTCATTGTTCGTTTTCATTTTTTGAGAGCACTTTAGAGATAGAAAGTGCGAGCCCCCGGATTATTGTCGTCCGATTTCCCCTTTCTCCGTCGATTACATCTCTTGCTTAGTTTATCGTCCTTCCGTCGATCAGATCTCCATCTTTCGCTTTTCTATAGACCTAATCTGTGAGTTTTCCTTGTCGTCTATCTAAGTAGTTTCTTTGCAATTTCTTGTGCACTGCCGCATGCATGACTTCATTTTAATATGTTTTTTACTGTATCTGTATTATGACATTCCTGAGATTGCTTTTGATTTGCTTTGATGTTTTGGTCGCGGCTTGTCTTGAACTTCTGGTTTTGGCCCATCCGCCATTTTCAAAATTACAGGCTTCTCTAAGTTCTGTGAACTGGGTTGTCCTTGACTCGTTTTCCCTGATAAAACAAATCTGAGCTGTCACGTAGTGTTTACTTTTTGGAAATTACTTTGATATTGGTTTAGGGTTTTGCCCCTTCAGGCCCTCTTGTTGCTGAGATAGCTAAACCTCGTGGGGGTGGAGCTCGGAGCTTTCGTAGAGCTCGGCTAACACTGTTCCCAAATGCTAAACCTCGTTGGGCAAAGCTCGGTACTCATAAATAGCTCGGCTAACTTTGCACCCAAAAGCTCATCATGATTGTTTGGTTGAGCTCATTCTTATCGTATGTTTCTGTTTTCAGAACATGGAGTTGAATCGAGCTCAGGTGCTGATGCACAACGATGCTACCTTGAACAAATTTTAGGCCGATCACGGCATTCCTCGATGACGTTCAGATAGAGAGGTCTGGTCCCAATGAGGATACCAATTTGGTTGAGGGCAATGAGAACCAAATCCCAAATCGAATCTGGCTGATCCACTAGGCTGGGCTTTGATTTTCTTTTAGCCCAATGCTAAAGGAAGTGATAGCGCGCTACCACCTCACCTTCATGCAAGTATCGATGAATTTTTTTCGGATCGTGTTCACGGTGGACACACTGATGCACCAGTAGGAGCTTCCCTTCAGCACATCGGATTTGTTGCACGTATATACTGTGGTACGCCCAAAGTGGAAGCCTCGTACCCACTTATTGAAGGGTAACCATTATCTCCGGCTCAGGAACCCTCGTCATCCCTAGACGAGACTGGTAACCGATATCCCAAACAAGGACGTGTACTTAAATGAGTTTGTCTGAATTTCAGGATACTAAGAATTCTGAGCTGGGGAAGATGGTCTGTTTTCGTTCCCAAGACATAACGGCCGCATTTTAGATAATAAGTCATTTTGTAGCTTTCTCAAAGATATTTTTCTTTTGACGTACTTGCATATTTTTGAAAGATACTTGTCCTAATTCCTACCTCGGTTGGTGTAACAGATTTTAACGAGCTATTCAAAAAGAGGTCAGAGCAGTTTAAAGCCGCAATCTAGAGTTTGAACAACAGGCGAGCTTCTCGGAAGGTTGCAAACCTCTTGGCGTACGAGCCCATTTACCGCCTCGTTTTTCCTCATCAGACTGCTGAGTCCGGTAGGGTTAGGCTCTCAACGCTGCGCATCAAAGGGCGAGCTTCGCCACACATTTAATTCGGACGAGTTCAACGCCAAGT
>CM018897.1:155415-157915 GCA_009663005.1 Actinidia chinensis | reverse complement strand
ATGTAGTCTAATTGGGAATTGGGTACAAGTCATGGGATTCGGATCCTCTTAAGTGCATGAATGTGCGGAGTGTTCTTAGAATGTACAAAATGACGTCGTTTTGTACATTTTAGGATCAAATCGATATCGTTTTGGTCCTAACCATAAAATGACGTCATTTTACTATTAATTAAAACGATATTGTTTTGGTCCTGAAGTGTTGTTTTATACACTCCAGAACACTCTACACCCCCGCACTTCAGAGGATCCGAACTCCGAGTTATGATGCAACAACAGGCCAAGTGGCTCAGCTTAGTCTCCGAACTCCAAGTTATGATTCAACAACAGGCCAAGTGGCTCAGCTGCATAGTCAAAGAAGATGGGATATGCTCAACTCCAGGTCAAGTGCACACTTGCACGTAAGTGGCCTTCGAATTCAAGACAAAAAGAGATATCACCAGTTAGGTTCGGAAAAAATTGGGGGTTTCATTCATTAAATCAAGTTCAATTATTTTTTACGAGCGAGTCGTTCAGGCCGGCAAAGCGTACCAGCATCAAGAGTATAGTTCCCCAGTCCCCCTCGGTTAAGCCTTTGAATTTTTAAGCTAATTATTATTTTTAAAAAAAAAAAAAACTTCTTAAAAATGAGAATATTCTTGCAAGATGACAAATGCCTGTAGCCTCGTTTTTTTTTGGATATTTTAGTTGGTTTGGTCTTTGAGTTTTTTGTCTTTAGTGAACAATTTTAGCCGTTTGTTCAAAATTTTATATTTTTTTAGTTTTTATTGACGAGAGGAGTCTAAAAAATTAAAATTTTTATTTACTTTTGAAAAAAAAATTACTAAAGAAAAATATATATTAGTAGACAAATTAGCTTATTTTTTTATTTAAAATTAAAACTTTTCTTTACACATATAGATTGCTCTCGTCAAAAAGGTATTTAAAATGTAAAACTTACAATTTCATTTTTCTTTCTTTTCTGGGTCCTTTTCGGTGTCATGGTACATGCACCAAAAAAGGCAAAAGCAGAAGGAAGGGGACCCAATTGGATAACACCAAAGCCTTCGAGGGGTCAAGAAGGGTCCACGTGGATAGCACCCATTTCTCATTTTGGATTCGGATCCTATGAAGTGCATGCCACGTGGAGTATAAAACGACGTCATTTTGTATATCTCATGATTAAAACAACGTCGTTTTCGTTTTATAGTTAATTAAAACGACGTCATTTTAATCCTGAAGTATTCAAAACAACGCTCTAAAAACACTCTACATGGAGTGCACTTCAATGATCCGAACTCATTTCTCTTTGTCTGAGCTTCTCCAAGTGGGCCATAAATGAATATGAATACTGCTATTATATTACTCTACAAGTGGTCAAGTGTACAATGCACCTGTAGATTAAGATAAAGATAGGGCTTTGTTGCTACTTGCAAAGCAAAGAATCGACAAATCTCTCACTTTCTGTATGTAGCAACTCTTGTCCTCTCCATAAAAGACGTACAAACACATCAAATCCCTTGATTACCTCTCAATGACAGTATCTAATTTCACTATGCTAAAATCTAATCATTCTTTATATATGTTTTTATTTTTTTATAACTCGATATTCGGCTAGGAACGGAGGCTAATTAGGAATTTTAAAAAAAATTTAATCACCGTCTGTTGACAGAGTACGATTAAAGCCGATGCAAAAATCTCGTATAAACTAGCCAAATTTAAAAATTGATAAGACCTAGAGATTTCAAATCTTATACCTTCATAGGAAACAAATCTTCAAAATTTCAGACCTAAACCACGAGTTGAATCCTTGCTTAGCATATCTCTCTCTAAAAAAACACTCTCTTATTCTCAAACATGTTTAATAACCACTTTGATGGGCCCTACCTTCATCTTATTAGAAAATAAATTAAGGCAGTGATTTGGGTGTCTCCATTTCTTAGTACAAAATTAAGATGTCCAAAAAAAGGCACTGCTGGACTTAATTTAAGTATTTTATTTGTGTTTCTTTAAATGTTAGTTAAGACAGTTTTATTCATTTCAATCAAAAGTTTTCCTTTCCAAGTTTAACTTGGTTTTTCTTTATTTTAAAAGATAAAGGAGAAAAAGATAGTCACTAAAGGCAAAATCTAGCAATATAAAAGAAGAACCATGTATTATAAAACCAATTACTTTGCAAAAGAACTATAGTCACAAAGATTATTTAATGACAAGGACATAAGTAGTTAAGGAAAATGAAGTGTGAAGAAAAAAGAGTTTTAAATTCATCCATTTCTTGTTTAGTTAGTTTGAAGATCTTTAGTTTCTACCCCGCCTCGCTGAAAAAAGGGTCCTTTTCTTTTAGACTTGTTGAGGATGATTATTATTTAGTTCATGGCATATTAAAAGTAGAAAGCGGGCCTACTGAGATCCTTACATATAGAAAAAGATTGCAGTTAGTTTGATAATGATCGAGTGATATTGTTTCATCTGCCCGAACCAAAGAATCTCTTAGATATGATGAAAAGTGGATTTTGTTCTATCC
>CM018897.1:95415-112915 GCA_009663005.1 Actinidia chinensis | reverse complement strand
GTGGGTTATAACCATGTTGTTAAATGGGTCATCAACCCATTAGTGACCCAACCCATTTATGACCCGCCCAATATTGACCCAACCCACCCAATTGCCACCCCTAGCAATAGTAAACTGTCAAGGTCATTTCTGGATGTTAAGAGGATTTACAGTCTCAAGGTTTTCTGACTGAAAACTGTTATAGGCAATTACAAAGGGGTTAAAAACTCTTGAGCTTTAAGCATAATTAGCAAGAGAAAGTGGGATAATCCTTGATAGTAGATGTTTTCCACTGCATTCCAAGAGGAAATTTAGCATATTTCATTACAACACTTTACGGATTTAATAACCTGGGAGTTGGGACTTGGAAACCCCTCATCCCTTCAGAAGTGCCTTTTTCCGGCTGACTAACATCTTCAACTTTAGAAATTGAAAATTTACTGGTTTTGTAAGGATTAGCTAATTTAGTATTCCCATATTGATCCAAATTGATGCATAGAATGCACCTCAGCTTCTGCAATGAGGCTGATCATGCCCCGGGGTACTTGCAAT
This sequence comes from Actinidia chinensis, assembly GCA_009663005.1. Classification (NCBI taxonomy): domain Eukaryota; kingdom Viridiplantae; phylum Streptophyta; class Magnoliopsida; order Ericales; family Actinidiaceae; genus Actinidia; species Actinidia chinensis. The sequence goes on along the minus strand of CM018897.1, from coordinate 112,384 downwards.
TTTATTGACTATTGGTTTGTCTATAGTAAGATCTAAAAACTACAATCCATGCCTCCATGGAGAGTACTGGTAAATAAGACGAGACGAATGGAAGGATCTTTCTGTCGTATCAAATCTTCCCGGATGGTACACATCGTATAGTATGGCTTCCTAGAGTCCAATTTCTATCAGGTTATGTCACACATGGTTGTACCTTTCAGGCTTGTAATCTCTTCACATGTAATAAAAATAATTCCACCTAATTTTTTTTATCAAAGATAAAGAATTGATCTCAATTTGAATAATAAAACTAAGCTCCTTTGCATTAAACAAGGATTAATTAACTTTCTACCTATCAACTCTTACCCCATATCCAATTATGAAAACATCCATTGGAGATAACTGCTTCCACAAGCCACTAAATGGTGCAGCAACAAAATTCAGTCAAAAAATAAAAAAGATTAAACACAAGTAAACTTTCAAGATAAGGTGAAACCTTGAGTATGTTAAAAAGAACAAAAGAGAAAATGAAAACCCACCTTATGGCAAAGGCATTGTAGTAAAATAAATGTGTCATTAGTTCCATTAGGAAAAGACTAAAATACCAGCGCAATCCATACCAAGCCACTTGTCTCAGAGAATAGTTTTTCTGAGGTGTATCTATCTGCAATAACAGTGCATTTCGCAGTTTTTATGAGTTATACAGATAATATATCAAAAATCACACTTTAAGGAGTAAGTAAATGATAATTACAAAATCAGCTCATCATAACTCTGCCAACAGAAAATTGGAATAATATGGGAAGATTGAGAACAATTCCAAAGCAAAAGTAATATGGATGGCCCCTTGTATGTGGTGGATCTCAAATGGGCATACTGTTATTACGTTTAACATGCTTAAACTTGCTCTCCTTCATTCCATTTGTCATGAGTATTTGTTAAATGTTTAGCTTCTTGGAAATCCTAGTGTGTTCTAAATCTTGCTCTTCTTATGCTAACCTTTTTTAGAATAAATGTTAAAATAGTAATTGGAGTAATATGGGAAGATTGAGGACTATTCCAAAGCAAAAGTAATATGGATGGCCCCTTGCATATGGTGGGGATCTCAAATGCGCATACTGTTATTACGTTTCACATGCTTAAACTTGCTCTCCTTCATTCCACTTGTCATGCGTATTTGTTAAAGGTTAGCTCTTTGGAAGTCCTGTGTGTTCTAAATCTGCTCTTTCTTAATGTGTAAACATTTTAAGAATAAATGTTAAAATACCGTGGCACACTTTTGCTCTGTTTAAAATGCTCCAAAGAGGTTATGGATTTTAACTTCAAATGTTCACACGAACTGAAGATGGATACAAGACCATACATGGATGCATAGAACTTTATGTGCATAGAAGATGTTGGGTTTGACTTTTTAGACTTTTATAATACTTCTGTTTTGCATATATAGCTATGTAATCATGATGGGCTTTCATTCTTAGAGGCAAAGGCTGCAAAACCAAGGATTTTAAATATCAGCCGACATGTTAAATATCAGCCATTATGTATTGAGATTTGGACCTCCAATACCAATATTTATCAATATATCGGCTGATATAATCCGTAATAGACCGATACAGGGCTATATCACTAATACCAATACATTCCCGATACCGCGATTTAGAACCCAGCGCAAAGCTAATGTAAATACTGTGGTATATTCACCCCTTAAGTTCTTTAATACACTTGTGCTATAACTATATAATCTTATGACAACCTAACGAACTTGACTCTCAGTACAAGCATGCCTTTGGTAGCATTTTCAACTAGCTTGTTGCAGAGCCAAATTCATCTGGGATGGGGGTTTGGATCAGTATCAGCAATTATTGATTGGCATTTCAATTCCTAACTCCTCTGATAAACGTTGCCGAATATTTTTCCATAGGAAAAAAAAGGCGCTCAGTTGTGGTTTCTGTGATATTTGGGATCGTGATTTTAAACATAAGCCTGGATAAGTTGTCGTTCATTCCAAGAAATCAAGGTAATACATAAAAAGAACATCCTGTCCCTTTCAGTAACATGAGTGTAAAGTTTAGTAGCATAAAAGGAATGAAACTCACATGCTGGCGCAAGAAATTTCAGACAAAGCAATGAATTGGTCTTTACCTGTGAAGCAAATGCATTAAAGCTTAGAATTGGTCCAGCAATATAGAGGGGAGCCAACACCAAATAAAAAACACAGTATAATACTGAAGGAGAACGATCATTCTGGCCGTTACCCTCCTGGGGAAAACACAAGTTCATTGCAACTGAAGATATTAGTTCAGATGGCAGCCATAACTAACAAGGTACCAACTACAATCATACCCAAACTCATATTGAAGTAACAGACAACCTGTAATAGCAGGTAGCAAGGTTGTCCTGATGAACATTTACGACAACTTTGGATGTGCTGCTGCAATCAAGAGAAGGGACAATTATCAATGAACTTACATTCAAAACAAAGAACAAATTATAATTCCTAACTAGTTCCACATGCTCAAACAATAAATAATTAGAAAGGGGGCACAGGATGAAATGGAGAACCCCAAAGCAGTGTTACATTTCTAGCAAGAAGAAACTAAATCCGATGCACTATTATGCTGGTGCAAGTAATGTTATGAATAACCAAGGCAGTCAAGATCTCAAACTGTTTTTTATCAAGTCTATCAATGACTTTAGTTTTACAGCCTCCATGCTTTAAACATTCCAGCTTCACTGAAAGAATTAAATATACCATCAATGGTCATAATTGTTGGCTAGGATGACCGATGACGGGTAACAATTTGTATCCACAACATCAGCGCATGTTGGAAAACGGTATCTATTCCCTCAGGCATGAAAGCAGACAGATAATAAAGTGTCCACAAATTATAGCATTTCAAGCAAAGTAGAAATGCATTATCTCACTGATCTAACCTAAAACCTTATTACATTCTTTGCTGTCTTAGTGCTTCCAAAAGAATTAATATGTTTGCCTCTTCTACCGAAAAGAAAAAAGTAAAAGAAAAAAATGATGGGATTGAGGAAGACAATATCATCTTTGAAGTGAAACTTTTCAACCCAATTGGATTTAAAGAAGTGTCCAAAGATTATATTAAAGGTGGCTTTAAGGAAAAGGCAAAGCCATTAACTCATCGAATGCAGATGAAATATGTCCTTTATAGAGGTTTATATCACGTTAGCATCATGAATTACTACAATTAGAAATTTTTAGAGTCCGTTTATTAGAAAACATGGAAGAAACACCTAAGACTTCTTCTGTGGATGACCAAATACCTTCCGATCAGAACGAGAACTAAAATGCACCCAATGATAGTCACACCCAAAGCTTATCATGCGCAAAGTAACTGTCAACAAGATAAACCCAAATCAAATCTTGGAAAATGGAATTTATAAAAGAAAGATAAGTTTGGTTTGCGGAGAAGGAGAACAAAGTCCGTAAAAGGAATGGATTTAATCTATTACACAAGAATATCGTTGCCGATGTTATGATTTTATTAAGCTATATCAATGAAGAATTTAAATATCATGAGCTAAATGGAGACATGACCAGCCAATTTCTGGTTAATGACATCCCAAAACTAAGAAAGGAGACAAAATCAATCAGTTGAGAGAAATGAAGAAATCTTACCAACTTAGGTACTTGCTGGGTCAAAAATTCAACTGCAACTAAAATTTTCCAATATGATTGTGATTTGTGAGCATGTTAACATTTTCCAAACAAAACAGAGCATTGATATAAATGATTTTCTTGACGATTCTAAACTAACGTCTGTCATTCAGTGTCGTTTTATTTTGTTCCCCTTTTTGGTAATTAAGAGAGATGCACAACATATTCCAATTAGAGCTTCAATCCTGAACCTCCCTCTTTGGTTATGACTTGAGATACCACTCAAACAAACAGCTATACAATACTTATATTCTAATTGCAACAGCATTCTTCAGCAGAAAATTTCTCAGGCTAAGCCATAAGATGTGTTCGTTTGGGAAAAAAATCTTGGAAAAAAGAAAATCAACAAGCTTAGTTAGTACTAGACAAGGATGCGTGCGGTTGAACTATATATGACTTGCGATTTTGCCTTATAAGTCTATCCTCCAGGATATATTTCACAGAACCTGCCCTAACATTTGGGCTTTATTTGTCTATCAAATCACTGATTAAATAAACCTTTATTTTTGCAGCTTTTCCACAGTCTTCATTCACTACAACAAATTGTGTTTATATTACTATGAAGAAAAAATGGATTTGACTTCTTAGGCAAAACTTGAAAGCCATCAAAGAAAGAAAGAAATATATAAAATATAATTACAATATCAAAGAAAGAGAGTTTACAGAGGATGGTGATTGATGGCAAGTATGGGCATGATTGGGGGTCTACGCCTCCAAGAGCATAAGGGGGTCTCATGGGGTGAATTTGTGGAAAAGTATTACGGGAGTCGGAAATGATTTTTTCCCTCTTATTTCAAATTTGGTAATGAGCGCCAGGTTTTGTTTTGGCACAATACTGGTTTGGACAGAGGACATTGAGAGAGACCTTCCCTGATCTTTTTTCTGTGGCATCTAATCCAGACAGCTCAGAGGGGGATTACTGGATCCCACATGGTTGGGTGGTGTTTGATCCCGTCTTCAGTAGACACCTGCAGGGAGTTGGATTCCATAGGGGCATTTCATGGATTGCTACAGGAAGTGTACGTTCAAGCAGGGGTTGACAATGCGTAGCTTTGAAAAGGCTAATAGACTTTCCTTGGAAAGGAATTTGGTGCACAAAAGCAAATACCCCCCCACCCCCCGCATGGTTGCTTTCCTTGCTTGGACAATGGCTTATGAAGCAATTATGACCACAGATAACACGAGGAAGGGAAAAAAAGTGTTAAACATTTGCTGCATTCCATTGTTGCTAGGGAGATACAAAGCATGTCCTTTATGCCTCAGACGGAGAGAGCTCTCTTCTCTTCTTGGTATAAGGCATGCCCAAAACTTCAGGGAGGTGGTTCCATTATGTTTGATGTGGAGTTTGTGGTCTAAAAGAAATAGGCGATCTTTGTACAACATACAATATAGAGAGCTCTATATTTTGTTTGAAGTGACTGTGTTAAGTCTCCTTGTATGTTTGGCTTAAGGAGACTTTTCCCTTTTATGCAGACTTTGGAGGGAGTTGTACATCCCTAATAGCTATATAGGTGTCTCTTTTTTGTTGTATCATATGCTTTGTGTGTACAAAGGGTGTGACCTTTTTGTTGCGCCTTTGGTGATTCCTTACTAATCCAAAATGAAAAAAAGAAACAAGAAAAAATGAAAGATTCCAGCAGAGACATTTGGCTATATCAGCATCCAGTGTTGAGAACAAGAAAAATGTCAAGAGCATTGGGCGTTTGATATGTTTGGCTGCTCCAGTTAACCAAAAAAAAATCTGATTAAAATGGGAAATACTTCTGGTAACATCATCATGCTTAGACCTAGCATAGTTTCCGCATAGTTACATGATCACATTTATCAGGTGTTATTGACACAGTATGTTAGAAGATTAAGATAAAACATAAGTAGAAAAGTCCACAGGAATACAGACAAGATTTCGAAGAAAATATCATTCCACCAAAGTCTCAAAAAATGAAAGAGGCAAAGCAAATACCAAAATTAAAGCAGATCTGCCATCTAAAGGTACCACGAAAGTCGTCCAAATAAGACCAATGCTTCCTGCACACACAAAAAAAAATTCATAAAGTATAAAAAACAAAAAATAGCATAATAATTTTCCAATATAAGCATTGATTGATATGTCTGATAAGAATCAAAGCAACTAGCCATTAGCATAACATAATTCCCCAATACTGGCGAATCGATATTCCCTCATAAACACCAGTTACCCTATGAAGAATAGAAATTGTTGAAAAACCCAAAGTACAAATAAGAAGTACTTTTTTATGTCCAAATATCTGCAGAACAAAGAACTGGTAAAATGTAATGATTAGAACATTACTTGATGGTGCTGAGATGGACGGTACAAGTTATCTAAAACATACATCATCATGCGAAGAAAAAAAAAAGTAGTATTGTGCAACCTAAAAGGAGTATCCAAAATACATCATATTGTGCAACCTATCGTTGCACCTTATGTTTGGAAAAATAAATTCTGAAAGCAGTGAAAACTCAAAATAAAATGGATCACAGAGATAAACCAATTCTTCCATAGCAATTTGTTTATAGCTTTTACACCAAGAGTTTACAACTGTATCCTTTTGGAAAACATACATAGTTGTACACTTCACAACCATTTCTATTCGTAACTTTTTGAATGTCAATATTCCATGTATATATTCATGTTTGAACCCTGCCATTCCATCAAGTTCTACATTATCTTCCTTTGCCATGAATGTGTGACAATTGAGTCAACTCCGATATGAGAGTTTTTGCTGCCATTACACAATTAATGTCATCTAGAACAAGATTTCAACATAACCACAAACTGTAGATGCAACTCCTTCCCATTAGGACCTATAAACTGTTACTACAACAAATACTCAGTGATACAACTGCCATATTTAATAGCTTATAATTGCACCCAAATCCTTCAAAGGAATATCAAAATAAGTAAATAACGACTACTCTGACCAAGAATTCTCCCATCAAATAACAAACCATCGTAGTAAAACTTCAAAGTCTGACAACCATCCATATACTGATTGTCTCAAACAAGTGCCAAAGGGATACATATATCACATAGTAATCCACCGAGAAATCACCATCATCAATTGTGCTATCAATGAGAAAATTCTTAACGGGCATATGACATGAAGAAAAATCTAAATCAAGGTTTAATACATCCTAGAGCCCAATATATTCCACTCACTAGCCAACATAATTTTGTAGAACTTTTCTTCTTTCAATTTCCTTTGTGATCAACAAAATCTGCACACTCACTTTCATCAAAAGCACCAAAAGGGAACACAATATCTACCAACAAATAAGCAGCTTCCTAAACACCGTGTCGCCAATAAAACTCAACTCTCCTATAAAATCAAATAATGCAATAGAACCATCACAAAAGTTTCCTTTAATCCAGAATTTAAAGAATGGATTATGAAGTAAACAAATCTTATGTTATCTTCAATCTCCACAACCACAAAGGTGCATTAGTTTCAAAATACGCCACATCAAACACATAGTTGGCACCATTCAAGCCACCTTTGCTCCCTCGTAACGAACCACCCTACCCTACTTTCATGAAAAAGGACCATTACATGATTCAACTGACCACCAAGTCCATGCATACCTTGCAATAATTTCAACATTATCTACAAGAGAGAGAGACAGAGACAGGAATTTCATTTAATCACTTGTTCTAGGAAACGAAGTTCTATTTTGATTTTATGATGCATGAGGAAAACATCTCTTGGAACTCCATTTAACATACAAACATTGCAACAACAAAATTCTCTGGAAAGATAGAATAAAGTTGTTAGATAAAAACCGTCAAAACACCATCAAAAATTATAATCGACAATTAATAGTCAATGACACAGTAAGATCTTTAATTTTGACATGCATCCTGAACATGAAATGTGTTAACTATTTGTGGCAATAGACCTATTAAACAACAATAATACCTTGCATACCGAATGAAATGTTGTGAAACAACAATAATATATACAAGAAGAAGAACAACAAAAGTGAAGCCAAAAATAGCAAAACAAAACACACCTTTACTAAAAGAAAATTAACTGAAGTGATCAAGAGGACGAAGATGATGCTACATGGGGGCAAAGAAAGAAAACGGAAAAATGTTAGTGACACAAAATGAACCTATAAAGAATAATGATAAATTAGTATCACTTTGATAAAGAGCATTACCCCAAGCTCCGTGTAGATATGATAAATAAGCCAAGGATATCAAAAGCCGACAATTGCGAACATTCCCTTTGCTTTTAACTGATAACACCCTCAAAACTATTGGCTACCGAGTAAAAATTCCCAAGAACAATTGTGAGAACGCGGTAAATTCACGAAAGTTTCTCCATTGGGCATCAGAAACACCTACAGCAACCCAGAGAGAAAAGACAAAGAATAAAAAAGAAAGAGATAAATATATTTTGGCCCACAAAAAAATGGTATAAGGCAAATGTTCTGACACTCACATAGATTATATGTCATCATAGCAGTGCAATCAGGTATAATTGCACCCAAATGCATAACATTAGCATCAAGAATAGATAATTGTTTAGATCAAAAACAAACATACCTATAAACAGACGTATTTAACAAAAAGGCACAAAAAATAAAAAGTAATAATAATGAAGAGGAAGAAACCATGACAACTCAATAATAATGAGATTGTAGAGAGAAAAAAATTGTCTTCACGTCATAACTCCACTTTGATTAATAATGAAAGCCACCTTCATACATAATTAGGGATGTGTACGATGTACACAAAATTGTCCATGTCATTAACTCGTAATCTTTTATTTTCTCAACTGACACGTCAAGTACTCCCCGAAATGACTAATTCTTGAACAGCCACGGATTTTAATCTTGAAGAGGCGAATGTGCATACAAAGCACGGAATTCATAACTTAATCATGAAATATCATACTTATTTTAACCTTGGGTGGCAAACCTATATAATTTGTAAATATTCGTTGTTAATACCACTAGAAAACTAGGGTTTTTTTAGAGACTTTGGGGGTGGGTGGGGGGTCCTTGCAGCCATGTAGGCCTCCAATCCTTACCGTTTACCCATTTCAAATTTAAATTCAAGCACAAATCTAAATTCCTATCCACTCCTTTACTCAAACTCATGTCAAAATTAGTTTTACTCAAATTTTTTTTACTCAATTTCCAGTGCTTTTAGTGTCTTCCCATTTTACTCAAAGTTATTGCATAAGCAACAAAGAAAAACAGGAATAAAATTATATAGACCATAACAAAGTTGAAGAAGAACGAACTAATTCGAACTAATAACGATTACGTACATTGAGCCACCCCCCGATCCAACCAGGACGTAACCCATAAAGTTTCCCGTAATGATCTGCAACAGAAAAAACAAAATCAAATCAAGAACAAATCAAAGATTAACAATTACATGCGCAGATTTAGAGAGAGAGAGAGGGAGAGAGACGATGAATGAGAGTACTGGGAGAGTTGGAGGAGAAACAACGAATGTGATGACGTATAGAAGACGATAGCGTAGGGTGAGGAATAGGAGCTCTTTGCCGCTGCACGACTATGGTGTTCATGGCGTTTCTCGAAGCCAGAGAACATGGGGTTTAATGAAATTTTCAATTTGGACTGGCTGAGATGTTTCAGGCTTGACGAAGGGAGATGAATCTGACGGCTGAAACGCCCGTAAGCATCTTATTTTTCTCTTTTTGAAATGACAAAAAAGGACCGAGCGCCAAAATGCAAAAACTCTTGCGGAGAATGGGGATGGTGGATGCGGGTGGGAGAGAGATGGTGATGGCGTTATTGTCGGCCGAGGCGGTGGTTGTAGGGTTAGGGTTAGACGAAGAGAAGGTTGAAGATGGGGGTAATTGTGGGATTATGAAGGGGTGTATTGAGAATAATTGAAAACCGAGTTTAGGATTGTGTAAATTGAGACTTTGGGGTGTACTTAGACTATTGTTGTTTGCATTTAGAAGCTCCCAAAAGAGTAATGAATGAGTCGGGTTGGAGGAAAAGAAAAGGACAACCCGAACCGATTAACAAAAGTGAACTGAATCGTCGGTTTTCTTCCCCCACCAATTGATTTTTGGTCCACGATTTTAAAAAAGTTCGTTTTTTGATTTCGGTCCAGTCTGAAAAAACACTCAACTAACCTAAAGTGATACATATTAGTTTGATATCTATTAATATATTTTAAAATATAAAGCAAATTTGATCTCAATCGTCCATTGAGATCTTAACCTAACCGTCTATATTTAACCTATAATTTAAAATACTCAAATTGACCAAAACCGACCAAATATAAGTGGACCGAAATTGACTGATCTAATACCAATTTTGATTGGTTTTAATCTACCAAATAATCGGATCAAAACCGATCAATTCTTAATATTTTTTAACCAAATCGATCGAACCGATATACCCCCCTAACGACTACATAAAATGACACAAATATACTCAATTACTCATATCGAGAGATTTCTTTATCCCAAACTAGGCCCAAAGTAGAAAGATTAAAATTTCAACGTCCACATTAAAAACTATGGCCATAAATCGAGGCAATATTAATTAAAGGTCTAATTGATAATTTTTCCCTAAAAAAACACGATTACTTGCACACCGCCCTCTCTCTCTCTCTGTGAAACAAGACCGCGTTTGAACGGGCGCCCATAACGCTATGTTGGCTTTGAAAGGCAAGCTACTCGGGCCACTCTCTCCCCCTCTCTCTCCGTATAAACACAAACCCACACATACTTGAATCAAGATTGCACGCCAAATATCAGCTTATCTTGTTTGAGTCAGGCCAAAAAAAACCCAAGCAGCAGTTCATCATCCACGAACGGAGAGTTACAGGAAGAGGTGGGACGGAAGAGGGGAGAAAGCGTGATGGAGAGGAGTAGAAACACCAGCGGAAATTAAGATCAAACAACTCTATCAATAGATCATGCCACAGATCACAAGACTGAAATAAGACACAACAATATTTCAGTGTGTGGGGAAAACATCTCCAATGAGAAGAGTAAAAACCCCACGGAGGCGAATACACGCCCACCGAAAATAGATCCACTAATGAGATAAGTAATGGGAACAATCACAAGTTCTCTCTAGAATACGCATCTATAGGAGATTATACATCTCAATGCATCATCATCATCATCAACGAATCTACAGCAAACTATCATCAAGAATAAATCTTGTGATATACAAGAATAAACAAAACAAGTGAGAAAGATTCACCCAAATCTAGAGTCGCGGCTTGCTTAGATCTGATTCAAGTTAGAGGCTTTTGTTTTCATTCTTCACCGTTCAGATTATAGAAACAAAGAGCTTTCGAACAAATATCCAAAAATCAGCCTGGATCTAACGGGGCATGCAATCTTCCGATATCGACGATTTGATCGCAACACTGACGCCAGAAAAATCTGCTCATCTCTTCTTTCTCCTCTTGAATAACTCCCGTTCGTTGTTTTCTCCTCCTCTCTCTGTCGACTTCACCTAAAAATGCAGCCAAGTCATACTCTGCAATTAGGGTAAAGAAAAGAGATGAAATGACATATAGAATTACCCCCTCCAAATAGAGGATTCCAACAAAACTCCCCCGACCGACTAGTTGGAAGGCAATGTCATCCGGCAACCGTGCGACAAAACTCAAACTTTCCCCTTAGCAAACTTTTGTCAACATATCCGAAAACCATGATCATCGGAAATGTGAATCTTTTCAGTTCGACAACTAGCATCCCAAGCATCACGATTCCAATAATAGCAAACATCACATATGTTTTGACCTCGAGTGAAAAAGAAGAATTCGTTTTGCGAGATGAATGACACTTTGATTATCACAAAATAAAACAATCTTACTTTGTTTCAACCCAGCTCCATTGTAAAAATTGCGAAACCACAACAAATCTTTTGTGCCTCCACGGCGGCTATGAACTCGGCCTCGGTAGTAGAGAGTGCAACACACTTTTGCAATTAAGTTGCAAGCCACAGCTCCCCCTGCAAAAGGACCCATATGCCCCGAAGAGATTTCGACCTCAAAGCTTCTGGGCAAATCCGAAGCTGATATCAAACAACATAGGCCTTCTCACATTCCCAAAGTTAGTACTACGATTCGTTGTTCACGAAGATATCTCATCACCCCTTCACGGCGCTTCCCAATGATGTCTCCGCGATTTGAGAGATAACGACTCAACCATACCAACAGCAGTGCAATGCGGGCTCAGTAAAACCATGGCGTACATTAAGCTACCTACTGAGGATGAGCATGCGAAATATTCTTCATGCTCAACTTTTCATTATCAAGAGGGAGCATTGCTCATAATTAAGCTTTAAAGGGGGAAGCAAGAGGAACATTACCGCTTTAGCTTTGTCCATGGCAAAAATCTGTGAAGAAGTCTTTTCAACATATTTTTTCTTGCGATAGTAACAACTCTTAACACTTCGATACGAATGATTTGAATGCCAAGGATTTGTTCGTGCCGGTCCCAAATTCCTTCATAGCAAAGGACTCGCTCAAAGTCTCTTTCAACTCTTTAATTCTTGAAATGTTCTTCCCCAAACAATGAACATTGTCATAACATAGAGCAAAAGAATAAAAAATCACCATAGGAGAATTGACCATAAAGAACACAATGATGGCCTTGGTCATCTGTATACCCATGTTTAATCATCACCGATATTAAACTTCCGATACATTGTCGTGGCGCTTGTTTCAAACCATAAAGACTCTTTACCAATTTGCAAAACATAGCCCTTCCTTTGCCATCTTCTTGAAACCTCTACGGTTGCCTCCTGTAAATTCCCCTTGTAGGATTCCCCATGAAAAAGCCGTCTCACATCCATTTGTTCAATCTCTAGATCAAGACTAGCGGCTAACCAAAGCACTAATAGTATAGATGCCATCTTTACCACGGGAGTCCAAAATGTTTCCCCAAAATCATGTGTGTCCTTTTCTTGGTAAAAACCTTGTACTACCATAACGAGCCTTATACGAGGTTGATGAAGTATGTTATCTTTGCTTCACACGGTATACACCATCGATTTTTCAACACTTCTTGCCATGAGGCAACTTTACTAGCTCAAAGGTATGTTCTCGACGACCAGGATTGCATTTCATCCTCCATGGCTGCCATCTAAGGTACCTTTTTGTTTTTACATCTTGCCATGCTTCTTCGAAAACTTTCGTGGTTCTCCCATGTCAGTGAGACATACATTCAATTGGTGGGTATAGAGTGAGTGGAAAGGACGTCTATCACGAGTATAGACCTTCATTGGTTCATTTGAACAATAGGTTCTCAACATTTTCATCTCATAGCACTCAACATCATTGTCTATCTTAGTCTCAACATCAATAAGATCATTAGGATTATCAACATGTAAATCCATACCTTGATTTTCTATTGGAACGTCATGGCTTGGAACCGGTCAACATCAACCATCCTTTATTTTCAGAAGTAGAACACCTTTTTCCGACCTTGTCGATATCTTCATGGTATGGTCCTCCAGAATATGGACATTCGACTACGATAAGCCTTCCTATTAATTGCGATCAAAGAATCGCGTATCCAAACTCAATCAAGCCATACCCAACAAACACACACTTCATGGGTTTGCATCTAACTTAGACCTCCGTCTTTGAACATGGCACATAAGCCATACATCCAAATACTCGAATATGGTCATAAGAGACATCTGTACCACTTCAAAACAAGGTTTGTGGCCACACAAAATTTCAAAGGCACACACGGTGTGTGAGATTTAGATTTAGCACAGATCAACCGTACTCAATTGATTTCAACCCCAAAGTATTCTTGGCAACTTTGCTTGTGAAAGCAAACACATCACCCTTTTCACAAAGTCCTAATTCATCCTTTCGGCCAACCCATTCAATTGTGGTGTTTGTAGAGGCGAGACTTTTGATGTGACCAAATACCTTGGTCTCGACAAAACTCATCAAAGGAAACCCAATGTATTCTCCCCCATATCTGTTCGGATACACTTAACTTTTTTCCAATTTCTTTCAACCGATGCTTGCAACAACTGAATGGTATCTAACACTTGATCTTTTGTCTTCAAGTATAAGCCCAATCTTTCAAGAATTGATCATCAATGAAAGTCACAAAATAAATATGCACCACCAAGTGACCTAGTCTTCATTGGCCAACATACATCAGAATGTAATTAACTCAAGCATTCTTGAATTCCTCGTTGGTGCGGATGATTTGATGATGTAAATGATTTTTTTTCGTTTGTTTTTTTTTTGTTTTACCGCCTTTGTTTGCGGCCAAAACAATGCGGACACCTTCAATTGTACCTTGGAAAATCCCGAATAAGACATTTTCTAGCAAATGCCAAACCCTTCTCACTCATATGACTCAAGCGCTGTATGTGCCATAACTCGGAGGAACATCATCTTCACAAGAATTGAGACAATGATGGGAAATTCCCGATTCGAACAATATACAAGTTTGAAGATATTCTTTTCCTTTGCAATAACATGACCCCTTTTTGAGCTTCCATTTATCACCCGAAAAGGAACTGTAATAGCCATCATCTCCAACGTCCCAACTGATATAAAAGATTTAAGCGAAAATCTGGAAGTTGTTTAACACCTTTGAGGAGAACCAGATGTAGTACAGTTATTGTCTCAACACACACATTTCCCATTCCAACAACTTTTGCTTGATCAGTCTTGCACATTACGAACAATGCCAAATCCACCTGCCTTATAAGTAGAGAAAAATTTATGGTCTCGAGTGTGGGTAGATGTGTAGAAGCACCATATCCATACACCCAATCCACCCATCACCAGATAAAATGAACATTTTTATCAACACTATCACAAACAACAAGGAAATATCAACAAAATACGCAATTATCATTATGTTTACCTTCTCTCTTGTCATTGTTGTTTGTGTGTGTTGTTGTTCTTGTACTTCTTCTTGTTCTCCTTTTGAACTTGCGGACCCAATACTTCTGATATTGGCCCTTTAACCCGCAATGGTTGCACTCAACATTTGCCCACCTTATTAGAAGCTCACACGCGAGGTACACGATTACGCCTGGGACCGCACTTTGATCCTCCCCCTCGATTCAGAGTAACCAAAACTTTCAGATGTGAAGAAGAACCTTGGACTTGTGCCTCATCTCTTCATTAAACACACTACTCTTGGCCAACTCCATCGAGGATAATACCATTTGGAGCAGAGTTAGACAATGACGTTCAAATGTCTCCCACGTGTTGGCAAAGTACCGAGAAGCCAGGTAACCCTTGTATCCATCATCACAGACTAAGGTTCATGAGGCCAACTGATTTATGATTCCTTGAAAAATATCAAGTGGTCGGGTAAATGGGTGAACCTAGCTTGATACCTCACAAAGAATCATTTGCTTGATTAGAAATAATTGTTATTCCCGTCTTTCGTGCATATAATTCTTCAAGTTTGGACCAAAGGGTACAGAGCATGGGATTCTCTGGCTCACATTGATCAAAACATTTGTCATCCATCCATTGCGAATGTATACAACATGTACTTGCCTATGCAACAAAGCCATTCCTCATCACTCTTGCCTTCGGGTTTTCAGTAGGAGAACACGGTAAATGAAAACCTTGACATATAAAAGCAAGTCCTCCATTTTACCCCTCCAAATTTGAAATTTGAACTCATTTCTTCAAGTTCACGCATCTAGCCGTATTAGCCACCATATTTGCACCCCAACGCAAACGGCTTGAACCACTTTGATGGGAGAGTAGCTAGGGCACAGCGAAAATTAAGATCAAAAACAGTATCTATAGACAGCGCACAAAAATAGAACGCACAATGCCATAATCACAAGACTAATAACACACAACAATATTTAACGTGGGCGAAAACATCTCCAATAAGAAGAAGAGTAAAAACCCCACGAGGAATACACCCAAAATCTTCCACTATAATCAGAATAGTGAAACACTCAAGTTCTCTTTAGATACATCAGAGGTATACATCATCACATCATCATCATTAATCTCAGAACACTATCATCAAGAATAACTCTTGGTTATATAGAAAGAACTAAACAAGGACAAGTGGAAGAATTCACCCAAATCTGGAGTCGCGGATTTGCTTAGATCTGATCAAGCTAGAGGCTTTTGTTTTCATTCCCACACGTCAGATGTAGAAAAGAGCATTCGAACAACATATTCACAAACAATTCAGCCTGATCTAACGGTTGCAATCTTCCGATATCGCCGATTGATGAACACTGCGCAGAAAGAAAAAATCTGCTCGCCCTACTCCTCTCCTTTCTTCCTCTCTGTTGTTTTTTCTCCTCCTCTCTGTTGACTTCACCTATAAAATGCAGCCAAGCATACTTGCAATTAGGGTAAAGAAAAAGAGATGAAATGACAAAATTACCCCTCCCAAATAGGAGGGATACCAACAGTTGCGTATCTTAGGTTCGAATGAAGTCAGAGTGTATGATAGAAGTTGGTGACGCCACCCGACACACCTACACACCCCCGACCAATCGTATAATGAAGGTGGGATTAGGATTGGACTTGTGTGTATATGGACCGTAGGGATTAGTAAGATGTGGGGCTGTCCAACCTCTTATTTGATTGCCCGGATTAGACAGTTGAATTATAATATCAAGGGTAATTTGGTCGAATTTGGCTTTAATTAGATGAGATTTATACATAAATTTTTCTATTTACCCTTTTAATTACCACCAATATTACAGAGGTCAAGGTTAACTGAGGTCAATTTGGGTCTAAATCTGGCATGGGCTTCTAATATCCTGTCCCATAGTATAGCAATCCACCCAACTGGAGGTTGCTAGTTCGAGCGCGATTATTAATCCCACCACTTTTTCGAAACAAAAAACGGATTAGGGGACCACTGATTGCTAGTCCAATCTCAACCCTGTTTAGATAAGTTATCCTTATTCAAACTGGCTAGGGATCTGAGTCCAATCCATGTTTAATCCTCGTCAATCAAACGGGAGGTGAAGAATGAAGAACTCCCAAAAGAGCGTTGAAAATCCAAAAAGCTGGGGAACCAAATGTGGCTTTGGTGTTGGGCTAATGGCGTGAATAATTCTATCAAAAGGGAACACCGGTTGAAGTTCCTCCAAAAACACTATCCTCCCCCAGTGAACGAAAGGAGTTGTACTCCCCAAATGGTTTGGAGTGAATGGATTACTACTTGCATTGCAGTTCTGCCCAAAAACTGCCCAAATGCTGCAACAATGAAACAAAAATAATCTACCCAGTAAACAATTATAACGTTCTTCACCTAATTGATCAACAGACACAAAAAACACAGGCGACTGGGG
>CM018897.1:27500-32500 GCA_009663005.1 Actinidia chinensis | reverse complement strand
AGGATCGCAAGCGAGCACAGCGTTCTCGTCACGCTCGGCGCTGATTGTGAACTCTCCGATGAGAGATAACATGGCGGTAAATGGGCTCGTACGCCATGAGGTCTACAACCTTCCGAGAAGCTCGCATGTTGTTCAAGCTCTGGATGCGGGATTTACACTGCTCCAACCTCTTTCGAAATAGCTTGTTAAAATCTGTTACATACACCAACCGAGGTTTCAAAATTTGCAAGTAATCAAAAGAATATCTTTCAGAAAGCTACAAAATGACTTACTATTTGAAATGTGGTCGTTATGTATCAGGAACGAAAACAGACCATCGTCCCCAGCTCAGAATTCCCAACTTTCCGAAATTCAGACAAACTCATTTAAGTACACGTCCTTATTTGGGATGTCGGTTACCAATCTCGTCTGGGGATGATGAGGGTTCTTGTGTTGGAGATAATGATTACCCTTCAGCAAGTGGGTATGAGGCTCCCACTTCGGCGCACCACAGTATATACGTGCAAATAATCCGATGCGCTGAAGGGAAACTCCTACTGGCGCATCAGTGTGTCCACCGCAAGCACAGTCCGGACAAAATTCATCGATACTTGCACGAAGGTGGTGAGGTGGCAGCGGGCCATCACTTCTTTCAACATTGGGCTAATAGAAAACTGAAGCCCAGCTTGGTGGATCATCCAGATTCGAACTGAAATTCGATTCTCATTGCCCTCGACCAGATTGGCATCCTTATTGGACCAGACCTCTCTATCTGGACGTCATCGAGAATGTCGTGATCGGTCCTAAATTTGTTCAAGGTAGCATCGTTGTGCACCAGCAGCTTAGCTCTATTCAACTCCATGTTCTGAAAACAGAAACAATACAGTAAGAACGAGGTTAACTATCTTTTTGGGGACAGTGTTAGCTGAGCTTGAATGAAAAGCTCGAGCTCCACCCGACGAGGCTTAGCTACGATTTGCTAAGTGGAACTCTTAACAAACCCTCCTCCCAACTCGAACCTATCTCGGCAACAAAAAGGCTTAAGGGGGCAAAAATCTAAACCAATATCAAAGTAATTTCTGAAAAGTCACACTACATAACAGTCAGACCCGTTCCATCAGAAAAACGAGTCAAGGCAACCAAGGACGACCCGTTCACAGAACCTAGAGAAGCCTGGAATCTTGACAATGGCAGATGGGCCAAAAAAAGAAGTTCAAGACAAGCCCTACCAACGTCAAAGCAAATCAAAAGCATCTTAGGAATGCTATAATACAGAGTTAGTAAAAACAAAAAACCAAATTGAAATGAAGTTGATGCATGCGGGAGTGAACAAGAAATGCAGAGAATTACTTAGACACAAGGACATAGCATTGATGGAGGAAGATGCATCGCAGATGCAATCTCCAGGTCTCGCACTTTCTCTCTCTAGAGTGCTCTCAAAAGATGGAATGAACAGAGACCCAGAAGGCAAACAAACCCCTATAGGAAGGCGGAATGGTAGGAAAATGCCCCCTAAACCACTGAGACACGTTGTTTCGCAAGAAAACCCCTTGAACCAAGAGTGCAGATTCGTGGCATCCACCCACCTTCCGCTGCGCGTCTCAAACAAACAACCATTTAGGATAGGTGCAACCCTTCAACATATGTTCTCGAACCGAGCTCAAGTGCACAAACCACGATGCATGGCAAACCAGTGGGGAGACTTGAGAAGGTCGTACAATGAATGATAGTTAGCAGGCACTGGCTGCTTTGCCCATCCGAGCTCACCCATCAGACGATACACGTATCCAGCTCACATGACCTCGGTCAGCATTGACCCAACTCATGCAAACTGAGGGACAATTGTAAGGGGATAAAATACATGACCACAATTCGTAATAAGGCAGACACCACGTAGCAAGCACGGTGGGGTCTCTACGCCTGAGCTCAGTCGGGACGCTACAACATTAGCTGTCTGAGACGAGGCAACCATCACTGCTGAGTTGCCGCTAGGGATGGCAACGAGGCGGGTTTATCCCAACCCATCCCCACCCCGATTAAGAAAATCCTCCCCTACCCTCGTCCCAAACCCGTGACGGGTTGGGACTCAAAACCCCATCCCCGCCCCGTTTAATATTTTTTTAATTATATATATTTTTATAAACAGTATAAAAATATATATCTCATTATTGATATATATAGATAGAGAGAGAAAGAGAGAGAGAGTAAGGATGTTATGGTATAATTAAAAAAATATGAATAATTTTGTCTATTTACATATAATCGGGGCGGTTCGGGATTTAGTGGACTAAAGTCGAACTCGACCCGGGTTACAATTTCTCCCCCAACCCACCTCAAACCCGCCCTATTAGGAGTGGGGCAGGGACCCAATTTTCCTAGAAAAATTGACATCCCTAGTTGTCGCTCTATAGCAAGCTCGGTAGGGTCACCACGCCGAATCTTGGTCAAGGGACAACGGTCGATGGCAATCCCGAATCATATCAGTAGACAGAAGGTAACTTGCTTGGCCAGGTTTCTTCTAACAGCCCACACGCCTAAGTGGAGACATCTGCAGTATGATGGTCAGCTACCAACCAGGCCCTAAGGACATGCTAGGTCATCCGCCTACTGAAACATAACAGCCACCGCGTCTAGGCACGCGCCGAACTAAGTTATATCGAGTCACCGCTATTTCCTCAAAGGTATGCAAAACTGAGCTACTTGTAAGCTCTACTATCGTCTCTCTCTTCATACGCTTGATTCTTCGATTATCTAACTTGACCGTTAGAGAGCCGTTTTTCGAAAACAGCTCTAGATGGCGAACTTACTGTTTCTGTGTCACAAATTGGCCACAACAACCAGCAATCGTCTGTAGCTACCTTCCGCCACTACTGGCCCACCGCAGATATCTATTCTCGATTTTCTTGCTTACATCTCACGAACACAACACCCCCCAGAACTGATTCGATAATTAATGTGACAAAATTATTGTTTGGGGGCTAGTATGAGAAAATTTTATTACTTGGGAAAACCCCTTTTTCAAAAACCGCGCATACCATTCCCATGTGTCCCGTCGAAATCTGGTGACTACACGTGGCGGCCTCTATCTCGACCCTTCTATAAATCCGCAACCACGATCGCACTACTCTCACATCTGCTTCGTGGTTTCTTGTCTCTCTCTCTCTCTCTCTCTCTCTCTTCTCATCCGTGCTTGGAATCCCAACAACAGCTTTGTCGTAAATTCAGTGAAAATGTCGGGTTCAACAACTGACTGCGTAGGCATCATCTTGGCCATCATCTTGCCTCCCCTTGGTGTTTTCCTCAAGTTCGGTTGCCAGGTCTCCTCTCTCTCTCTGTCTATTTATGAATATATATATATATATATATATATATATATATATATATATATATATGTATATACATATAGGTTTATTTGGGTATATGCATACATATCTGGTGTTTGGTGTTATTATGGCATGGATTATGTATAAAATTGAAACTACGCTATGCGGATTGGTTTTTAGAATTAATTTTATAAAAAAAATGTATTTTTGATAACAAAACCATTTATTCTTTTTATATATTATTTATTTTCTAAAATATTTATTCTTTCTTGAAAAATTCATATAAAACTAAGTGAAAATTATTCTCTGAAATTGAACCAAACTAAAAGGCCATATAATAGTAGCTAGTATTATTTTTCATATAGATATATTTTTTACAAGCCAGAAACTGGGCAGAAGCTATAATACATCCTTAAAGCGGTATTAAAAGAGGCGGAATTTATGTTCCCAAGATGATAAAAGTGGTCCAGAATTTATGTTCTGGTTCAAAATTTGTAGAATTATAAAATTTAAGATAAATATTAAGTTTTGTGGGATTAAATTTATATTTATGACCAATTATATTAAGAAAAATAAAATAATTTTTTTTTTTTGAAGATATTTACATTTTCCTCTTATAACATTCCTCTGATTATTAGTGTTTTTTTGGCAGGCGGAGTTCTGGATCTGTCCTGTTTGCTGACTATATTAGGATGGATCCTGGAATTTCTATGCGTTTATTCATCACCAAGTGGATTTCACTCCTCCTCTCTAGGTAATCATCTCTCTCTTACACAGACAACCCTACAGAGTCACAAAACACAATTAAATCCCTAGCATCACAAAAGGTTGTGACGCAAAGAACCTAGACATTTGGGCTGAGCCAGAATGAATTATTCAGCTGCTCAAAACGTTAGAATATATGTTCACTGTGATTAACAATTGTAGAGTTTATAAAATTTATGATAATTTTACTGTATTATAATATATATTCACGCGACCAATTGTATTATGATAAATTTTATATTAGAAAAAATAGTTTTTTTTTTTCAATGGCACTTCCCCTAGTGCTTCCGCCGCTTGAACC
The DNA here is from genome assembly GCA_009663005.1 of Actinidia chinensis. NCBI lineage: Eukaryota > Viridiplantae > Streptophyta > Magnoliopsida > Ericales > Actinidiaceae > Actinidia > Actinidia chinensis. Next base: position 28,132 of record CM018897.1, on the reverse strand, counting down.
TAAAGTAGCACCCGACCGTCCCCGCGCTTTTATAGACCTAATTTTAATTTTATGTGATTTTAATAGAGACCTAAAGTGGCATATCCCGCGCTTTTTAGATAGCAAGGAAACCCTATTTTTTAATTTTTATGTATTTTAGAGATCTAAATTGTCATTTCTATCTTCCTCTTAGTATTATTCAACATTAAACCGTTGAACTCTACTATTTTAATATTATTTTTTTATTATAATTTAATATTTGATCATTTATAATTAGTCATTACAATATTGCAAAATCTCAAACTGTAGGTTTGTTTGTTGATTTTTGTGGCAGGTGGAGGTGTGAGGGTGATATTACTAGCAAGCCCTTGCCATTTTGAGTGGATTGATATTAACCTTGAAGCTTTACGGGACACATTGTTTGTGTTTTTGTTTTATTTTGATTTGTGGGGTCCTGGAGATTTGGACTGGTGGTTGAGGGTCGGTTTGTTCATGTTATTATTAGCTATGGGGTCTTAAAATCATAGAATCTGAAGTGTTGGAGATTGTGTATTATATGGAATTATAAGACTTGATTGAATTTGGTTGTTTGCCCCTAATATACAACATGTTGGTCTTGTTTGTACACGCTTGTATTACGAATCCATTGGGCC
>CM018896.1:17335552-17350552 GCA_009663005.1 Actinidia chinensis | reverse complement strand
AGTGTATGTCCAGTAAAGTCAACGTAGTAAACTTAGAAAATTCCCTGCCTTCCTGGATATTTGATCATCTAGGAGAAAAGCCATTCATGGTAGACGAGTCATTCATGGCAGACAAGGTCACTCAGCTTCCTTCCTTGCCCAAGGAAAATCCCCCTAGTCCTAAAGGTAGTCCCTTAGTTGCCACTCCCCCTCCAGTTGAAAGAGAGACTAACATTATGACTCAAGACGAGCTGGATCTCTTTAGAGAGTCTCATTCCTTTTCTCCAAGTGTTCAAATTAGACTACCCAAGGAGGATGAGACCATAGCCTCTACTCGTCAAGGCGAGGTGGCCTTTTACGAGGCTGCCTTTCATGCCGGTATTCGTCTTGCACTCCACCCCATCATTAGGAAAATCCTATACTTTTACAATATTTGCCCCTCTCAGCTCGTCCCCAATGCATGGCGAAGTCTTCTCTGCACGGTGGTCGTGTGGCGAGCGCATAAAGTTTTCTTCTCCCTTAATGAGCTTAAGAGCCTGTTCGCCTTAAATAAAAACCCGAAGCCAGACTCCGGATGACTATACTTCAAGGCGAGGTCAAAGAAGACCCCACTCGGGAGTACCCCAACAATGTAAAGGGATGGAAGAAGAAATTCTTCTTTATCTCAGGAGCTGACTGGGAATTCCCTTAGGGATATCCAAGGATGCCGGTGTTCCAAGAGTTCCAAGGTCATGGGGTGCTCCAAGCCAGTCTTCGTTCGTTAAGTCATTATTTTAATTGATAAGTGTGGCACATATCCCATGACTAATAATTGTTTTCCAATATTCAGGTAAGCATTGTAACAAGCCACCCATATTGTATATGATCGAGCAAGAAAGGCTTGACGGGATCCTGGACTCACTTTTAGGTGGATTTTTTTCACGATCAAAGAGATCCTTGAATCCAAGTCCTTCTACAGGTGTTTCAAGCTCGGCTCCAAATCAATGGCGTCCAACGGCGGGAACAATGGTGAGGATGTCCCGACAGGTAGTATGGCTCCAGTTGCAGGCGACGAGGGTGAGTCTCATTATTTTCGAGATGAACCTCGCTGAGGCGACCATTCCCAATATGTCTCAGTAGAATACATAGGAACTATCAAGAAGGAAATGAGGAAAGTTCTCCCTCGCCTTCTTGATCTAACATTGTTAAGGCTATTAGGAAAAAAAGTCTGACCACCCGTCCTTGGTTTAGAATTAGGTAGCTCGAGCTCAAGATCGAGCTCTAACTTGGAGGCCTGGTCGGATCCACAACTGCTCTCGGAGCTCAGATCGAATGGTACTATCTGTAATTTTTTTAAGTATTTTACCTCTTCTATTTACTGACATTAATTTCAGTTTTGTAGCTATGTCGAAGGAAATTAGCCTGAAGAAGCTCGCCTAGATTGCTGAAGGGTCCAAGGGTGCAAGCCCAGCGGCGAGGGCATCTTCCCCGGTAAAATTGATAATCATTAGTGAGAAGTGCCCCCGGGTCGAGGTGCCCAACATAATGCCCACCAAAAAGGGCAAACTAGCATCTAACACCAAGGGTAAGAGGACCACTTCGCCAACCGAGGAGAAGAAGAAATCTCCTACCAAGGCCAAGATGTTGTCAAGTAAGGCAGCGACCGTCGCGGCGACCAGGGCAAGGACCTCGGCCAACCCTAGTGCTATTTTGGGGCCTCGGCCTCCATTTTGAAAAACCCCGTTGTGGAAAAAAAAACTAATTAAAGGTGTGATCCCGGCCCCTGACAAGGCCAAGGCTAACAAGTTGAAGCTCGACCGGTTAATCTCTAAGCTCTTCCAAGGGATTGGCAAGGTATCTATTCTTCTTTGAGTTCAACTCATATTTCTGTTTTTTTGCACTCCTGACTAACTTAATCTTTTGTAGATGATGTTACTCACTTCTTCCCTCGTTGGTCATGGAAGAGAGATAAAGGATAAGGCAATGATTCAGCAAGATCGGGTTGCTTCGATTGAGAGCGAGATGTCTTGCTCTCAGAAGTTGGCCTCAGATCTTGAGAGGCAACTAGACGAGGTCAGGATCCAAGAGCAACAAGCCATTGATAAGCTGAAAAAGATGAAGGAGAACCGTGATGCCACCGTGGTAAGGTTGGAGGCATAGGTGGCCGAGCTCAAGAAAGGCAAAGCCCTTCCCAAAAAAAAGGCCATTGGGGAATTCAAGTCCTCGGATGACTTCCAGGGGCCGTTGAATTTACAGCCTCTAAGTACTTTGGCGAGGGCTTTGATTTCTACAAAAGGCAACTTGGCCGCCTACATCCTGACCTCGACATCCAAGACATGGGGATCGATGCCAAGCTGCTTGAGGAGGAGGAAGAAAAGGAAGAGGAAAAGAAGGAGGGGGAAGGAGAGGAGAAAAGTTATCCGAACAACCCTCTCTCCTTAAACATTTGTACCTTTTTTTAATGGCAAAATGTAACCCTTTAATTTTTAATGAACAATATTTCCTCTCTCATATTATTCCTCCTTTATGCTTCTCCTTTATAACAATGCATTCGTCCTACTTAGAGATATCATTATTAATGAATCAGGCGAGATAAATACTGTTAGGCAAGATGATTTTGGCGAATATAACTTGATCATCTGGTGAACATAATTAGATCATCTGGCGAACATAATCATCGCATGAGCATATTGAGTTTAATTCACTTTAATTAGGCAAACAACAAACTCAACTATGACGATCAGATTATCATGGCGAATTATTTTTGGCGATCAAGATGCCTTGGTGAATAATTTACAAACTTCTCAATAACAAGAAAATAGGCGATCTTGATTTTAGCGATAACAAAACTTTATTTTAACAAATTTTGGCGAAACTGGCGACATTACAGAGAATAATATTCAAAATGTAATGGCAATATAACACATTTTGGTGAATAATGGTGATTTAATGAAATTGGACTGGAGAAGGTTACATTAGACTTTGGCGATCATAATTAATAATTTTCCTCTAAAACATGATCTTCTTTGAATGGCAAACATAGAAACTAATGATAATATTTCTCCAAGTACTTAGCATTCTAGGGATGAGGTAGTGTCCTCCCGCTCATGTCTTCCAGCCAATAGGTTCCTGGCCTAAAAATTTTACAACTTTGTAAGGACCTTCCCATGTAGGGGCGCGCTTCCCATCCTTAGGCTCTTTTGTATATTTAATGACCTTTTTCAAGACTAAGTCGCCAGGCAAGAAAGACTTGTACTTGACCCTCTAGTTATAGTACTTGACGACCTGTTGCTTGTAAGTGGCTTGGTGTACCTTAGCTCGCTCCATCTTTTCGTAAAGAAGATCAAGGTTGAGCCTTAGCTCGACTTCATTATTTTCCTTGTTGAAATTTGAGGTCCTGAAGCTTGGCATTCCTATCTCCACTAGTATGACTGACTCTGTTCCATATACCATTGAGAATGGCGTCTCACCGGTTGGGATTTTGCTCGTCATGTGGTAAGCCTATAGTATGCTCAGGAGATCTTCTACCATTTCATTCTTGGATTTTGCTAACCTTACCTCCAGATTCCGCAGGATCATTCTGTGGTGACTTTTACTTGACCATTAGCCTGAGGATGACTAGGCGAGGAGAAATGATGGGAGATGGCGAGATCTGAACAGAATAGTCTGAATCTATCATTGTCGAATTGCCTTGCATTATTTGAGATGATAACCTTGGGAATTCCAAATCAACAAACGATGTTTTTCCAAACAAAAATTATGGTATTCCTCTCAGTGTCTTCTATCCACTTTGTGAAATAATCAATGGCGATAATTAAGAATTTCTTCTATAACGAAGCTTAAGGTAGAGGTCCGAGTATGTCAATTTCCCATTGAGCAAATGACTATGGGCTGGTCATAGGTATCAACTCGATATGAGGAACATGACTTACTAAAGCGAACCTCGAGCATTTCTCACATTTGTTGGTGAAGGACATCGCATGTTGTTCCATTTGAGGCCAGAAGTATCCTTGTCGAATGACCTTTCTAACAAGTGACCTCGCCCCCGAGTGGTTTTCGCAAATGTCTTCATGAATTTCTCTAAGTACGTAATTTGCTTCCTCAGGTCAGAGACACCTCAGGAGTAGTTTCGAAAAGGACCTTTTATGCAAAGACCCTTGGATGAGGCGCTGATCGATAATGGATCCAGTGGGCTTGGAGTTTGTCTGATGGTAGCTTCCCATCTTTGAGGTAGGCGATGATATCATCCATCAACATCGGATTTACTACTATTTGGCAGATGATTTTGGCAACTTCAATACTTGGGGTTGACAAGAATTCTAGGGGAATACTATTGTCTAAGGTGAAATCAAAGGTTGAGGCTAAGTTAGCCAAGGTGTCAGCCTTCTTGTTTTCTTCCTAAAGAATTTGACGAATCCTGAGGTCTCTGATTTTCATGGATATGGTTTTCACTTCATCTAGATAGGCCACCATTCGGAAATCCTTGGTGAGATAATCCCCTTGTACTTGATTCACCACAAGTTGAGAATCAATAAAGGTGTCCAAGGACTCTACTCCCAATTTTATTGTAACCCTTAGTCCAGCGAGGAGAGCCTCATATTCAGCTTCATTGTTGGTGATTTTGAATCCTATACATATAGCATATTCCATCTGCTCACTTAAAAAAGTTTGGAGAATAAGTCCTACACTACAACCATGCTAATTGGATGACCCATCCATGAAGAGTTTCCACTTGGCAAGATCATCTTCCTGGCTTAGCTTCTTTGGGAGAATCATCTCGGACTCTAGAGCAACATTATGTGTAAACTCAGCTATGAAATCGATCAATGCTTGGGCCTTGATCGCCATCCTTAGTTGGTAACTGATGTGGAATTCGCTTAGCTCAATAGACCATTTGAGTAGCCTTCCCAAAATATCAGGTTGCTAGAGAATCTGCTTCAAAGTCTAATCCGTTAATACGACAATAGGATGTACTTGGAAATAATGGCAAATTTTTCTGGCAGCAATTAGAGAGGCATAGGCAATTTTTTTAATTTTCAGGTACCTAGTCTCAGCTTTAATGAAAACTTTGATGACATAATATACTAGCTTTTGAACCTTGTCTTCTTCTCGAATAAGCACTTCACTCACTGCGATTGGCAAGATAAAGAGATACAAAGTAAGCTCTTCACCCATATTAGGAACTGTGAGTAGAAGTGGCAATCCCAAATACCCTTTCAGCAGTTGGAAGGCCACCTCAGACTCGTCTGTCCATTCAATGCCTTGGTTTTTTCCTGGAGTTGGGAAGGGCGAGACAAGGGGTGAGGGCGAAGCAAAAGAAAGAGAGAGAGACAAATAAAGGAAGAGACAAGCATAAGAAAAGAACGGATGAAAAACGCGAAGAAAAAAAAGTAACGAAAGGAAGATAGAAGAAGGTAACTGGAAGACGGCGGTGGAGAAGAAAGAAAAAAGAGAAGTCAGAAAAAAAAAGTTAGACGGAAGAAAAGGCACGGAACACATGGCGTGAAAAAAAAAGATTAGTAGGAGAGAAGTCACCCTTGTTTCGCCCACCTGTCCCGGCCCCCCTACTCTACTGACTTCAAGACAAATCTATTAAGTATGGCTACTCGCCTAGTTAAGTGTTGTACCTCATGTATATTTTTGGGCAAGCTCATTGCAAGTAAAGCTTGAATCTGGTCAAGATTTGACTCGTTGCTATGTTTATTCACTAGGAAGCCAAAGAATTTCCTTGATAATATGCCAAAAATGCACTTAGAAAGGTTGAGCATCATGCAATGCCTTCTTAGGACACCAAACATTTCCTCTATGTAGGTAATGTGATCAGTTATTTTCAAGCTTTTGACCAGCATATCGTCTATGTAAACCTCCATCATTTTCTAATCATCTTCTTGAATATCTTATTGACCAATCTCTAGTACGTCACCCCTGCATTCTTTAACCCAAAAGGCATGACCTTATAGCAATATAATCCTCTTTCTGTGATGAATGAGGTCTTTTCTACTTCGGGAGGATGCATTTGGATTTGATGATACCCTGAGAAAGCAGCCATGAAGTTGAGGAGTACATGTTTGGAGGTCGCATCCACAATCAGATCAATCTTTGGTAGTGGAAAATTGTCTTTAGGATCTATGCTTGTGGACAACGACTTGAGCATCTATGCTTGGGACATCGCCTAGTGACCATGCAAAGATGTTTTCTTTAAAAATTCCACCAAAGCACCTCGCAGTTCCTTATACAATTCAGTTCTAATCATAACGTGGCAATCTAGATAGTTGGCGTGTATAGAAATCGGAACCACATCTTCTAAAGGCTTGGTGTTCTCTGTCTCTTTAGGATCAACAAGAGTTACTTCTCCCACTTCGTCCCTCAACGCCTTCATCTTGGTGTCGTCAATCTGTAATTGCTATTGGGAGTTTGACTTTGGAGTAAAATTGGTCTTCATCACCATAATGAAACATTATTTTGCGATCTTTTGATCGCCCCTCACCTCGTCTACCTCGGTTGGAGTAGGAAATTTCACCATTAGGTGATAGGTGAAGATATTCGCCTTGATTTTTTCTCACGTTGGGCAACCTAAGATCACATTGTAAGGCAAAAAGCAGTTCACAACAATAAAATCTTGCCACACTGTGGTCTAATAAGGCTCCATTCCCAAAGTCAAAGGCAGCTTTATCCACCCCAACGAATTTGTTGAACTTCCTCCAAATCCGACCAGAGGGGGGTGGAAGGGGTGAAGCTTGTCTTGCCCAATTTTCATCTTGTCAAATGTCGAGATGAACAAAATGTCAACAAAACTACCATTGTCGACCAGAATCCTCTATATGTTGAAACTGGATAATTGTGGTTGAGACAACCAACGCATCATCATAGGGCAGATGCAAGCCTCTCAGGCCATCATTGGTGAAGGCGATGGTTTGGTGGGCTTCAATCATTGGCGTGGAGAGGGTGATATTCTACTCTACGGAGGCTTTCAACTCCACCCGTAGCTTTATTTGCATGTCTTTTGTCGGGATGGATCTTGACGATCCCTTTGATCCCAACCCCATGGATGGTCTAGATATTACCTGATGTTGGCCTGTTGTCGCCATATCTTCTATCCGGTGAATCGGGTTGTGGGCGATCAGTCACATACTTTCTCAAATACCCTCTCTTAATTAGGTCGGTTATCTACTCTTTCAGCTAGAAACAATCATCGGTGTTATACCCATGGTCCCTATAAAACTCACAATACTTGTTCTTGTTTTCTCTTGAGGGGGTTGGTTTTTATTTTTCCTGGCTACTTCACAAATTCCCCATTCTTGATTTTCATAAACGGCTAGGCTATAGGGGTATTAAGAGGAGGCAACATTAGGTCGGGTTGGCGAGGTGGCGTACGAGGACGTCGGTCATTAGTTCTCCTCTTATCATCTCAGTCTGACCTTTTGCTTTTTACCTCATCCCTATAGTCCGTCCACTCATCGAGTTTCAAGCTCCTTTCTTTTGTGATCATCCCTTTCTTGCCTCTTCCACTTGGCCTCGGCTAACTCCTCAGCAGCAATATACTTGTCAACCTTGCTTTAGAGTGTTGACACGGTTTCGGGGATGTTCTTGGAGATGGAGTTGAACAGCGAACCAGGGCAAAGTCCTTCCATTATGGCCATGATCACTACTTTATCATTGGGGTCTTCTACCTCCAGAATAACCTGATTGAACCACCTGACGTAGTCTTTTAAGCTCTCTCCCTTTTTTTGGTGAATTGTAAAGAGGTGAAAGGTATTCTTCTGCCTGACCCTACAACTCATGAAATTGGCGACAAAGAGTTTGCTCAGATCGCCAAATGAATCAATAGTTCTCGGAGATAACTTTCTAAACCATGATCTCGCTGGGCCCTTTAAAGTAGCAAAAAAGCTTTACACATTACCTCGCCCAAGTACCCCTAGAGTGACATCAAGTTCTTTTATGAATCCAGGTGGTCCATGGGATCTGTCTTCCCTTCATACACCCCGAGCTGGGATGGCAACTTGAATTTGGAAGACACTTTGACTTTCATCACTCTATCTGTGAATAAAAGTTTGGTCTGTTTGTTCAAATTTTTACAGTGACTAGAGCATTTGTACCGGTGTTGATGGCATCGATCCGAGTGTCCAGGTCTTTAATTTTTTGGGTGGTGGATTTATCTCGGCACTTGGGGGCTTGGTTTTCATTATGAGGCAATCTCCCTCTTCTCTTGATTTCCTAGCCATCCATATTGGGAGTTCGACTTGAAGACTGAGACTCTGAAAGGATAGGACTTCTTTCTCGCCTAGAGTGCAAACTTGGTGAGCGGCGGCGTAGGCTTCTAGTGGAATGTGCCCGACCAGTGCTTTTTGTGACTTTAAGAGTCATGGCCACTAGATTGGTGAGAACGGCGAGATCGGTTAGCTTCTTCCTAAGTAGGGACTAAAATAGAAGGTTGTTCGTTCATGGCGAGATGTTGTATGAGGTGGGCATTATTTTCGTTCATGATCCTAATCTGCTCGGCAATCCCATACATCTCACGGTGGAGGTCCTCAAGATCTAAAGCTTGGCTGGTGTTCACCATAGGATGTGCTCTATTATAGAAAGGGTTGCTGGTATTTGGTTTAGACAGTAAGCGGCTGCGCAAGTGCATAAGGTACAGAGAATTGTTATTCTCATAAACGGCACCAAACTATTGTGGTAGAAATTTAGGGGTGAGCAACCAACAATCAGAGTTGCTCTTCTAACTCTGTATTTGATCTTGGGCGACCTGCGCAAGAGAATGAACATTACCAGCCGGGGCGAGGCCACTTCAAACCCCTTCGGCGTGGAGATCAAACCAAGGCGAGTAAAATAAAGAGTAATTAATCAAAGCTCTAAAAATGAGATTGCAAGTCTTTTGTACCTTTCAATGGAGGAGGGAGCAACCTTTTATAGATGGAGGAGGGAGAGCCATGTAAGGAGATAACGACAAAATCCCCAAGTGGCTAAGTTTGGAAGGAGATCTCGCAGATATCGAAGGAGAATTAGGACGGTGCCATATGGAGGTGGTGTTGCGATGTAGGACTCCAGAAGGAGATAGAATCTCACATTGATCTTATCCACAGAGGTTAGGCGAGATAGTTCACCTCGCCCACAAGCGATACTATCATGCAGGGCGGTCAAACCATTCGGGGAGTCTAGGCAAGCTTAACACAGATCATGGGAAGAGTTGGCGACATGATCTATTTAGGCGAGGTGCTCACGCTTGGTCCAATTGTTAGGTGGGGAATTTCCCCTCATCAGATTCTTTTTTTGGGTAAAAGGAATAACTTCAATATCTTTGGTATCAATTACAACTAGATAATATGTTGCTATAGAGAATACAAGTTGATGTGGGGTAAAATACCCAGCTCTTAATAATCCCGAGATTGTTACCTCGCCTACGGACCGACGTAGTCCTGGTTGCCCATTGTACCAACACCAATTGATCACTTTGCCAATGTATGTACAAATCGATCTCCGGTTCACCATTGGGCGAGGTCTCCACATTGCCATATACTAACTCCATGAGGACTATCATCATTAGAAGTCTACATTCATGAGACTCCACTTACGTCACTTCTCTACATGGCAAAGACCTCACCTCCAAAGGGATTCTCCCTCTATAAGGAAATTATCTTCGAAAGACTCCATCTCCACTACATCACCTATAACCGCAGATTACTCTCCAGATGGCAATCCCCTATAATCTCTCCAGCATCCCAGAGATATATTTCCCTAACATAGCTACCCAGAAATCTCTCTTGAATGTCCTCATACGGATCTCCAGTCTCCACCTATATAAAGGCCACTCCTCCATTATTAAAAGGTACGCTCAATACACACATATCACAGTGCATTCTCTCTAGAGAACTCTGTTTTATGCTTTGCCTAGTTTATCGTCGCCTTGGTATGATTCGCACGCCGGAGGGGTTTTGAACGGCCTCTCCCAGGTCGTTTATTTTTGTCTATCTGTGCAGGTCGTCTATCTTGTTGCCAAGGTCTAGTGCCAAGGCAAAGGAGTAATATTGACTGTTGGATTGCTCATCCAGATTTTTATCACAACAGTTTGGCACTGTTTGTGGGAACGATAATTCTCAACTTTTTATGCATCTGCGCAGCCATTTGCTACCTAGACTAAGTGCCAGCAGTTCTTTAGATAACAGGGCACGTCCAATGGCGAACACCATCCAAACTCCAGATTTAGAGGGTTTCCACCATGAAATACGCAATATGGCGGAGCAAATAAGAATCATAAATGAGAACAATGCGCGCCTGATACAACACCTCACCACAAACCCGCCACCTTCAACTGCGCCACATGCTCAAGAAGTCCAACTACCTCGCCACTCCAACCGATCAGGTGGTGAGGGTCCTACAAGTCCATAGCACAGATCAGGCTCGGGATGGCAACTTCCAATTCCCAATTCCCGAAACAGGAGCTCTTCCTCTTGATAGAATCCCCCGATCCTCCAGCGAGACTCAGAAAGTAGAAGTAGCAAGTCAAAAGAAGAGGAAGATTTCCTGCTAGACTCATCAGAATGCCAGACGCGAGATAATCTACCACTCAAAGGATCAGGGACTTAGATGCCTGATCGCGACCATACAAAACCACGCCCGAGCAAACTCTCCGATAAATCATGAATGCCTTGATTTATTAATTTGTAATAACGCCGACTTTATGTTTTGGTTTTTTGAAAGATATAACTTGGGATAAAAATAAAGAAATAATAAAAGTGAGGGACAAAATTATATTTGTAAGTTTGGTGAGGACAACTTGCGTGGGGAAAAAGTTGTAAAGAAAGATAAAGGAAAAAAAATTAAAGAAGAAAGAATAAAAGTAAAGATAAATAAATATTTTTTTTTATATATAATATTATACATATATAGATATATATAATGCGAGAATAGAAGAGTCTCTGAGAAAGAGATAGAGAGAGAGCGGCACGGCAGAGAGGAAGAAAGAGAGAAAAGAAGAATAGAGACTTGGAGAAATTTATTTTGGGTGTGATTAATTCTTTGCTTAATGAAGACATAGGTGTAGATCAACGGTGGAGATGAATGTCGATCAAGGTGAAATTTTAGGATGATGATCATGGGAGCTAGATCTTCATATCTAATGGTGTTAATTTTTAATTTCGAGTAAGCAGGAGGTAATACAATATGCTTTCCTAACCATTCCGGAGTATTTTTCGAAAATATCTGATTTTGTATGTTCTCTTGAGCAATTGTGCTATCTGTTGAAATCCATGGTATTTTGTGTGGCATCGTGATATGTATGATGATTGTTTGATGGCTAATGCTATGGAATGGAATGCTACATGTATTGAGTGATCCGCCGCCAACAGTTCCACTATGGACCGGAAAAGCCGAGAGCTAAGAGAACGTGGATGAGGGGCCGATCACTAGTAATGTAATCAAGGAAAAACCTAGTTGAGGTTTTTTGATGAAATATTGATTCGTTGTGATACTCTGAACTTTGTTGTTGACCATTATTGATTCGTTTTGACATACTCCCGTCGTATTGAACTTTTTTCCCGTTTAAAATGATTTTCAGGAGGACGGGGAGTTTCGATAGTACGAGATGGTTCGAGACTTACAGAATTTTGATCTTTTTGTATTAATTACATTTGGAGACATTGTAAAAAAACATTTTGGGGGGGGAGACTATTGAATATTTGAGACAATAGTGCTCTGATTTGTATTGAGGAAAAATACGGAGAATTATGTAATTAATAACGGCCCGGGAGGGTCGGGTCGTTAACAAGATTGAGCCTCCGTTCACTAAAGGGTGATGCGAACCGGGTCTCCCTCTAGATTAAAATGTCTACCAGCTCGGATTTATGGGGAGGACTGACCCTATGGATCACTAGATTGATACAAGAGTTTGTGTTTTCCAAGGGATATTCCAGACGAGGTGTGTTTGCAAAGTGTTTTCCACCATTCTAAGGGATCGGGAGATCATGGTTCCGAAAGTTTACTTCCAGGAACCATTGACTCATTCGGCGACCTGAGCAGACTTTTCGTCGCCAACTTCATAGCTGCCCTGCCGGTTGAGGCAGAAAAATACCTCCCACCTCTTCACCATTCACCAAAAGAGACTGAGAGCTTGAAAGACTATTCACTGATTCAAACCAAGCTGTCTTAGAGGTGAATACCCTAGTTGATGATGCATTAAATACCCTTTCTCCTCAAGAACTTTTCTACACTTGCTTTAGAAACTTTTGATTTAAAACCATTTGCCTCCAAATATTGAATAACTTGCTTTTGTCCATCGTCTCATCAAAAGCACCTAAACTCCATTTTTTTTTGTGTCCAATTACAAGAGAAGGTAATGTTTTCACCCACTTCTCCATTATTTAATTTTATCCAATTCACGATTCACGTAGATAAGGTAATGTTCACCCACTTGTGTGAACGAAATTGGACTTTGCACACTTAACATGTGTATGATAATGATTCGTTTATGACATGTTATTGCAATTGAATTACTAGATAATTAATGGAATTATTAAAGAAGCTAATGTCGTGTGTTGTTGATCAATAACTCATAAAGTTAAGCTAATGTGGGAGCTCTGTTCTAAAAATCCTCCGCCTAGGCCCCCCCGGCCGCCTAGGACCCCTCCGCCCGCCCGCTTAACTCCTAGAGTTTTTTAGCGACTTAGTTTTAATTTCTATATTTTTAGAGACCTAAATTACATCATTTCCTATCTTCCTCTTTGTATTATTTTCATATAACATTTGAACTTTACTATTTGATATCATTTTTTTGCTTAGAAGTTGATATTTTGGTCATGTATTTTAATTTTAATAAATATTAATGATTTAAATAAATAAATAAATAAAAACCACCTAGGCCCCGCTAGGCGTACCGCCTAGCCGCCTAGGCGCTAGCCCCTCCGGCCCGCCCGATACCGCCTAGCGATTTTAGAACCTTGTGTGGACACTGGATGAGAGCGTGGGTGGGCTCTTTAAGTTCAATTTGCATTGGATTTTTTTTTTTGTCTTTTGTTGTATTTACTAGATGAATGAGGATGATAAATTTGATGGATGTCCATAGCTCCCAGAAAGAAGAAGTAAAAGAAAAATAATTGTAGAAGAAAGGTAACTTTGTGAATTGTGTTCCGAAGTTTTTTTTTCTTTTTTCTTTTTCCTTTTGTGATAGTGGTCAGTCCTGTCAGAGCACATATCTATAATAATGTTTCCTCTTCGTCACAGATATTTAACAAGTGCTCAACTTGGTATGATAAGTAGTTACCTTGTAACAGTTTTTCATCTGGTTTTTAATTTGTCTATATTTAATAATTTATGATTTTGTAATAGTTTTGTTGGTGGCATTGGCTTTTAAATGAAGATGTTTTATATTCTTCTGTTGTAATTTATCGCTGATTTTGTATTTTTTTATTGAAAGGCTTTGCTTTTTTGATTGTTCTCGTTCTTCCACTCCATTTCTCTAACGTTGTTAACTTCTCCAGTGTTGTTGATGAGACCTTTGAATGGTTGTCCTTGATAGGCGGGTTTGGGATGCTTTGAGGAGCCTGAGCTTGGACCTGATCTAGGCAACCAATATTTATCATAGGTGTCGTTTGAGTTTCTAACTTTTGATTATATTTTTGTACAGTATCTGTTCTCTGTGGCTCAAAATTTGGTTTTATTAGTCACAAAGTCGAAAAGTATTCTGTCATTATTTACAACGAGTGTCTGTGTATCACCAGGTGAAAAGAATTGTAATCTGGGGAATTTTATTTTTGTCTCACCTTGGGAAAATCTCATGTTTTTGGTCGGGTTTAAATCTCAACTTTATTTTGGTGATTTGAACATTGTTTAGATGATATTTTTTTTATTTGTGTCATTTAAACAGAAGAGATTAACCTTGCTCCTTGTTTGATGAATATGAATACCTTCTTCTCTGTGGTGTTAGTATGTCTACTTCATCATTCACTGGCTTTGCTTTGTGTCTACTTCGTTGATTCAGTGGCTTTTCTGATTAATTATATCCACTGTTTATTTGTCTCTTGCTAGTTTGGCTTTTTTCCCTAAATTTCGGTATGGGTGGAAAATGAGTCTGTCACGTAATACCTCAGAAACCATCTGGATAAACCTAACTAATACGCTTATGGTGATTGCCGTAGAAAGAGAAATCTGCGTGTTGCAACAGCTATCATCAGCATTAGTCCCTCTTCTCTTGTTGTTCGGGAGTCAGGTAAGGAATTTGTCTTTACGTTTTGTGGGGGAATACATCATATCATTTGTAGTTAGTCTAACAATTTACAAAATTGTCTAGAAGTTAAAAATATTGAGGTATTTAGCATTTTCATTTGTTATGATTTTATTTCAATGTTTTACAAGATGGCACCAGCACTCTGGTGTCGATATATATTGAGAGACAATTCCTTCCCTATTGAATGCTAACTCACCATTGATTGTAAACACAAATATATGAAGCTTGACAGAAGATGCCTTGTATTTGCAGGTTCATGGCTCCCAGAAGCGCTGGAAAAGTGGAGAATCAAATTCGTGCGGAGTACTCCAGTGGTTCTTATTATTGTACTCTTTTGACAGATTTGCAGCTAGGAGCCAAAGGGGATCTGACAGAGCTTAGTCCAGGTCGACAGGTTCCGGCTAACTCTGGGTCCACAGGGGGCCTCCTTTTCTGTTACAAAGTGGTTCTTCTTGATGCTCAACAGAACTGCTAGTCGGTTCGCGTTTAATCATTTTGGTGTTTTCTTGTGCCTAAGGTTTATTTTTTTTGGCATAACCACTTTTATCAAGTGCAGTAAATATACAAGCTGGCCTTGTTAACCGAAGTGCTTTCAAATCTGATGTGCAGTGCGGAAACCTGATAGAATGTTCTTTTCCAACTAACTAGTTAAGTGATTAGGGAGTTCCATTTGTTCTTATGAGCCAATTCAGTTTCAAATTTTTAAACTAAAAGATGAAAAGCATAAATGCACCGGTGTGTATGATTTTTCTTTTCTTTTTTTCTTTTCTGTCCAGGTAAATAATTCTCGTCTATCTGTTAAGTTTTATGCAGGACAACCCCCC
>CM018896.1:17325552-17328052 GCA_009663005.1 Actinidia chinensis | reverse complement strand
GTCCGAACACACTGAGTGGCGACCAAGCGAGACATGAGCGACATGATCTTCAGCAGACGTCGCAACGACATGTTTACGTTGGGTCTTCCATAGGTGAAGATTTTACCCTTCCTCATATATAAACACCATTATTTTTATATATAGGCACTATCAAAGTGCGTGAAGGAGTTAAGCTACAATTTGTGGGAGAAAATTACTCCTTTACTGTGTTACCCTTAAAATAAAGATCATGTGATCTTCTTTCTACATTTAGAACATAACTAAATAAGGGACATTGATTGTCTAATTTGAAAGTGAAAGGTGCAACGTGACATTGAACTAAAAATACAAAAGTGTAGCGTGTAAATTACTAAGAGGGTTTTTGTTTCCTAAAGTGTGAGGGTTCAAGCGAAGCGTATAAAATGACAATAAAGGTAAAGCGTATGGGTGCAACGTGTAAATTATCCAAAAATTTTACTCACGAAGGCCAAACCCCAGGGGGCAGGAGGAGTAGGACATGCCATGCACTTATTAAATGAATGCATATATACATTCCATACACACACATGACACAACCAGCACAAGCCAACCTGAATTTGATAGGAAATCAAACCGCCTCCATTCCCTCAACCTCAAGCATGGTGAAAAAAATTAGGATTCTTTTTAGTCTCTACCTACATTTTAATGACCCGAGCCAGAGGTTTCCTTTACGCCACTCCCCATATTACTTACACCTGTATTGATCTCTACATACACTCGCGTACATACCCCTATACTCTATAGGACCTAAACCCCTCTCCCGTTGATCAAAATCACATCGGACTCCAAATCCCTCCCTTCACAACTAAAACACAATTCAATTTCCTTTCTCCTTTCCTTCAATTTTCCTTTGGTGGTGTCGAAAAAGATCTATATTTTCAGATTGGCCTTTTCGAGTTTTTGATCAATTGGATTCATTGATTGATCGATTCATGGACGAAGCGAGTCAACACGGACCACCCGATCGGGTCATCTCACCTTCAACGTCGTCTGCTGGTATGCGATTCCAAATTTTCCCGTGTATGCATACATACATACATACATACATACATATATTATATAATTATTGTATATGTGTGTGTTTATTTTGTGTGTATAGTGCAATACCAAATTCTTCTGCGGAACCGTAAAAGCTTGATTGGGTTTGGCTGATTTATTGAAGGGGAACTGAGATTGAGTTTTATGCGCACACTCCCACCCACACCTGCACCTGCACCTGTATGTGTATATTTTTTGTTTATGAATGTTATGCTTAATTCTTGCGTGGGATTGTAAAAGTTCGATTGGGTTTGGTTGATTGATTGGAATTGAAACTGAATGTAGCAACGTTTGTGCAGGAACTGAGATTGGGTTTTATATATTCACTAAATCAATCTGCAATGCATAAATTAGTTTCCATTATGTAAGCATATTAAGGTTACGTAGATTTACGACTTCTCTCTCTCTCTCTCTCTCTCTCTCTCTCTCTCACACACACACACACACACACACACATTTAAATTTTACCCTTAGCGGATATAGATCGTTAAATTTGTTAGAAATTGATTAAAAAACCCTAATGTGCTTACCTAAGAAGATCATTGATCAAGAATTGTAGTTTCCATGTGTTGTGTGTCACGTTCTGTCATTCTTGCCTGCACATGATCTGTTTGTCAGTGAGTCCAGATAATCGTTGCAAACCCCCACCCCACCCCACCCCCACCCACACACCTCCCCTCCACACTATCAATAGAAATAAACTAAAGAAATAAATTATCCTGCCTGTTCCTATTAATCATGCTTGTGCCTGTCCCTTGGTCATCGTGAGTGCGTGGCCTTCTGCTTCTACATATTGTTTCTGTAGCTTCCTGCGTTTTTGCATTGCTTGCTTTTACTTCCAGCTTATCAAGTGACTGAGAACCTGACATTGGATGCAGGCAGGAGACCTGTTGAACCCAACTTGACTGAAAAGGCACCCCTTTGATATTCTATGCCGCTTGCTGTTTTTAACTCTGCAATTTTGTTTGTTTAGCTAATTTTCTCCATTAGTATTTGATCTGTAACACACTATCAGCTAGAATTTTCGTTTTCAAGTGGAACTCTTACCACTGTCTACCCTTAGGAACAGACATACTATTATGGAGGTTAGTCCTTGTTATGTTCTACTGGTACCAATTCAGAAGCTAAAGATATTTGAATCTGTTAGAGAGGATTGAGGGGTCAAATCTAAAACTAATTGGCCATAGGTGGAGTAGCCTCTAGATATATATACTAAGCTTGGTTGGCTTAAGTAAGCGATGCTAGACTAAATCTTCTAGGGTGCGAAAATAATCCATAATATGTCGTGTAACAAACTTGCAAATGCTGACATTCAGTCCTGATTTGAACCATGTATAGATGCCAACCAAAACTAGCAAGTACTTGAGTTTTAAAGGAATACGAAAGAAACCGAAATTGAAGGTCCATTATTCTTGTTCGATGATGAGTCCTGACCCATAACAGA
>CM018896.1:17303052-17305552 GCA_009663005.1 Actinidia chinensis | reverse complement strand
AGAAAATGTGGCATGGTTTAATTAATTAATTGATGAGGTTGGGGTACTGGGTCTGCTGAATTAATTAGGAAAAAGTCATTGCTTATGCCAGGACGTGCCAGAGTATACATACTGTATTTAATTTGTCGACCAGTAGATGAACAGTACTTATAGTGAATTTGCTAATCGGCTTGCGCTCGCAATACTCTTTCTCTCATGTCTGGCCGGAGGGGACAGTGCCAACCGGCTAGCTTATTCTATATGTAGTCCTCCTAATTGCTAGCTCCAAGAAGTCAAATGCATGCAATTAGCTTCCTAACTCGCGTGCCAAGTAATTAATTCTTTTATCCCATCATGCAAAATACCAAGTATATTAACCGGGCACTCCAAATGATTCATTGGAGCTACGGCTATAGTACCCAGCAAATATAATTTTGGTTTCTAAATGAATGCTAAACTATTCGTCATATATTAACGATGCTCACTAACACACCCATTTTCTTAATTAATTGTCATAACTCTCTCTTCACCATTTCTGTTTCTCAATTCACAAAAAACTTTATGTGGTTTGTGGATGAAAAAATGGAGATAAATCAAAAATAGACACTTGTGGTGGCTGGTCAGCGGTTAACGGTGCTTGTAGGTTTGCTGGTCCGAGCTGCAAGACAAAAAAAGTAAGAAAGGGCCACTGGAGCTATTCCATAAACAGTTCTGCGAATGTCAAGTTAGTGATTGAAAGTGTATTTAGAGAGAGAGAGAGAATGTAGCTTAAGATATCTGATATTACGTACCTTTGAGAGAGAAAGGGCATGGTCTTTTATAGCGCAGTTCGGCGTGTGTCTGGATCCGTAAACTTTTATGTCAGTAAACAGACTGCAGCTCAATGGGTACCTGGATGTGCCGACTACTGTGTCAGTGAGTAAACAATTGATCCTATCATGCTCCTAAGGCATGGTTGGTAGCTAGGTCATCATGTCGTCAATGTCTCGATCCAGATATGCGGATGTCAAAGGAAATTTCATTGTGTAAGTTACCCTCTGACTCTAACGTGCCATTGGGATTCTTGCCGACCATTGTGCGTCGATCGAGCTCCGACGAAGAAACCCTATCGAGCTTGTTATAGAGTGACAACTCAACGGCGATGCTTGCCCTAGCTTGACTGGAATTAATACTTAATATTTTGTTCCCTTACACTTTCATCATTTGTTTTGTTGCTTATTGAATTTATGCTTTTATAGTTAAAAAACTGAAAAACAAAAAAAATAATAGTCAGAAAATAAGAGAAAAATGTATAAGATTATTTTATCTAGCTCCTATGGTTTTAAACACTCATTCTGTTCTATATTGCTGATCCATTATTTTTTTTGGTAGGTATCAAAATATTTATTCACTTTCTAAAGTTAATATGAGAGGATAAAATACCCTGCTTCATTCCTAGACAAGCTTGGACGAGTGTCACTGTCGGACTACCGCTTCATAACAATTAAGTTCGGTCGGCATCTTAGCGCGATAGTTTGATCGGTGAACCTATCCCGATGAAGATTCCCAAGGCTAACCCTCAAGGTCAGAGGGTAACATACGCGACAAGTTCCCTCTACCACCAGCACGCTTGGGTTCAAACTTCGATGATGCGATGGGTTTGCTACCAATCATACCCTAAGAGCATGATTGGGTCAGTCGCTTACTCGTTGACATAACAGGCGGCAATGCGTCATCACAAGTGTCGAGTTGCACTATAAAATGGGACAAACTCTCTCTTACAAGTAAGCAATACTGACACTCTCAATCACATATTGTTCATGTGCTTAAATTAAATGCTCTTATGTCTAAAATACTATTATTTTTTGGTCATTCAATCAACATACTTGTGGAGTATATATGGTATATATGGTATTACAACCACTATTCAGCTAACATCATGGATGAACAGTCAATCTTGTTAACAGACAATTGACGTCAGGGGTGCTTTGTGTAAAATGAGAGGAATCTCAGGGGTGGTTAGTGTAAAATGAGAGGAATCTTTACAAGTTTCAAACTTTAAAGGAGGTCACTGTCATTTCTCAAATATCAATGGTGCTTTGTGTATTAACTCAGAATTTCAAGGGTGGTCAGTGTATTTCACCCAAAATATAAATGGCAATGTGTTTTGGTTACATGAAAAATACATCTTTTTCTAATGCACTGTTTGGGTAAGTTTTTTTAAGTTTGTTTTAGCTGTTTTTATTTTATATATTTTTTGAGTAATTTTTATTATTATTTATCAAAATTTTATATATATTTTTAGTTTTTCTTGACAAGAAGAGTCTGAAAATATTAAAAAATTGTATCTATTTTGGGTTTTTGTCTTTAGTGATTTTTTTTCTTAATTAGATAAAAAGTTTGTACGTTTTGAAATTATCTCGTCAAGAGAAAACGATTTTTTTTTTTATCAGACGTAAAAAAATTACACTAAAGACAGAAAAATTCAAAAACTATAACAGCTCAAAAAACTAAAAATCTTGCCTCAAACGAGTTTTTAAGT
>CM018896.1:17255552-17263052 GCA_009663005.1 Actinidia chinensis | reverse complement strand
GAACGTTGCTATTGCTTCTTTTAACAAGTATCTTCCATATGAGACGGCTACATCAAAATAGCAATTTGTAAGTTAAACCTTACAAGTACTATTTAACAACACGTCACAGATAAGTAGCACGGACACAGAAACGGGACAAGGCGATTCTAAAAAAAAAATAGGTTATGAATACGTGGGGAACACGGCAAAATAAAAATATTTTTTTATATATTTTTATTTGTAATCTATATGAATACTTTGTCTGTAAACAACTAAAAGTAATCGAAACTAAAACTAAGAATATAATTAATAGATGATCTATGAAAAAAACAAACTGCAAGGCACATGACAAACTTATTACCATGTATAGGAAATAAGAGCTTTTCAAGGAGAGAGAGAGCACCCCAAACCTGTCTTAAAATATTTCCAGGTAGTGGACACGTGTGTTCAAGGCTTATCCTTTCCGAGTATGGATAAAATAAGAAAAGGAAAAAAAAACTAGAACAGCCCACGTACGTGTCCAACACGTATCCACGTCCGATAAGTGTCCGGTACGGATAGAGTACCCATTTGGGCATGTCCATGCTTCATAGCATCACAATATCTCTTCATATCATTCAAAAGCCACATCTTAATATTGACATGATTTCAGTAGTCTATCTCACAATGACACCTATCAATACTGATTACATCCATTCAATCTATATGGTTTTTGTCTGTTTGACTAATTTTTAAAGCATTTACAGTTAGTGCCCCTTGTGTTCTTCTTACAGTGCCCATGCCCCCTTTCCCGAACTCAATAATTATATCACAAATTAAAATTGTGCTGAATTATCCACAACTCCTACAAACCAAAAATTCTTCACACAAAATAGGTAACTCGTTGCAACTTAAAGGAGAAGATCAACATTTTGTAATTAGGAGTACATGCAAGGCGACAAACTAGAAACTTCCAATATACACTATGACCTATAAGAGGAAACTGGCAAGATATCACCCTAGTAAATTAAGTTGCTGTAAAGCAAAGAAACTTCTCTTGACATAACTTAAAAGAACTCAAAAAACATTAAAATAACCATTTACCTAAGCAATCTTTTGATGTGCAAAATCAACATGTTTGTTCGCAAGTATAAATTGTTCTAAATAAATCCTGGTGATTTTCTAACATGCTTAGAAATCTCTTGGAAAGCCTTACTCTAATATTAAATATATGAATTTGTGAGAAAGATTCTCAAATCATTACCAAGAAGTTGGGGTCTAAAGTATTGTCATCCAAAAAGCCAAAGATCACACTATATGGAGGCTACATCCAACACCATTTATATAGCTTAGATGAACTTTCGGGCTCAATCATGACACATGAAATCACATTGAGCATGGAAGAGGATGAAGTTAGAAGAAGAAGAAAGGGATAGCTCTAAATCCACTTGAGAACTACAATTGTCAACAAATCAAGTGGTGATGGAGGAGAATTAGCCATTATCACAAGAAAGTTCTTAAAGTTCATGAGAAGAAACAGGCAAAGTGGCAAAAAGAATTTCAACTAGTGTGGCAAGAAAGGTCATTTGCTACATTCTTGTCCTATTCGTAGAAATGCTTGTGTCAGATCTAAGAAGATATGGGTTCCTAAGAAAATTGTTGCCAACCTTCTTGAACCCAAACAAGATTTAAACCGGAAAACACTAGATGAATGAATAGACTGTGATCTCGTATTAGCGACTCCTTGATTGAAGGAAACATGCTCCAGCATGGATAATTCAGAAGAAAGTGAAGCTATACGTGGTAGGATCAGAAAAAGATCAAACCAGAAGCAATAGACATGTAATGGGAGTGACTAAATCCATACCACTGAAGGGACAAATGGAAAACATGAATCTAAACATTTTACCAAACGTGACATTCCCCTATCTCCCACCATAAAATAAATAGAAGATGAAAATCAAGGCAATGCTTGAGAAATCCATTTCCATGAAGATAAAGAATTCCCCTGGTTCAATATATATCCACCCATTTCCCTAAAGCCCATAATTATAATTACATCATATTCAGTTGTTCACAATATAGGACCTGCGAACTGAATGTGAGACACTAAAATCCCTATTCCTAACTATGATGAAATCCTATATTGTTTACCCTTCCTTAGCCCATTGAAGAGCATCGAGGGTGACCTAGAGAAATGTGACTCAACTCCTTTTTTGGAAGTTGAAATAATGCCTAAGCAAATCAAGATTCTTTTTAGGTAAACATATCAATCAATTTTAATGCTATTTCTGAAGAGTAATGTTAAGACGGGCTCGAGTTCGTGGTATTATCACGGGCTCGTCTACGTGGCGCGTCCACATCCACCCATTTGGGGTAGACCCCACTTAAAAAAAAATAAAAAACAAAAAACAATTTTAAGTGGGGTCCACCCCAAATGAGTGGATGTGGGCGCGCCACGTAGACGAGCCCGTGGTATTGAGCCCGTCTTAACATTACTCATTTCTGAAACCCAGAATCCTGACCGACTAGAAGTCTAATGGGGTAATGGAGATTTATATTCCAATCAGAATCTATGTGGTTCCCATACTTTGAGAAGAAAGAAGTTATATTTTTTGAAGGAAAAATAAATCTATTAACTCAAATGAATTTCAACCGTAGATAGTGAAAGATAATTTTGAAATTTAAAACGAGTTTGTTTTTTATAGTATAGATATACACACATATATTACCCAGAGACAGAGATAAAGAGATTTACATATAGTTCTGTTTTGTCTTCTGTGGATCCAGCCCAATTGAAGGCCCAAGGAAGCGCCCAATTGGAGCCCAACCCATGAAGAAGCCCAAGTTGTTACCTCAAGCCCAAGCCCCCCTTCTAGATGTTAATAGAATGGGAAAATAGAAGAAAGAGACACGGAGAATAGAAGAGAAGAGGGAAAGAGAAAGAGATGCTCTGACATTTCTGTCAGAGGAGGCGCCGAAAGAGTTGAAGACAGAGGCCCTCCTTCCCTCCTCCATGGTCAACAATGGAGGCATGAATGAGCTCAGCCATGAGCTCATCCTTCTCTATCGTGGTCTATATAAGACTCTGTCTGAGAGCAGAGCAGAGGGGGCAGTGCATATAAATGTAATCCTTGGGGGATTACTTGGGAGCCACAGCATGTTGCTGTGTGGCAGAGGGGCTGAGAGAGATGGGAGGCTATGGTGCTAGTGCGAGCAAACAGAGAGCACTGATAGATCTGACAGAGAGTGGGCTAGAATTGGTAGCTGTGAGCGGGAGCCAAGACTGAGAGATACAGAGAGATGAGAGAGATGCTGAGAGGTGAGTGAGATGAGCCTCCTCCCTATGTACTCATTGTAATTCATTCTGTGATTAGTGAATTATTGGTTCCTCTCGCGTGTGTGAGTGTAGGCAGATTGGCCGACGCACGTATTCTTCTCAGTGTGTGGTTATATGGTTATGTGACGGGGCTTTCTTGGGCACAACAATTGGTATCAGAGCCAAATTTGATTCACGAGTGCCACCGTAGTAACATCTTCGAATTCTGAGCAATTCAATCAAATGGCTTAAAACCTGATATTGAGCATACTCAACCTTCGTCTCTTCGATACGAAGCTCCAAACCAGCAACCAACGAAGGTCAAAATCGGACTCCAAACGAGCCCTCACGCGCCACGCGCCGCCACGCGCCACGCGCCCCCACGCGCCAGGAAGTCATGCCACGCCCTCACGCGCCTAGAGAAGGCCTGACGCACGCCCACGGCGCCAACCACGCGCGCCCACTCACGTGCCTCACGCGCCCGCTACGCCGCCTTGCACGCGCCAGCAATGGCGCAAGCCGCGCGGCCAACTAGCGCCGCACGCGCCAGCTGGTCCAACTCGCGCGTCCGACCGCGCCGAGTGAAGCCACTCGCCAACCGCGCCCGATCCTTGAGCCGATCCCGCGCGCCAGTCAAACTCAGCCGTTGACTCCTGAGCCGTTGACCGTTGATGTCAACGTTGAACCGTTGACTCGCCGTTGAACCAAAAGTGCAATTACACTTTTAGTCCCTGGACTTTCTGATATTTTCAATTTAGTCCCTAAAGTTTTGTGGAATTGCAATTAGGTCCCTGGAAAAATTGAAAATTTCAATTAGTCCCTAGAATTTTGATTTGATCAATTTGGATCCCAGAAGAGTCTGTTTTTGACGAAAAGCCCTTTCTAGTTTTCTCTGCATTCCGGATTCATCCGCGGGTCAGTTTTTAAAAGATTTTGCTTCCATTTTGAGAGCAAGAGGCGGAGTGATTTTGAGAGCCTGATCATACGTTAGATCAGATGCGGATTACGTCCCCATCAACCAAGATGCGAAGAGATGACAGGAGATGATTGTGCAGATCAGACATTGCATTGGGACCAGAGGTGGTTTCCATCATGTAGCACGATGAGACGAGTGTTACCGATCAGACAATGCATTGAACACAGTGTGTTTCCAACTGTCAGCAACGATGATAACGAGTGCCTCATGGTTAATGGACCAAATTGACACACTAGAGAATGTTTACCGGGAGAATACATCTCAGAACAACGTCTTTGAGAAAAGCTTGTGTTGAAGCTTTCAAGGGACTACAGTGGCGTGAACAAACGAGCGAGTTCCAGAGATCCACAGGAAAGGTCAAAATAAGGCCAGAGAAGGGTCTCAAGAAGGAGGTCACACGAGGTCAGGAGAAGAGGTCAAGGAAGAGATATCGGCAGTGATGGCGGAGGGCAGAATCCCCAGAGGGTCCGCACTTTAAGTGCTTTATTGCGACTAGGAGGGACAAGAAGAATTGTCCAAGGACAAAGCCACCAATTAGTCTTCAAGGCAGCAACAACAGCAATGATGGGCTGTGGATGAGAGTGATGTTCTCCTAGTCAGCATCGGCAAGATGAAGAGTCGCTTGGATTTCTGATTCAGGAATTACTTACCACTTGGCAGAGACAGGAGGTGGTTCTCTACACATGTAGCAAATGCGGGGACTGTTTTCGGATGGCTAAAACGACGCGATTTGTTTTGCAACTGACATCCGGTTCCGCATCCGGCAGACGGAGATCCCTGACGGTGACCGGGTAAGGCATGTTTTCATGAGATGCAGAGTCGAAGCGATGAAGCTTTGGAAGCTAGTGGAGGAACACCTTCAGAGGGTTTCCAAGGGAAACAAGGAGAAGCTTGCAGGAGAAGAGCTGAAAGGCTATACCAACTGATGGAGAATTCCAGACAGGAGAGCTGCTGTCCGCATAAGTTCCAGTGGTATTAGTCAAGATGATGGACGAAAGAATCATCGTTGCACTAGGCACGCAAAGCAGCGCAGTAGTACCTGATGATGTCGTGAAGGATCCACAGTGGAACAGGAGTGCAGGAGATGCTTTGGGATACGTGCGGAAGTCTGGCCAGACACGAGAAGTGGCAAACCGCTGCAGGATGTCCATGAAGAAGCTCAAATGAGAGAGAGATGATGCACAACGACAGGCGCGACGTCACCGAACGAGTCTCTTTTCGCTCGAGATCATTGGCGGTAATCTCTCTATTTTGTTGCACACAAGGGAGGAAGATGGGAGTCACACGACAACATTGCAAAGCGGACGTACTTTGTCAGCGCACCCCGGTGAGGGGGAGCAGAGCACCTAACGTGAGAGGTGCAGGCCTTCGGCACTTCGTTTGGAAGTGCATCACTTCGGTGGAAGTGGAGTTTGCCCATTGAAGAGGGGTAACGGTATCTCGGATGCAGTCTTGGCAATCTTACGGGAGAGCTGGATCACATTACCCTCCAATTGGCTGGAGGGCAGATTGTTTGGATCCAGCCCAATTTGAAGGCCCAAGGATCCAGCCCAATTGGAGCCCAACCCAGGAAGAAGCCAAGTTGTTACCCAAGCCCAGCCAACCTCTAGATGTTAATAGAATGGGAAAATAGAAGAAAGAGACACGGAAAGGAAAAAAGAGAGAGAAATGGGAAAGAGAAAGAGATGCTCTGACATTTCTGTCAGGGAAGGCTCCGAAAGAGTGAAGACGGAAGCCCTCTCCTTCCTCCCCATGGTCAACAAAGGGGCATGAATGAGCTCAGGCCGCCATGAGCTCATCCTTCTCTGTCTGTGGTCTATATAAGACTCTGTTTCCCCCACCCCCCCCCTTAGAGCATAGCAGAGGGGGCAGTGCCAGAGAAATGTAATTCCTTGGGGGATTACTACTGGGAGCACACAGCATGTTCTGTGTGCGAGAGGCTAGAGAGAGGGGATGCTATGGTGCTAGGAGAGCACAGATGAGCCTGATAGATCTGACAGAGAGTGGTCTAGAATTGGTAGCTGTGAGAGGAGAGCAATAGACGAGAGAATACAGAGAGATGAGAGAGAGTGCTGAGAGGTGAGTGGAGATGAGCTCCTCCCTATTGTACTCATTGTAATTCATTCTGTGATTAGTGAATTATTGGTTCCTCTCCGTGGATGTAGGCAGATTGGCCGAACCACGTATATCTGTGTCTCATGTGTGTGGTTGATATGGTTAGATGTGACTGGTGGCTAGTTCTTGGGCACAACAGCTTCATCAACCATTTATTTCCAAATTCAATGCGAATGGAAAAAGGATTTTGAGAACCTGTGAATGAGAGAAAGGCGGAGGGAGGGACTCTTGGGCTGAGCATGAATTTTAGGGCTCCAAGATTTTGGATGGCCTGTAGATCAACCCATTTCGGTTGTAATATATCGTGTGTGTGTCCCGATATGGGGCTCGGTTGCTGTTAAAAACTAGTCGACGGGGACACCAATTGTGGTCCAGGGGGCCAAGAATTGGGGGTCATATTAAAGTAGTACTCATTAGGTAATGCGGGGCTAGTTTGCGTGCATGGAAGGCCAGAAATGACCCAAACAACTGAGGGGAAGTGGACGGGCTGAGGTGTTGTCCAGGTAGGGGGGGTTGTTTGTGGCTGGATAGGCGATACTAGATGTGAAAAGGGCGGCTAAGTAGTTGACGAAGGGGTTAACAAATGCGTGAGTAACAAAAAATGAATGGCAATATAATAGGTGTCGTAGACATGGTGTTAGTGAATGATATCACAAAAGAGGAACATGCAGTGACATTGCGAAAGTAAAAATGAGTGGTACCAGGTGAGGACAAGAGACTGGTAACAAACAGATCAAGTGGAAGATTATATGATAACTCTGCGTTTCTCAGTCTAAAGGTAGTGATCCAGTTGGAAATGTATCTGTGTGTGTGTGGATACTGTTTCTACCAAAGATCCACCCCCTGTAATAACTTTCCGATATGGGATTTCCCCTATAGTCATTACAATTTTCACCACTATACCCCGAGGTCGCGTTAGGCATCATCCATAATTAGCTTTAATACCAGAATTAATACTCATCTCAAGGTGGGAGTAACGATCACCCCAACAAGTGATTAACCAAGGAAGTGAGCGCGTCACTTAGGTTCATTGCTCCAACCTATATGATTGGATGGGTGGCGTGGCTACACATCCATTTTTTTTTTTTTGGCAAGTTAAATTTTATTCAACACCAAAAAGGAAAACAACAAT
>CM018896.1:17240552-17248052 GCA_009663005.1 Actinidia chinensis | reverse complement strand
GGCAAAAGGGTTCCAGTCCAGAGCTTATCTGGCTACCGTTTCCCATCGGCTTTCTATTTAGTTTGCTGTAGCACCTGAACACGTCAATTGAACCTCCCAAAAAAAATGTTTTTCCTCCCAAAATGCTATTTTTAATAATTGACGATGGCTGTCTATGAGTGCATCTATGGATGTCTCGGAGTGAATGTAGAGAGTCTAAGAGAAGCAACACTGGCTCTTTTCAGAAGTTTAGATTGTAGCTAGATCAGCAACCTCTCCCTCCTTAATAAACACCGTCTTGGCTATTCGATCAAGGCCTGTTCCAAGCCCTGAAAACCTTCAAAACTGTATCATAGACAAGTTGTCCCCCATTGTGCTTCTTAGTAAACACCTGAAATTCCTTAAGGAGGAAGAGTAGGCATTTATGTTATAATCTAGGAAAGCATGAGACGGGAAATGCATATAGTTTTTAGTACCCTCCGTGGAGGAAATAACTTTTTTAAATTGAAAGACTGCAAAAATCTAGGTACTAGAGTACTAAAATGAGATGTCGGTTGCTCCAACCACTTATAATTTGGAAATTGGTTGGAATAGACTTTATGGCCTTAGGCAAGCTAACAAGGCAAAAAAGGTAACTTCTCTAAGGAGGACAATTAACTAGTGATTCAGGCATACATTAAAGATAATATCTTCCTCAAATGTCAAGCACTATTATGTCAGAAAGAGGCAGGAGCATCTGTTGTAAGTTATTGGCTGTCAACAAATCATGCTCTCCTCAACTTCCATGTAGAGTTTGGCGATAGAGAAAGATAAGGGATGGGAGAATCAGAATGTTATTTGAAAACATCTTAAGAGCAAGAGGATCTCCAGTGTACTAATAAATATGCCCCAGTTTAGTATGTCATGAGTATAAAATTTGATAGATGCTGAATTATTTTGAATTAGTTCAAGTACAGTGATGAAGTGCAAACAAGCCATCTAAAAAGGACCGCAGTGACAGATTTGATTCTTATTCCATGTCAAATGAACAAACAAGAAAATTGTTAGAAGGTTCTTACTGCTTGCGTACTTGAAATTCATAATCCTTTAGTTAGGTCATACATTCCACTCACTGCCCCTGACAACATTTATATTTTAAAATACAATTAGGTGTGTGACCACATCTCTAACACATCCCACCACATTAAGTCGAGAGTGCCCCAAATCTCCCCAAATAGAGTATCTGGGAGCAACCAACAAAGCTAGAGCCAGAGATTGACGTGGCGGATGAACGCCAATAGATGCAGGCTGGTTGCATTTTTAATGGGAATAGAGGTGGGGAGGGATCCTTGATGCCCACTGTTCCGGTTTTTGTGTTGGCAAACAAACCTTAAATATGTTTTGTTTACGTCTTCCAACCAAAACATCGATAAGACCAGAAACAAGTGTTGAATAGTCTGGTTTGGATATCCGAGAAGTAATTGTACCAGTACGTCCAATGTCACCTATGCTTCATGGATGGGTACGAATGTCGAGTGCGAGTACATGTTTAATTGTTGGAGTCATCTAATTGCAATGTCAGGGGCACGCCAACAAAACCAAATATTCATAATTATTAGTATTTTTTTTTATTTCCTAGGGTAAATATTGTTTACAAGATATCGCAAGACATTTTATACATAATTTGAGAGTTATAGCATAGTTCCAACTGAAGATGTTGTTACATATCTCATACCCTTACACAAGTGTTGAGTGTTTGACATGGGTACTTTATACTTTTAGAATAGTTCATGTAACAGAGATGGCCACTAATCCCATCCCTGAACCAAATGTGGCCAATTCTCATTGATGAGGCGTTATTATAGTTTGCCTTGGGTTGGTCATCAGACTCATCATGGGTATGGCTTATAATGCAAGGTCAGTTTAAATAGGCCATAAGATTCCTTGCGAGAATGTGCACGTAAATCTCAAAATATGCATGTGTAGAAGTGTGCTCAATGAGGAAGCTTTCAACCTATAAAATATAACCATTACATAAATTAGTTACCTTTAACATATCCATAAAATTTGACTGTTTATTTTCAATCTCCAAAAGTTGTTTCCGAATGGAAGCCAATTCATTTGCTGTTTGTTTACAACATCCACGTATGGATTGGGGACTTAATTCTGTGACAGTGGAATCAAGAGTTCTGCGATCTTGCCACTTCACTGAGTACCTTTGTTCTTCACTACTGATTACTTCAGCTGCAAACTGTTGATTCCTTACCATTTGCTTCACCAAACAATCTTCCTTCATGCAGTCATGAGAAACACACAAATTTGTTTTCAAAGTTACTGGAAGCAAGATTAGACACGGAAGAGCATTCTTGTCTGTCATCCAGTGATACATAATCATAGCTGATATCTTGAGCACTTGTGATGTAAGCACTCATTCTTTCAAAGGCCTTAGCAACAGAACTACCCTCAGATTCATCATTGTGAACATCTGCTAAATAAGCATTTTGAGTTTTGGGGACTGAAATTTCTATATGCCAATCAATTTCTTTGGATTGTTAAGAATTATCCACATAACTTTGGCATTTTTTTTCTGAAGAAAGAGGATCCTTTTCTTAGTTGAGCTGCTACCCCCACTTTTGTAAGTGAAGCATTCTTCCGTCCAGATTCAATTGGCCCTAGAAACCATCACCATAGTCCCCACCCCCCACACACAGAATTTTCTGCAGGGAAGGTTTGATTAGATGATAAAAAACCCCATTCAAACAGAGAACCCTAAGACAACATTTTTTTAGGCCTATGACCATATATCAAAAAACTAGGAGATTTGTCAACACATAAATTAGCTAGAGAATTTTCCCAAAAAATTGGTTTGGAAAAAACTGGGCAAAAAAAAAAAAAAAACAACCTAATTTTACGTGGACTCTTCATAAAGAATGAAGTATCCATGTCGGACTCTTGTTATATAAAAGTTTTGATAACGCATCTACACTCAAACTCCCCCGTACCCCATTCCCCATTTCATAGACAGAAACGCAACCATAAAAATGGAATTTCTTGTAATTAAATCCCAGTAATTGTCCAGAATGTTTCACAGACCACCCATTCCTAACGGCACTTAAGTCCTTTAAATCTGCCAAAAAATGGTGGGAAAGTGTGGGAAAGATCATGCAGTGATCTAATAGCCCATAACCTGTGCCTTTATCAGAAAATCTCCACATTGTAGCTAACATAGCACTACAATGCATGATAGAACCAGGAAAACAGAATGAATAAAATAAAAATTACTGATTGAAGCAGGATTCCAGTACTCCAATCCGAAATATTAGTTTATTGCTATCCAAGAGGATTGCACGAAGGTAATACTGGTATTTGTATTGTCATGATGTGATTTTTATGTTTATATCCTTACCATGTTCAAATCCTAATTTAGTAAAAAAATTTGTACCAACTGCCAATGTGCTTGACACTTGTTAAATCAACAACAAGTGCTGATATCCATGCTTCATCGAACTCAGAAAATATAACCCCTCAAAATCCTTGGTGTTCCCTTGGACCAAAATAACCTCCCCACCCACCACTGGTGCATGGAGCTGTGAGGACCTTTAACTCTAGTGATATTCTCAGTTCCAGAAAAATTTTAACTTCTAAATCTTAGCAAGTCATTATTGGCTTTTGTTTCCAGAGTGCCTATACCAAATAATTGTATGAAACAAATTACAATGGTTGGGAAGTAAAAAACAGAGCATTCACCAAAGATCTCAGCAAAAGAATTAAAACCAGGAAGAATTGGGAATTCAATTTTTGTTGCAATATTTTAGTTTTTAGTTCCGCATAACATCCTAGTACTTTGAATTCAAATATCTATAAGAAAACTATAAAATTCTAATGGAAAGAAACATTTCGTGCATTTCTTAGAAATTGAGGTACCAATTTCTGCATTAAAAGAATCAGCATTAGAAAAAAAAACGAAAAAACGAATGCACCATTTTCTTTTGCAAATCATGAACTGAATTCAAGTGTCTGGTATCGATTTTCAATCAGTCAGGCCCTTTCAAATACAATTTTCTGACTTCCTGACTTCAACGACTCCGAGGTTTGTGTATTGTGTAGCTTGCTTCAAAGATGAACAAAGACATTTGAATCTTGTCAGTGATTCCTCCCGGCAAACCTCATATACATCCAAAGGAAACAAAGAAATCACAGCCAGTCACAAATTAGCTTGAGCATGAGTCTAGAAGCATCAATAACTTCGGAAACCATCGTTTTACCTTATTGAAATTTGTTTACTGCTTTACATATATTATCTTTGCTTTCCCTATAACGATCTTATTTACCCTGATTTAATCCAATTATTTCTACAGTTGCATATAGTCTACATTAGTGGTTAATCAATGATTGGCAAAGGGCGTTAAACCTTGGCATCACATGAAATTCAGTATATACTAAATCCATTTCAGGTTTCTTGCCTCATCAAACGATTCCAAGGGTATTTACAAGTATTACAATGATTCAATTGGTCAAAAAGAATCAGCAAGGCAAACAAGCGAAGTGCCATGTCAACAAAATAATGCACGTATAGCATCAAATTCAAAGAGAACTGCGTGTATAATTCATCATGGAAACAGAATCAAATAAGACAAATATAAAGTGAATCTGAGGGGTTAATTCTTGACAAATTACTGAAACTAGCTACAAGAACCAGCCACCAACCTTTATGAAATCCACTTCTGAATGTTTCCAGGTGGAATCATGCCCCTGGAAGCCTTCTCCAAAGATTTAAGGTCTGAATACGTGTCCCTAACTGGTTTCACCTACTAAAATTTCATGCATTTAATGGGGATCCAACTAAAGCTTTCCCAAGGAAAGAACATCCCTCTTTTTGGGGGGGGGGGGGGGGGGGGGGGGGGGATATAAGCATACGGCCTTGTCCGAACCAACAACGATTCAAGAGAACGGATGCAGGAAGACTTGAAGGAACTAAAGAAGGATCCACCACTTGAAGCAATTTCACCTAGTGACAAAGAAGCAGCTTTGCGTGTTGTCCAGTCACTATTCTTCACAGCTTCTTGGATGCCGCTCATTGCAGAAGATAAGTTACTTTGTGCTGGGGCACCCCCTGCCTGAACAATCAAAGGTTTATGTTTTAGCTGTCAAATTAGAGAAAAAATAAACATTTTGCCACTTACAACAACCGGAAATTAAAGCTTCAAGTTGTCAAATGAATTAATTAATCTGGTGACAGTACACTAACTTGGGTAAGCAAATCAAACAATAGTGTTTTGCATTGAGGCAAACTGACCTGAATAATAATTCTATTCAGTTCAATGACTGCTGATTTTGCCATGAAATGTGGATTTTCAAGCAACTTAATGGTTCTGGTTAACATCCTCTGCAAAATTGACACTGGAGGATCGTTGGTATTGTAGATGACATGAGCCAAGCACAATGCTGCACCAGCTTGCACCTGCTTGTTTTGTTCACCGAGCATTCAAAAAAGAGGGGGCTTCCTAGGTGCAACAAAAATTCATCATTTTCACCCTGATCATTGCTCAATTTAGAAGTCAAAAACACCAATTGTTTCCACACATGCATCCCTCACAAACAGCTCTTGTTCCTTGGACGTGTAAACAAATGCTAGACAACCATCTTCCCAAGGTGTGGACCAACAATGCCCTCATGTTTAGTAACTAGTACACCCATCCATCTGATACATTCCTTACGTACCACACTCTTCTGCTCAGAATCAGTATCTAATAGCAAGACAGAAATGGAGCAACCCCATCCGAATTTAAACATTCAATTGTTTTTTCAAGATCCTCGACACCAATCTGGTAAGTGTCGTTGTCTGCAAGCTTGTTAAGTGCAAAGACCACTCGCTGTTTAAGCTCATCCATCACCTGCTGATGGTTAACCCTTGTAGTTCCTTTCATTTTTAAATATGCATGTGTCTTCATCTTATTTAGTCTTATGCTGACCCCAGTAATGTCGAATCTCATATGCTAACTTCCAATATTCCATCCAAAATGAGCACATTGACTATGCAAAGATTGCGTCCGTCAAATCTCAGCATAGTTACCAGTGGTTAGGGCTGCAAACGAGCTGAGTCGAGTCTTGGCATGTTTAGGCTCGGCTCGTTAGAAATTTGTTAAGGCTCGAGCTCGAATCGAGCCTAAAATTCAAGCTCGAGCTCGGCTCATTCTAAATCTTTGAAGCTCGAGCTCGGCTCGACTAAGCTCGATTATAAAAAATTGGGAACAATGGCAAGGGAGTAACTGAAACCCCAAGGGAAGGTTTGTGTAATTAACCATTTTTATTAATTAAAAAACAACACAAAAAATACTTAAAGTTCCAGAACTGGAACCTTAACATACTACTCTGATTTGAATTAAAAATTAGAAGGGATATGTGGAGAAAATGAAAAGTAAGGACTAAGATTAACTTATAATCATTAGATCCATTAATTTTTCCTTCTTCTTTGTCTTTTTTCCATTTCACTCTTCGGTGACGCGAATGGCGGCGGGTGTAGTATTTTCCGGCTTTAGAGGGCTGCTTCTTGAGGATGGAGAAGAGAGAGAGGATGAGCACGGCTAGCGCTATGTTGATGGCCACCGAAGCAAACAGGCTCTCCGCATTCATGGCCACACAGAGGTGTGGTGACTTCTGATCGAACGAATATGCATTTACTCTACGATGATACTAATGAATGTATAGAGAGAGAGGGGAGAGAAAGAAGTAGTGGACAGTAGAGGAGGGTTGGGGCTCTCTGCCCTCAAGCTCTGTCGCTGAGAGAGAATAGATCAAAAGATTAAGATTCAAATTTGAACCCTAAAGTCTAACTTTATTACCTTATAGACCCCTGGCTCGCGAGCCTATCGCGCCGATCCTGTCAAACTCGGGCATCGGCTCCGTTTACAAAACGAGCCAATATTAAGTTCGGACTCATTTATTTACTTATAAATCGGCTTAAACGAGCCTTACCGAGACGAGCCTCGAGCCCGATTCGAACGGCTCGTTCTTTGCAGCCCTAACCATGTTGTTGTTGAAGTCCAACCCAAATGGAAGCTCCAGGCCCAAGTGAAGTTCAGCCACTATTGGACCCAAGCCCAATAGCCAAGCCCAAGCACAAATGGGCCCAAGCCCAAGATGAATAGTAAACCTAAGTTTCTCTATAAATAGAAATGTTGAGAGATAGAGAATTGAGGGCGCAGAGATGTAAAGGGCTGGGGGGCTGTGTTTGTTGAGGGGGCTGTGTAGCTCTCTGATGAGGAAAGAGGGCTAAGAGAAAAGAAGAGAGAGAGAGATCTGTTGAAGGAGAGGGCTGTGAGGCTGTGAGAGAAAAGAGAGCAAGACAGAAAGAGATTGTGAGAGTGCAATTGAGTGCTGATAGGTGAGTGAAGTGTGATCTCCTCCCTTTGTATTCATTATTATCCATTTGATTAGTGGATTATTGATTTCTCTCCGTGGACGTAGGCATGATTGGCCGAACCACGTAAATCTTGTCTTATGTGTGTGGTTGATCTGGATCGATATGCGATTGGTGATTCA
>CM018896.1:17233052-17235552 GCA_009663005.1 Actinidia chinensis | reverse complement strand
GTGAGGTTTTCGGAGTGAGGTTTTTCTAGACTGTTTTTTGCAAAACAACTAAATGTAAGATAAATTCTACTGTTTGTTGAGAAAGCATGAAAGAATCTGATGTTGGATTTTTTTTTTTGTGGGTCTGTTTTTGCGTTGACTCGGATTATGTCCTGACCCGAATAATGTTGCGTGTTTTAAAATGTGATTTTCAATGAGGCTTAATCCATGGAGTGGAGGCTTGGGCCGATAGGCCCCCTGGAAAAAAATTTGGGGCCATGTTTTTGAAAAATTTTGGGCCTATTTAAAAATTTTTGAAATTATTAAAAGCGCTTTTTGAAAAAGCAATTTTCAGTAAAAACCCATTTAAAAACGCTCTTTTATGAAAAACGCCATTCTTCAAAATAGCATTTCTTAAACGCTATTTGAAAATAGCGGTTTCATTCGTATTTACGCCGTATATTTGACTAGAAAAAAACGCTATTTCCAAAAGTGTTTTATTAAAAACACAAAAACCAAACACATTTCAAATAACGCTTTACACGTGTTGAAGAATTAAGTTAAAAAAAGACCCTCTTTGGGGAATTAGTTAAACAATGGTTGTGTGAGGGAAATTAGCCAGAAACGTAAGCAGGAGAAGAAAATAACAACATTCAAGCTCAAGCAAATACTAACGAAAAAACGAATAGAAGCGTAGTAGAGCAAGTATCAGTAGTACTAACCGAGATGAAATCGAACATTGCGAACTCAGATGAAACCCTAGAACAAGTTATGAAGGCAACATTATGAACAAATTTTGGCGAAATGAAGGGAAATATATAAAGCGTGAAGTTTTTCAATTTGGGAAGCCATTTAGAGTGAAGTTCGAGAAGATCTTACCTGTAAAGAAGGGCGAGGGGGGGGGGGGGGGGGGGGGGGGGGGGGGGGGGGGGGGGGGGGGGGGGGGGGGGGGGTGGGGGGTGGTGGTGGGGGGGGGGGGGGTTTTTTGTGTTGGTTTTTTTGTGGTTGGTGTTGGGTTTGTGTTTTTGTTGTTTTTTTTTTTTTTTTTTTTTTTTTTTTTTTTTTTTTTCTTTGTTTTGTTGTTGGTTTTTTTTTTTTTTTTTTTTTTTTTTTTTTTTTTTGTTATTTCTTTTCTTTTTTTTTTTTTTTTTTTTTTTTTTTTTTTTTTTTTTTCTTTTTTGTTTTTTTTTTTGATTTTTGTTTTTTTTTTTTTTTTCTTTTTTTTTGTGTTTTTTTTTTGTTGTTTTTGTTTATTTGTTTTTTTGGTTGGTTTTTTTTTTTTTTTTTTTTTTTTTTTTTTTTTTTTTGTTTTTTCTTCGTTGTTTTTTTTTTTTTTTTTTTTTTATCTCTTTTTTATTTGTTTTTATGTTTTTTTTTTTTTTTTTTTTTGTGGTTCGGTGGGCGAGGGGGGGGGAGCCGTGGTTTGAGGGGGGTTGGTGGAAGGGGGATGGGGGAGTAGAGTCGGTGGGGTCGAGAGGTAGTGGAAGGAGGGGGTGAGAAGGAGGGGAGGGGATGGGGCGGGGGGGGGGGGGGGGTTTTGGGTCGGTTAGGTGAGGACACTGGGCGTGCGGTCATGGGGACAGGCCCGTGGTGGCGTAAAGATTTTTCCCTTCTCAGGAGTTGTCCCGCCTGATTAAACTTTTTTCTGGCGTTGTGTTTGGAGGTGGGGGAGAGAGGGGGTGGTGCCCGGGGGGAGCGTAGGCGGGTTTTAGATGGGTATCGCCGCGGGGTAGTGAGCTTGTTTATTATTTAGTTTGTTTTTTTTGTCTTAATGTTTTTTTTTGTCTAGTGACTTTTCATGTTTTGGTTGGGGGTTTGTGTGTTGACTTGGTTGTTTTTCTGTATTTTGTTGGGTTTTTTTTTTTTTTTTTTTATTTGCTTTTGTTTTATTGGGGTGGTTTTTTTGTTTTGTTTATTTTTTTTTTTTTTTGCATATATGTTTGTTGTTTTTTTTGTTTTTATTTACTGGGTTAGTTTTGTTTTTTTTTTTTGGGTTTTTGTTTTTTGTGTTTTTTTTTTGTTTTTTTATTTGGGTTTTTTTTTTGGTGTGTTGGTTTTTTTTTGGTTTTTAGTTGTTTTTTTTTTTTGTGGGTTTATTGGTGTTGTTGTGGTTGGGGTTTGGTTTTTGTTTTTTTTGTTTGTTGTGGGTGTTATTTTTTTTTTTTGGGTGGTGGTTTTTTTGTTTTTCTGTTGGTGGTTTGTGGTTACTTGTTTGGTTTTTTTTTCTTGCTTTTTTTTTTTTTTGTTTAGGGGTGTTTGGGGTTTGTTGTTTGTTTTTGTTTTTTTTCTGTTGGGGGGGGGATAGGGGGGGGGCGAGGGTGGTGGGTGGTCTGTGTGGTGTTTTTTGTTTTCTCTCTCTCGTCTTACGGAAGCTAGATGTGACGTTTCGAGAGATCTTTACTGTAAAATAACAACGTTACCAAATTTCGAGTGCCACCCATTTTGAGTGTGTGTAAGATATTTATTTTTGTCCTATCACAAAATAAGTGGAACCCGTCTTAATTAAAATTTTTACGTTTTT
>CM018896.1:17168052-17170552 GCA_009663005.1 Actinidia chinensis | reverse complement strand
GAAGGCTTTCACTGGCTGCTTCAAACTTCTTCTCCAGATCAACTTCCCCCACAGCAAGAGCAGCAGCACGCAACTGTAATATATCCCACATTAAAAGAACTAGCAAATTGTATACATAAACATGCAGTGCATGTGTGTGTAATATTCCATTGAGAGAGAGAGAGAGAGAGAGGTAACGAAGGGTAATTGATGTCGATAGGAAAAAAAATTGGATATGAGCATAGGAGTTTCCTTGAGCAGAGTCCAAGTCATGAACAAATAAAAGTAATAAGCTGCTGCTCAGGAAACAACAATTGCAGTCCAAAGGAAAAAAAGTAAAAAAGAAACTCAAGATGGCAATGAAAACCCCTTGGCACTTCGAGAGTTTTGGAAAGTGCAAAAAATTGTTTCAATTGATTTCAAATGAAATCTGGGTGACCGACCACCTCACCCACCAGAGGGCAGAGGGCACACACCCAAAGAAACAAAAGAATAATAAATAAATAAATCAAAGCCTAGAAGAGAGGACCTTCTACTGCTGTAAGAACTAAGAAGCTCCCATTGTAGATATAGGAAAATACATCTCAACTTCATATCTATGCAATAATAGGCATGAAAGCATCCCACAATAAATATTGGTCACAAGAAAGAACGATTGAATTAGTCAACTTTCCTCTTCTTTTTTACCTTTTTTGAGAAATAAACAATAAAAACGAACTTATTCAGATTTCATCAACCAACCTGGTTCAGAAACTCATCAAGCCTTCTAGAGAGCCGTATAATACTACCTTCGAATATATCGGTCATTTATAATGTCTGAAAAAGCTGCTCCCTGGAAGAAAAGAATATGAAAAAAGAAAAGAAAAGAAAAGAACATGAGAATGAAATATGACTAAAAAAGAAGTGAAATCACAAAATCTGAAGTTATATATTCGCAACAGCAATTTCTGCTCGTAACTGTATTTGCTCATTTGATCTGTCTCCTGGAATGAAGCAACTTGCAAGAGCTGCCATTTTGATGATGATCAAGATCGTTGAAGGTACCTAATCATAAAAGCAGTTAGAATCGGCACATTCAGGAAGCATGACCTAATTTTGTTTCTTTTATAACAATTAGTGGCCCCCATATTAGCCAAGTAGACAACTGGACTTCAAGACTCAAGAGACGATGAACAGGCTGCAATGGAGCTCAAAAAACTTGGTTCACAGAGCGTGACATTGTTTGGATTAGCTTTTGTCTTTTGTTTTCAAGTTTTATTTTTTGGCAACATAGAAATTTTGTTTGGTTGACTGTT
The DNA here is from genome assembly GCA_009663005.1 of Actinidia chinensis. NCBI lineage: Eukaryota > Viridiplantae > Streptophyta > Magnoliopsida > Ericales > Actinidiaceae > Actinidia > Actinidia chinensis. The sequence goes on along the minus strand of CM018896.1, from coordinate 17,169,278 downwards.
TTCAAAGAAAGCATCGTTCAAAATCTTCAAAACCATTTTTGCTAAAAAAATGAATAAGATATAAAAATGATGGGCGTTTTCCTTTTCGAATTTTTTTTCTAAAAGTGTTTCAGAAAATAAATTCTGAGCAGCAACCAAACAAGTATGCCTCTTCAAGTCCATTCCAGTGCCGACAATTATCTCGAAAATTTACTATCAACCTGTTTGGGGCGTGGTATGTAATTCTATATGCGGTGGGGGGGGGACAACCGGGGGGCGATTTTTTTTTAATGGTTTAAAATTTTATTGCACCAATGATTGCATAAATTGTTTAACTTGTACAAATATAAAGCTTTGAGTATATAGTAAAACATATAAGTATGAAATTAATTAACATGTAAACGTAACTTTTGATTTTTTTAACTTTTAACATGCGTCCAATGGGCATGGGCAAAAAAAACTCTTCACATGTTGGGCCTGGCCCAGTCTGGATGGATCAAAATTTGTCTCGATACCCTATATTCTAGTAGTTATGCAGCTGACCACCCTACTTGATATTAAAATTTTGTAATAAACTTTCCATGGATTAATTTTACCATTGAACATCAATTCCGTAACAAGGAGCTCATCTCCTGTATCTATCACGCAGGCTGCCCGTCCCTTCAACTGAACAACACCATCAGCATTGATATGGCCAAGCTTTTTTAGATGTGTGAACGGTTCTTAAGTTCGTCACGAAATTTTTGAAGCTGTAAAATTAACAAAAATGTAATTAAAGCACCAAACAAGTAACAGCACCATGCAAATCATACTCCAATTTGCAACGAGGTTTATTAATGTAATTGAAGAAAACACTAGCAATGCAGCTTGGATTTATTGTTTTTTAACTAAAGGAAAATCCAACAGCAAGGGGCATTGGTTGGTGCAAAGTTTAGAGCTAGGCCTGACAAGCATGGGAACACGGATTTGAGTATAAGAGAAGCTACTTTGCACATATATTAGATTTGCATCCAATCTTAACCCTCCCGACAGCTTCGTTTTAATTAACGGGGACCAATGCTCAATGTGTACTTCTTTCAAAATGCAGAAGCACATCACAATCTTAATCTATTCTACTTATGATCCATCTCAAGGAACAAGGGGCAAAATATGGATATGGACAAAACAAGAAGGGAATCAAGCACCTACCGGCCAAGAGAAAGGAAAAAACAAAACAAAACAAAATAAAAGGCCTAACAAGTATAAGG
>CM018896.1:17078052-17080552 GCA_009663005.1 Actinidia chinensis | reverse complement strand
TGGAGAAGATGTACCAGGCGAAGACATCTCGGAAGGAAAACAAGGCCTACTGGAGGAAATGGGAATATTGAAACTTCAGAGAGGACGGTGGCGGAACATACGAGTGAGTTCCAAATTTGGTTTCTTTACAACCATGGCCAGTATAGACCTTCCCTTTTGACGATGAGATGCAGGTCATGCTTCTGAGTCGTTACCAGAAAGTTGGGAGACATTGTTGGTTTTCTCTCAGGCAATCCGCGCCGGTGATGGAAGTGACTATGAGTACAGTCAAGGATGCCCTGTTCAACGAAGAAGCAGGAAGAAAAGAAAGAGATGGGACCATGACAGAGCGAAGTGAGTGCAGAGCTAATCTCAAAACGGAAAGCAGGGAAAGAGGCGGCGGGCAATCACAGAGGAATAATGTAAAGAGGACGGCTGAGGTGGTTACAATCAAGAGGTCGAGTTTTAAGTGTTTTTTCTATGACCAAGAGGGGCCTCTCAAGAGGAATTGCCCAAAGTAATAAAACACATTATGCAGGTCTTCAGAGACAGCTCAGGTAGCATCAGTGATGGGACAAATTAAGGATAACTGATGCGTTTCTAGTACTCATTGGCAGATGAGAATCCAGACTGGGTATTGGATTCAGGGAAAGTGCCTACCATTTTTTGTAGAGACAGGAAGGATTGTTCTCTACATACGCCAGGCATGCGAGGAACTTGTAAGGGATTGGGAGAACAAACACGATGGACAAAGTTATTGGCAAGGGGAACAGTCCGTTCCGCCATGGCAGACGGGAGCGAGGTTCTGGACGTTGACGAGGTACGGATGTTTCCCAAATTACTGAAAATTTTGATTTCACATCGGAATGCTAAATTCATGGTTGACAGTATTGCAGCTAAGGGGGAATCTTGAGGAATTTCCAAGGGGAAACAAGAAATGCTGAGGGGAGGAGGGACAAAGACTATATCGATGGAGGGGAACGTCCAAACAGGAAGAGACGCTGCCGACATGGGCCAGTGATATACGACGGAAAGAATGGACAAGGGACAGCAACAGGGGCACACAGCAAGCCAAAGCAGGCAGGGACACCGAAAGAGCCAGAGTGGTACAAGAGCGCAAGGAGATGACTTTGCGACCGTGGGAAGAGTCTGATAAGAAAAGACCAGTGCGGACCAAGCCACGGATGTCAGAGGGAAAGTCCAAAGGAAGGAGAAAAGCGATTCTGACGAGTTGTAAATCGACAGGCGCGACGTAGCCGAAACGAGTCCCTCTTTCGCTCTCGATTTGATTAGTGGCAGTGATCTCTTTCAAAGTGTACTTTTTAACAGGGAGGAAGAGAGAGAGCCACGAAGACTCGCAAAAGTGAGGTACTTTTGCGGAGCTATCGGTGAGAGGGAGCAAGGCCCCTAAGTGAAGAAGTGCAGGCACTTCAGTCTGGAAGTGCGTTGCCATTGATGAGGGCAAGGTGTATCGGATGCAGTCTTGCAAGATCTTACGGGGGAGCTGAGATCAGATACCCTCCATTGGCTAGAGGGGGAAATTGTTGGGATCCAGCCCAATTGAAGGCCCAAGGATCCAGCCCAAGTGGTTGAAGCCCAAGCCAAAGTGGAGGCCCAACCAATGGAGGCCCAAGCCCAAGACATAGTCTAGATGTATATGAACTGGGAAAAGAAAGAGAGGACAAGGAGAGAGAAGATGGGGAAGGCAGAGATGCCTAACCGTTTGTCAGGGAGGCGCCGAAAGAGTTGAAGACCGGAAGGCGCTCCTTCCTCTCATCCATGGTCAAACAAGGGAGGCATGAATGAGTCATTCCATGCGCTCATCCTTCTATGTCTGTGGGTACTATATAAGACTCTGTATGAGAGCAGAGGAAGAGTGTGGGAGAACAGAGAGTGGGCAGGGCGAGGAGAGAAATTCTGTAAAGAGTACGAGAGGGGCCTGTGAGAGCAAGATGAGAGATTGAGAGAGTAGATGATTGAGTGAGTTGAGTGTGATCGCCTCCTTTGATTCATGGTAATTCCTTCTGAGATAGTGAATTAACAGATCCTCTCCGTGGACGAGGCATTGTTGGCCGAACCACGTAAATCTTGTCTTGTGTGTGTGGTTTAAGTTGGTAGAGTGACTGGTAACTCGTTTTGGGCACAACAATGCACACCTCAAAAATCACTCTTTCGAAGACTCAGTGTGTGAAATGTGAATTCAAAAATCAAGCCCCAAAATCAAAGCCAAATAATCACCACCAATTTAGGTTTGAAAAAGTTCGATTACAACCATTTAGAGAGAATGAAGTCGGTAATTGTCAATGCTAGCGACGGAGGTGCGGAGGCGGAAATGGCAGCGTTGGTGGTGGAGAAGCCAAAATCTCGGCAGTTTCAAGCTTTTGAAGGCTTCCCGGCGCCATTTGGAGCCACCGCTCGCGACGGTGGAGTCAATTTTGCGGTCTTTTCGAGCAATTCGGTGTCTATGAATCACTTAAGCTTAACGCCTTGAACGGAGTTTTTGTGCTAGTCTTTTAGTTTG
>CM018896.1:17055552-17060552 GCA_009663005.1 Actinidia chinensis | reverse complement strand
CTGCCTCACCTCAATCACACGACATTGGGGTGGGGGGTAGTAGAGGGATGGCTACATTGGAGTGACCATCCCTGTGATCGAAAGGGTGGCTATGGTGGGATTTGTGGTGGTGGTGGCATTTGTTAACACTGGTAGAGCAAAAAACTTGGAGAGGAGGGGATTGAGGTATATAGTGTGTTGGCGGTCTCCATTGTTTCACACATCCATTTTTACTCTTATTTAATGTACAATCGAGGGGGGCATACTGTGTGTGCAACAATTCATGTGCATTTGTTTGTTTTGTTTGTGTATGCATGTAAAATATTTGACATATTGAGAAGGAGGTGGTTTGTGTGCGTGTACATGTGTAAATTAAGCAATGTCTTAAAAAGGATCCGGTGGTGATTTGGCGGGTGGCGATGGTGGTGGTAGTGGTAGGTGGGTTGTGGTCCTTGTAGTGTTGATGGCGTGATTGCCTATTGGAGCGTTGTGGTTGTGTTGCATGGTGTGCAATGGCTAAATGGCATGGGGTGGTCGTCGAGCTCAAGGCAAGGGGGGATGGCGTAGGGTGGGTTCTATTTTGGGTTGTGGGTCTAGGTTGGGCGTAATTGGGTCCAAGTTTGGATCACATAAATGGGTTCGATTGTGAAATTTCATAAATGGCCCTAGTTAATACCACGTCACATTTTCTGTCACCAACTTGGATGAAACCTGGTAATTGGTCCTAATTGAAAAGAATTAATAATTCAAGCCAATGTGGAAACATTATTAATTTGAGGATCAAAGTGAAAAATCAGTGTCTATAAGTTATTTGGTCAAAATTTTAGTTTTTTTTTAATATATATTTTCTTCTACTTCTCATTTCACGAAGCCTTAATTACATTTTGGTAGCCTTGTTTTAAAAAACATCAAATAAAGACCCCAAATTTAAAGTTCATATCAACTTGACCCCTAAACTCAAATTCCATAAAAAACTGTCAGGTTGACACTTAGCTGGACATCTTCCAAACATGGCACTTGAAAACTCGAATGCTGTGGACCTCCAAACAAAGCCACGTGATTCGCACATGGATGCCAAACCAAGCAATGTTCGAATACTTCAAGGGGAAATTATTACTGTGAGGATCAAAGTGGAAATTAGGCATACTTAAGGGGGACAGTATAATTATCTCTTCCTAAAATGAGATAAAGTGGGAAAAACACACAAGAGAACGCTTGCCCAAAGTAAGAAGACGACGACGAAGAACCCATCAAATGTCTCTTAACTCTGAAACCAACAACGATAATGGCTTCTTCTTCACTATCCAGAAAATCCTCTTCTTCGCTTTCCCCAAAAGCTTCTTCGGAGATGGTGGGTCCCACTCTCTCTCTGGATCTCATCTTCAACATCCTCTCAAGGCTTCCCGTAAAAGATCTCTGTAAGTTAAAGTATGTAGCCAAACAGTGGCTAAACATGATCACTGACTCTTATTTCATTCACACACAGTGTATCAGATCGCTTCAAAACCCCAATTTACTGTTACTGCGAAAGTATTTGAACAATGATGAAAAACCCAAATGAACAAAACCCATGTTGAGGTAGTTTCTATGGGTTTTAATGAAAATTTCAATTTTGAGTTTAAAATTTTTGTGAACGATGCCATTGATTTGTTGCCATCTAAATGGGATGTTATATGCTTTTCTGGTGAAAATGGGTTTTATGTTTGCAACCCTAATACCCAAGAATTTGTGGAATTGCCCGAGGCGAGTTGTTGTTCTTCAAGGGAAGTTAATGCCGGTATGGGGTATGTTCCGTCAAGGAATGAGTGTGTTGATTCATTTGTTTGATTGGAGTTTGTACCTTGACGTTGATTGTGATATTGGGTGTGAAATTTTGAGGTTTAGTGATGGTGGTTGTGTTGGTAATTTTTCTTGGAAGATGGTGGATGCAGATTTCCCTTATGTGGTTAGAGGGTAGGGGGTATTGGTGGAGAATGCCTTTTATTGGATGATTTGGAATGCATATGAGCAACCGTGGTACAATGCTATTTTGTCATTTGATTTGGAGAAGGAAGACTTTGCGACGGTTTCACCACCAGAAGGGTGTTTTGATCCAAGTGCGGATTGGTCGTTGGTGGAATTGAGAGGGTTGTTATGTTTGATTGACAGTGCGTCTCGACCTTCTACTATGGACATTTGGGTGTTGAAGGATTACAAGAAGCACGAATGGATTAAAGAGTATAGTATTAATCTGAATGGGTATGGCAATGAGTTGCAGAAATTCATCATTCCTTTGGATCAGTGGGATGGAGAAATTCTGAATGACATAAAGCAAAAGAGTCTTGACTTCTACAAATTGGAGGACAAAAGCTTCAAAAGAATGGATAACCTGATTGCTGGAGAATTGGCATGGCTACGACTTTATACTGAGAGCTTTTTCTCCCTGGGAAATCAATTGATAAAAAGTCATTTTTTATGTTAAGGTTTTATGCAATTAGGTTGGGCCTTCTGTTTACAATTATCAACTACTCTATAAGCATATCTCTTATGGTCCTATTGTTTGGTCAGCATTTTTCTCCCCTCTATCAGCACTTACAAAATGCTAACCAGACAATTGGATCAGGTTATAATGCTAACAATTGTCACAAAACAAAAGGTCTTTGGTTTGATCTTTTATTTCTGATTAAACAAAGACAATGATGATTAGTTTCGAAAGCAGCTTTATATTGAATTAACTTGTGTTGTTTCTACCTTTTCTCCCGGAGGTCTTTGGTTTGATCTTTTAGAGGTTTATTTGCTTTTGTTTGATTGTTTTGGGGGTCTGAGAACTACTCATTTTTTCTAAAACGTTAAAGGCAAAGTTACTCAAAATCTAGGTCCAGCTCATGGATTTAGTTGTTTGGTTAATAATGGAACATCATATAAATCTGTTTTGCAACCACTAGAAGTTTTGCTGTTGAAGTATGGAAGCATTTTAGCCCCCTCCAAAGGGGCAATAGGGAAATAGACAATAGTTATGTTGGTAGCCATATAATACCATGTTGAATTTGCTTTCTTGTGCTAGTTTAGATGGATAGTTACCATGCTTGCTAATGAGAAATGAAGTAGAGACTGCATGCGTATCCGGACTTGAATCACATGTTATGGAAAATTTATTTTTTCAGCTCTCTTAAATTGCCTTTTAAAACCTATGATGGCTTTTCTGATGCTAATGCCAAAAGATGGAATATTTCAATACCTTGCTGATCCTTTCCTCGTAATTTTTTTTTTTTTTTTTGAGATAAACATGTGTTACTGATTAAAGTCTTGACACATCTTTATGCATTTTTTTTACTTATCTTTGATTGTAATATCTGTTTTGAATTTCTACAAATCTGCTCAAATCTGTTAAGTTGGTCATGATTGAATATGTATTGAAACTAAAGCTAGTGATTAATTCTGCCAATGTTCAGGTTCACAATTGATTTTCATTGCTACTCTATATTTGCTGACTACTTTTTTGCTTACCTGTGAATATTTGTAGAATTGTAGGATTATTATGCCAATTGAAGTAGTATGTGCTGGTTTTTCAGAAGTGCGTACACCGGCGAGTCTATAGGAATAATTTGGAGATGTGGGTTTGAATCGGTACAATATGAAGATAGTAGTTTAGATTCATCGCTTATCTGTTTTGAATCAATTTGTGTTACTGTACCAAGGATCCTATTGTTAGTAATAAGATTCCTTTTTTAATTTAATTCAAGTGTTTGTTTTAGTCCAGAATTCTCTGTTGGAAAATGTAAGGGTCCGAATAATGTCACTGTGATTCTTTTTACTCTTGAATACTCAAAGGATATGAGATTCCTGTTTAATGCTACTAGATTGTGTAAGAAACTATTTTGTTTTAATTTATCTGGAATTTACGAAAAGTTCTATAGTTCACAAGCCACTCCCATATATTTTGCATGCCTTAGTTATATTAAAAATTGAGCGATCTAAATTCTGAGGTCATTTTTTTTTTTTGTCAATCTCTTGGACAGGGTAATGGACAGGCACATTTTCACAATAAGAATCAGAAGTCAAGCATCACATTTGATACGGGACAACCACGAGACCACATGGAATTGATGTCAGTTCTCCGATCATGTCGTCGTGAATATTTATAGCTACCTCTTGTAATAAGGTAATGACTATGAATCTATTAAAGTAACATAATTATTTATTTTTCGAGCAAATAGCCAAAAAATAAATTTTAATAGTTATCCATGTATTTTCTCTTTATTCTTCTAATCCAACCAACCAATTTGCAAAAAGTGACTTAGTGATGTTAAAGACACTACTTTTTCCTGGCCAATGATTTTGAGTGCTATGCCAACAACTTTACGAGTAAATAAAGCTCTCTTGTCAATGAGTGTTTTAAGAGCATTTATTAAAACTATACAACTATTTCTAAGATTCTTTACATGTGCCCTTAAGACACTCTCTAATAAAACTCATAAAGTAAAGATAATTGAATAGTTGAATATAGATGAAGTGAAAGAAAAAAAGTAAATAAGTAATGTAGCTCGGTTTGAGTTTCCGACAACTACAATCATAGATGGACACGAATAACATATGGATCAAGGCCGAATTATGCAAAAATCAGTCTGTAGGACTGATTGATGCTGAATCCAGCAACAAAGGCTCGAAATCCACGAGCTATGGGGCTGAAAACTAAGCCCTAAAAGGCAGCACAATAAGGCTACTTGAAAACACTAAAATCTGGATATTAGTTCATAAAAAAAGGCCTCCTTCAAGAAGATATTACAACCCCATATATAGCATCTAAAATGAGGTTACTTCTAAGTGAAGTATCAAGAAATAAAAACTAGAAAACAACATTAAAGTGACAAGTGGCAAACATGCAGTCACTAGATCCTAAACTAGGTGACAAGGTGAAAACAAGCACCTGACAAGCACACTCCAAGATGACAAGGTGCTTACAAGTAGCTTACGACCACCTGCCTCCAAAGGATGGTACCTTACCACTAAGAAAGCTAATAAAATAAACCAAATGATAAAAA
>CM018896.1:16973052-16975552 GCA_009663005.1 Actinidia chinensis | reverse complement strand
TGTTACAATTGAGACGATAGGAATTAATTTTCATTCTGCTAAAATTAAACAAAAAGCAAAAAAAAAAAGAAAAACTCTGATTAGACGGGCTGGTGCCAAACGTAGCCTATGAGTCTCTAAAAATAGTTTATATTAGATGGGCTAAAATAGCCTACAGTTTTAAATTTGTCACAATTTATAATCAAATATGACTACTAATTATTCATCACCTATTTAAAAAGATAAATTTTTTTTTTTTTTAAAATATTTACATTACATACACTCCGACCCATATCTTCAAAAAATCCGTTATTTGAAATTGAATTTTACTTTCAATTTATATAAGTGACACTTTCATTGATATATTGATTAATTAATAGACACATAAAAATATGACCGTTTAAATATGTAACGTTCGAAAAAATATGACCATTTAAAAAAATACTTTTAAAAAAATATCATCGTTTAAATAATAAGGTCATTTTAAAAATATACCACCGTTGAAATAATGTAACCATTTAAATATATATGACCGTTGAAAAAAAATTGTAGAATGTCATGAATAAATATTAAAAAAATAATATTTTCTTGAAATTTAATTTTTATAAAAATATTGATACATATAGTATTAAAAAAATGACTAATTAAAATAAAATTATTAATTTTTGATAAATAACGTGCGTCAAATTTATGGAGTTTGTGAGTTTAATTTAGATGCTAAGCGTAGCGGTGGGGGTCTAACGAAACTGAATTCGTTTTCTAGGGTAAACTCCGTAATTCTCTCTCTCTCCATCTGAAACAAATTTCGGTTCAATTTCACTCACAAAGTTTATGATAAATACAGTAACCTCATATATAATTTCAGAAATAATTATAAACTCACTTACTTTCGAAATTAATTTTAAAATTTCTCCGTAGATCTCATTTTTAGTAAAAAAGACAAGCTTATCATTTTATTTAGACTTTTAAAATTTTCTTTCAAGACAATCATTAAAATAAATTAATTTTATTTTTTATTTTTTTTAAATACTATTTATTTATAAACTATTTTGTTTATCAATAAGTATTTTTTAAAAAAATATTTGATCTACGTAGTTTATTTTTTAACACTCCTAACAAAAAATATACTTAAAAAATAAAACTATGTCATAATTTTTTTTTTTTAAAATAAAATAAATATTTTAATTTTTAAGTACTCCTAATCTGAATATACTTAAAAAAAATTATTTATCAATATTTTTTTTATAAAAATAGAGAATATTTATTTATCATATTAAGATTTTATTTTTTAAACTCTAGATCAATGGATAAGTTTCTTATTTTTGCATAAAATAAAATCTAAAAAATAATAATAATAATTTAAAAATAAAAATTATATTATTTTTAAAACTACAAAAAAATATCTGTATTTATAAAAATTCTCATAGGCGGTCAGTGAAATTTATCCATTTCATTTTTCGATAATCTCATGAGCCCAAGGCCAAAAACGCAGCACCCAAGAGCTTTGTCCGAATATTGGCTCCTGACGCCTGACGGTTTGGTATTCCGAACGATTCTTTCATCACTGCCACGTATGGTGCACCTCCCAAGGGTAGAGTCAACTATGTTTGACTAGCTAAAAAATCGGCTGGTGGATTAGGAGGGGATAACTTTTCTCCCCGGATAATTTTTTTTCTCGGTGTTTGGCTGGCGGATATGGAGCGGATAATTTTGTCCCCCAGCAGTGATAGAGCGGATAATTTTTAGGTGGACCTAGACCTAATTAAAAGTTATCCGAAAGAGTTAAGGATGGTAGGGGATAAGAAAAAGAAAAATATATAAATAAAACAAAATGTATATTTAATATATTATATATAGAAAAAAAATAAAATATATATTTTTAATATCAAGATATTTTAACATTTTGTGTTCTTATATATATCTTTTACTCCTTATCTCACACTATTATCTACTTATTGCTACAAAGTATCCAAATAACAGTTAAAAGTTATCCCCCCTTCCCCAAACTATTCCCTCTCTAAAAGTTATCCTCACCTCTAAAATTAATCTCTCGCCCATATCCTCCATGCCAACGGCCCTTAGGTCTGACTAATAAAGGTTTGTTTGAGACACCGTTTGTATTTATTTTTGTTTTATGTATTTATTTTATTTTTTATTTTTTTTATAAAAATAAAAAGTAAAAATATATTTATAGTTATTTATTTTTAAACTATTTAAAAAAAGGTGGCAGTAGAGGTGGAGGAGGTGGTGTTAGTGGCGATCGTGGTGATGGTTGTGGAGGAGGAGACGGTGGAGGAGGTGGTGGCGGTGGAGGAGGTGACGGCGGTGTTGTTGTTGTGAAAAATTTTGTAAACAAAACAAAAATAATTTTTTTTTTTTTACTATTTTCAAAAATAGTAGTAGTAATTTTGTCTGGTTTTCATTTATAAATAGCAACATAATCAAGTTTTTATATTACATTTATAAAAAATAAAATAAATAAATAAACAATTAACAAATATCACATAAATGTTTTGATTTT
>CM018896.1:16920552-16923052 GCA_009663005.1 Actinidia chinensis | reverse complement strand
AAGTCTCTTCTAACCATACCATACTGTTGGGAAAAACCTTTGGCGACCAAACGAGCCTTGTATTGCTCATTAGAACCATCAGCTTCGTTTGATTTGGTAGACCACCGAGAACCAATTTTACTATACCAGATGGTAAAGGTACAAATCCAAAGTACAAGTGTTGATGCAAGCAGACAAGTTCCTCAGTCATAGCCTGCTGCCAAAGGAGATCAAGAACAGCCTCTTTACGATAGAGGCTCAGGAAAAAAAAAAAAAATTGTGAATAGGGGTAAGAAAGAAGCAAAAAGAACTAGAATAACCAAGAATAAGAAAAAAATCTGGCAAATTATTAGACTTACAATGCGCTTAGGATAGTGAGGAAGAGGATACACCATCTCAGAAGTTACTTGGGTAGGCAAAGGCTGAGGAGGAGCCACAATCTCAGATGTTGCTGGTGTAGGTAGCGGCGCGAGGATGTGATCGGAGCATCAGATGCGGGAAATTACCAAGTCTGTAGGGGATGGAGGATGGGTAAACCCTGTATCTTTATTCTCAAGAAAAAGGGTCAATACGAATGAGATCAGATTTAGTCAAGTTATGCAGTACACAGGAATAGAGAAAAAAGGTATATGCTCAAGGAACAAATGAGGGGACACATATAGGTTTATGAGTAAACAGGATCACAACAAACAATATCCTTTTTGACCCTCACCATATCAAGAAAAACACAAAGTGACAGGGGAACGAGAAGACAATTACTAGTTCTAAACGAGGACAAGCCACAAAATAAGCACAACCAAAAACTCTTAAAGAAGAATATTGGAGGACGACCATGCAATTTTTCAAAAGGAGACATGCATGAAATATGCAGAGATGGGAATCATATTAATTGACCCGAGCAGCAGTAGAACTCATCGCCTCAGAAAGTACTAAGAAATAAAGCAGACAATAAGAGAGACCCCGGCAGTTCAACAATATGCCTATGTTCCCTTTCAGCCACACCATTTATGCTCTGGAGTATCAGTACAAGAGGATTGATGAATAGTTCGATCCAAAAGAAAGCAACTCAGAAAATTCATTAGAAGTATATTCAACCACCCAAAATCACACCGAAAACATTTGATAACAGCAGAAGGTTGTGTTTTCACGAGAGCACAAAAATAATTTATAAATACCCAAAAATTCAGAACGATTTTCATAAGATAAACCAACAATAACGAGTGTAATCATCAATAAAAGAAACATAATAATGAGATCCACCTTTGGTAGCAATAGGACAACGTACCCACACATCAGAATGAACTAAATCAAAAGGTGCACCAAGAGATAAGAGATTACTTCTATTAAAAGGTAGGGCAGAAAATTTTGCTAGTTACAACCACTGCAAGTAGACAATATCATGTGCTGACAAAATTAACTAAGGCTCCGGAGAGGCTAAATCTTTAAATGAGAAGACGGACATGGACCTGCGAGAATGCCATAAATAAAAAACTAGAAGAAGAAGGACTCAAACAAAAGATGACCAAAATCGACACCAGTAGCAGCAACTGCAGGGTACACTCAGTTGGTCCAAGAGATAGAATCCTCCCTGCCTATGGCCTGTCCCAACAGTTTTGGGTTGCGAGTCCTGCACCTGAAAGAAGTGGAAGAAAAAGAAAACAAATAACCAAGAGTTACACAATTGACTAACAGAAATAAGATTTAAGGAAAGATTAGGAATTGATACACGTTAGAAAGAGAGATATTAGTTGCAATTACAGACCCAAACACCAGCTAAATGGCATTAGGGGTTCCATCAGCAGTCATGACAGTACAGGTGATGCAGGGAAACAATGAAGTAAAAAACAGACGCGTTTGGTGACATGGGATGGAAGGCGCCCGTCTAAAAAACCCCAAAGACGAAAACAACCTGAAGAAACTAGGAAGAAGACAACGAAGAGGATGAGGCCAGACATAGACAGATGGTTGAGTGTGAAGAAACTGTTGGAACTGCTAGCAAGAGCAGTTCATTGTGGAGGATTGGAAGACGGGGAGCTCCAAAACCAGATAAAGGTTGAGGTGGAGACAGTGCTGCCAGTATTAAGACTGGGGAGGCCTGTAGCTCGTTGTTGGACTAGTTGCCTGAACTCCTTTGTTGAGGATGATTCAGTGAAGCTCGATTAAGTAACATGGGAGACATTGGATATTCCAATGACCCTTGCGCTTACAAAAAACTGCATCATCAAATCCAACTTTGGCCTTGATGGAGAACTAGAAGGTGGTCGATTAGGTACTTACAAAAACAGATGGATTCGGTGCTGGAAGAATGCCCTTGTTAGATGATGAGATGAAGCCGAACTCCATGCTAAAAGCTCACTGACCACTGAATCTTACCGAAAGGAAGTGGTTGCGAGGCAAAAATGAACACGAAGACCCTCAAAATCATCACGAAGAGCCACGAAACTGCACAACGTCGTGTTCCTCTCTCCGAGCAATGTATGGTGCAAAACCCTTGTAATTCAGCAGATTATGTAGTACCAGT
>CM018896.1:16855552-16858052 GCA_009663005.1 Actinidia chinensis | reverse complement strand
TTAGCCCCTGGAGTTTTGGAAATTGCAATTGGGTCCCGGAAAAATTGAAAATTTCAATTTAGTCCCTAAATTTTCCAATTTTGCGCACTTTGGGTCCCAGAATAGTCCTGATTTTGCCGAAAAGCCCTATTCTGAGTTTTCTCGCGTTCCGGATTCCATCCGCGGGGTTTCGGTTTTCGAAGCTTTTGCTTCTATTATAGAGAATAATATGGCGGAGTCTAATTTGGGAGCTATGATTATGCTTTCAGCTACAAATTACGCTCTATGGAAACCGAGGATGGAAGACATCCTATTCTGCAAAGATTTGCATGATCCTTTAGGAATACAGGAGAAAAACCGGCAGAGAAGAAGATGAGGAGTGGACGAAGATGAACATGAAAACAATCGGGCTAATAGACAGTTCATTGGACACGAAGTGTTCCACCACGTAGCACAGAAGCGAGTGCTTACGAGTTGTGGACCAAATTGGAGAAGATGTACCAAGCGAAGACATCGCGGAACAAGGCCTTATTGATGAAGGCTTGTAAATTTGAAACTACGAGAGGGACCGTGGCGGAACATACAAGTGAGTTCCAGAATTTGGTCAACCAATTGAGCAGTGTTGACCTCAAATTCGACGATGAGATGCAGGCTCTACTGCTTCTTGGTTCCTTACCAAAGTTGGGAGACATTGGTGGTTTCTCTCAGCAATTCCGCGCGGATGCGAAGTTGACTAGAGTATAGTCAAGATGCCTATTCAACGAGAAGCACGGAATAAAGAGATGGGGACGACAGACGAAGTGAGTCGCCGCCTAATCTCAGACGGAAGCAGGAAAGTAGGTCGAGTCACCACAGGAACAATGGGAGAGGACGGCCAAGGTACAATCAAGGGGTCGTAGTTATTTAAGTGTTTTTTCTGCGATCAAGAAGGGCAATGAAATGAATTGCGCCAAAGGTATCAAAGCACAGATCATGTCTTCAGAGACAGCATCAGCATCAGTATCAGTGATGACAGATTCGGACAACGATGCTTTCCTAGTATCAATCGTGAGATGAGAATCCATATTGGATACTGGCTTCTGAATGCCTACCATTTTGTAGAACAGGAAGATGTTTCTACATACGCAGCAGCGAGGGACTTGTACGGATGGCGAACAACACGACGAACAAGTTGTTGGCAAGGGAACAGTCCGGTTCCGCCTGGCAGACGGGAGGTCTGTGAGGTTGGACAGAGTACGGCTGTTCCCAAACTACGGAAGAATTTAAAAAAGATTTCCATCGGGATGCTAGATTCAATGGGGTTGCGGTCATTGCCGCTAAGGGAGGAATCTTGAGAATTTCCAAAGGAACAAAGAGATGCTGAGGGGAAGGAAGATCAAAGGACTATATCGACTGGAGGGGATGTCCATACATGGAGAGATGCTGCGCGACTGGGTCCAGTGATATAAGAAGGAAATGGACAAGGAAAGCAACAGTTGCACACAAGGCCCGACAGCAGCGCAGAGACACCTTGGAGGAGCCAGAGTGGTAACGCAAAGGAGATGCTTTGAACATGTGGCGAAGTCTGACCAGAAAAGACCAGTGCGCCAGTTCGAGGATGTCCATAACAAAAATCTCAGAGGAGGCGATACAAAGTCCGATCTTGAAGAGTGGTTCATCGACAGGCGTACGTCGCCAAAACGAGTCCTCTTTCGCTCTCGATTTGATGAGGTGCAGTGATCTCTTCAAATGTGTACACAAGGGGGGAGAAAGGCGGAGCCACCCGACTCGCAAAGTGATGTAACTTTGCGGAGCTCTCCGGTGAGGGGGACTGAGCCCTAATGAGAAGGTGGTCAGACACTTAGATGGGGAAGTGAAGTTACCCATCTGATGAGAGCAACGTATCTCGGATGCATCTGCAGATCTTACGGGAGTGGACCATGAAGTTGTCAGATGGATAACTTGAAGATTTCAAGAGTACCCGTCCAATGGGCTGGAGGGGGAGATTGTTGGATCCCGCCCTGGTAGCGCAAGCCCATTAAGGCCAAATAGAAAGCCCAAGCCCAAGTCTTCCATGCTCTTGCCAATTCCGTTCATCCTATCTTCTCAGAAGCAGCCTCAATGTTTGACAATTCTGTCAGAGACAAAGTCTTGATAGAGGCGGAGGAAGGAAAAGAATGGCACAGGAGGAGAAGGATGCGGCTGGTGATGTGTCAACAAGTGGAGGCCGATTCCTCTATAAGGAGAGCAATCATAGAGGGACAGAGTGCTGGAGAAGTACGAGAGTGGAGGAAGAGGGCATTATAGATTGAAGTTAGTGCTGTGAGTGGCAGAGAGCAAGACTGTGAGGGGGGATAGAGAGAAGAGTGAGTTGAGTGTGATCTTCCTCCTTTTGTATTTATTGTATTCATTTCTGATAGTGAATTAACAGATTCCTCTCCGTGGACGTAGGCATGGTTGGCCGAACCAGTAAATCTTAATGTTTATGTCTGTGTGTGTGGTTGATGTTGGTTGATCGTGATGGTAACTCGTTTGGCACAAC
>CM018896.1:16803052-16805552 GCA_009663005.1 Actinidia chinensis | reverse complement strand
GGGTTCACCAGCTAGACTTGAGGTCGGGATACTATCAAGCCGGATTGTGAATGAGACGTGGTCCACAACCGCATGTATCACGAGTATGGCTCTTCGAGTTTCTAGTAATGCCTTTGTCTTACTAATCCCGCAGCTACATTTCTGTACTTTAATGAATCAAGTTATGGCATCCTTTCTTGGATCATTTGTCGTAGTCTACTTGGAACAAAAGACATTGTTATCTATAGTCATTCCTTGGAGAGACATTTGGAACATCTACAACAAATCTTCAAAAGTTCTAGGGATAAGAGTTATATGTCAACAGGGAACAATGCTCCTTTGCAAGCCAGAGGTAAACTTTTTGGGGGGCATGTGATTGGAGGAGGCAAAATTCGCCATGGAAAAGCCAAGGTGACAAGCCACCCAACCCAAGAATGGGAGCCCTTAAAGAAGTTGACGAGCTACGATCCTTCCTTGGTTTGAGGCAAACTATTATCGGCGGTTGCATTCAAGATATTCGGCGATAGGCGGCACCTTTGACGGATCTTCTCAAAGGAACCATCCATGGGAATGGAGACTAAGTGTGAAGATGCCTTTCAAACACTAAAGAGGCAATCATGAAGGAGCCCTTGTAAGCATTGCCCGATCACAAGAACCAAGCAATCGAAGTGCAAACCGATGCCTCGGACTTCGCCAATCGATGAGTATTTGATGCACATGGTCACCTCCGTCTCCTTCGAAAAGCCGGCAAGCTAATGACCCAGATAGGCGTATCACTGGCAACGAAAAGGGAGATGACCACCGGTGGTACTTGCTTTGGTCGGACTGGACGACAGTATCTGCTTGGCTCGCAAGTTTGTGGTCTGACGGATAATAATTGCAAGCGAGTACTTCTTTACGCAAAAGAAGTTAATCCTAAACAAGGCACGTGGCAAGACTTTCTTGCCGAATTTGACTACAACTTGGAGTACAAGCCCGGTAAAGCCAATTTGGGGTGGCTGACGCATTAAGTAAAGGGCCGAACTTTGCCGCCATTAGTCAACCCCCAATGGCCTTTTAAAGAAAATCAAGGAGGGGCTTTCTCATGATCCTGTTGCCAAGACCTGCGTCGATAGCCTCAGCACGGCAAAAACAAAAACAACGGCTGCATTTTGGGATCAAGGAGGATCTTATCTTTGCAAAGGAGATCGGATTTACGTGTCCTAAAAATGGGGGATGCTTTCGCAAGGAATATTGAGGAGTGCCATGCTCCAAGTGGGGGTGGGCCGGACATCCAGGCTTTCATCGGTCACTCCTTCCTTGGTGGAGCACACTATTTTGGGCCACACATGCGGATGATGTGGGATCTCTATGTGAAAACATGTGTCTTGTGTGCCAACAAGACAAGGTGGACAAAGTGTCCCGCGGGTTTGTTAGAGCCCTTGCCCACACCCCGGATCGCCCTTGGGAAAGTATATCCATGATTTTCATCACAAGTCCTCCCTAAGGAAGTCCGAAGGGAAGGGTTACCATTATTGTGGTGGTCGAGCGATTTTCTAAGTATGGCAACCTTCATACGCCGCCACCAAGATTGCACCGCTGAGTAAAAAAGAGACGGCCGGCTATTCTTGCACACGTAGTGAAGTATTGGGGAGTACCCAAAATTATGTCCAGCGATAGAGACTACTCTCGCTTTCACACGGGGCGATTTTTGGCCGAGCTTTGCAAAGCTTCTTGGGTAGCGGAGCTAACTTCTCTACAAAAGCTTTCACCCTCAAAAACGTCCCGACGGCCAACCCGAAAGGGTGAATGGCTTTACTTGGATCTTTACTAAGGCACTATGTGAGTGGCCAACCAAAAAGATTGGGCTAAATTGCTCGAAAATGTATAGGGCCCAATTCTCATCAAACGTCAGAGGAGTGAGGCAACCACTCCAGCGTCGAGCTTGCTACGGCCAACAACCTTTGACGCCCCCATGCCGTTGCTACCCGGGTATCACGGAAAAAGCCCCGGAGCTTGTCAAATTTGGCCAGGGGTGGCATGAAAGTCCGATATGGCGAAGGCTTACCTTGGCCGAGGCGGCCAAACGAATGAAGAAATGCAGACAAGAAGCGACGGGCCAAGGAGTATGAGGAAGGAGACCTTGTCCTTGTGAAGGCTTCTCAGTCACAAGGCCAAGGTATTCAAGGGATGGGGTCTTCACAAGGGACTAGGCAGCGGAGATACTGAGGGACCTTCACCCATCACAAGGAGATTGGCAAGGTGTCCTTACCAACTTGCGTTGCCTCCAAAATTGAGGATCATCCGGTCTTCCATGTGAAGCCTTCTCAAACCCTATCATGAAGATATGGAAGATTCCAAAGTCGGGTGAATCATCGAGAGCTCCACACTCCATGCACATATCATTCGACAAAGAAGCGGATACTTGATCCTTGCCCATCGCATAATACCGAGGAGGTGAAAAGATTGTGGAGTACTTGGTAAATGGAAGGACAACCGATATTGAACACAGTTGGGAACACGAGGAGACTTTATGGCAATT
>CM018896.1:16588052-16598052 GCA_009663005.1 Actinidia chinensis | reverse complement strand
TTCATCACCCACAGTCAACTTCATAGAATACACACCATCATAAAAATGCTCTATTTTTTATCGGGTGCGTGGTATGAGAGAGAGGAGAGCGCTTTTGTTGTTTTTTTCAAAGATACTTTTTCTTACAATACATTTATATTTCTCAAAGTCCTTCATTTTAGTTATATCCAATAAAATATTTTATTGATAAAAGTACTTCTAATCCGAATATACTTAAAAAATAAAATTTTGTTACCAATAAGATTTTTTTTAAAAAAAATAATCTAAATATTTTACTTTATACGTGATCATAATTTAAACATACTTAAAAAATAAATTTTATTATCAATTTTAAAAAAAGAAGTGTATAAAAAAAATTCAAAACTCTAAATTTAAGGAAAAAAAATTATTTTTACACAAAAAATAAATAAGAATTCTCTCTTTTTTTAAAAAAAAATGGATATCAAAGTTTATTTTTAAAGTACGATTAGAAAGAATAAGAGCAGTTAAAAAATAAAATGTTTGATTAATTTTTTAAAAAAAAAATATTGATAACAAAATTTGATTTTTTAATTATATTTTCATTAAGAAAAACTTAAAATGTAAATTATTTTGATTAATTCTTTCTAAAAAATTACTTATTGATAAAAAATAAAATATCTTATAACATAACTGTAATAAAATATTAAGGACAAATATATTTCGATCATTTTTATTGTAGACCACCCATTTTCATTGAAGTCGGAGGATCAAAAACAGAGTTCTAGGGCCATCTCTTAATTTTGATGAAAGGATTGAACTTCTTTTTAGCCATCTCTTTCCATATGATTGGACGAATAATGCATTTAACATTTCAAATTACTTATAATTCCAATACGAGCATCTTCAACCCACCTCTATAACTCCATTTGGAAATTCAAACTCTTCCAACCCACCTCAATTTTTTGTCTCCAAAATGGATACCATCATCATATTCCTCTTCACCCCACAAAAAAAAATGTATAACTTTCAAATCGTAAACCTAATTTTTATAAAAAAAAATGAATGTTTTTAATAAATGTTTTAAAAATTGGATAAAAAGTATAAACAAACGAAACTTTTTAAAAATGAAACCTTTCTAAACACTTTTTTAAGTTAAAAATTATATTTCTGGTCTCCATTTTGGATACTTTGGTTGGAGAGTAGTTCAAGTTTTGCTCGATAAAAAATAAAGAAAAAAAGAAAAACAGGAAAAAATAGAGAAAAAGTGAAAAAAGGGCAAAGGAAAAAAAAAAAAGAAAGAAAAAAAATTTTGTAAAAACACAGTTAAGAAATTAAGCTGGTTACTGAACCAAGACCATGAAGATGTGATCGATGTGCAAAGTATTCTATGATAATTTCTTCACCTGAAGCTACATATAGCTTGTGCCCAACCAATAAAGAAAAATACTGGTAATGTAGAAAAAAAAGAAAAAAAAACAGGGGGGCCGGGGGGGGGAAGAGGGGAGGGAAGGGAAGAAGGGAGGGGGCAGCATATATATATGTATATATAGTATATATAGATAGATATAGAACAGAAAACACTAAAAATACATAAAAAAAAGAAGAAAAGGTACAAAAAAACATTAAATTAAATAAAAGAAAGAAAAAAAAGAAGAAAAACGTAGTAGAAAAGAAGAAAGGAAAAGGGAAATTAAAATAAAACACCTGAGAGAAAGTAGATAAAAAGAGATAAAAAAAGGGTGGGGGGGGGGTCGGGAGGGGGGGAGATAAGAGGAAAAGGAAGAGAAAAAACAAAAAAGAGTAGATAAAAATAAAATAAACAGGGGGAAAAAACAGGCAAAAACAATCGAAAAAATAAGTCTTTGAGAATACAATAATAAGATTCGAGATAGGAGGAGAGAGGAGACCGAGAAAAAAAAGAAAAAAAGGTAAAAAAAGAAAAAGAAGAAGAAGAGAAAAAAACGGGGGTTCTCTTTCAAATCCTATTCTCGACCTCTCCACTTCTTCATCTTCTTCCCGGGGGTAAAAATTTTTTTTTAAAAAAAGAGAAAACAGGGATAAATTAGATAAAAACAGAGAAGAGAAGAACTTGAAAAAAATGGAGACTCACATATAAAGAGCAAATTAATACAAGGAAAATGAGAACAGGAAGAAATATAACCTGAAAGAAACAGTAAAATCATTAGCACAGTGGACAGTCTAGACACTCACAGTATACTCAGGACAGTTTTACACCATGCTTCTTGGAGTTTCCCCTATTCTCTAGCGAAGACACGTAAATTCGCACCCCTCCTACATGACCCATTGGCAATCCACCTGCCGGGAAGAAGGTTACCAACACTATTTCTTTCTTCTTCTATCATTTTTCACTTTTTGAGTCACCCCTCGTCATATATTCCAGTAGATTAAATACATCATTTCACTCACTTTATTTTTCACTCCCACACGTCACCACTTTCCCTAAACCACGCACATCTCTATTCTCTCCGTACAACGAATTCCCAGACCCCCTGAATTCTCCCCCCACCCCGTTCCACGAAAAAAACCCCCCTTTTGACCAATCCCCCCTCCTAATCCATTCATTTTTTTTATACTCACCAGACCCCCCAAACTCCCCTCCCTCTACGATCATTCACCTCCTTATCTATCTCTACTCCCTATATATCCTTGGTGCAACGATAAGAGTAAAATTAAAAAAAAAAAAAAATTTTGTATTAGTTTAAAGT
Organism: Actinidia chinensis; assembly: GCA_009663005.1. Classification (NCBI taxonomy): domain Eukaryota; kingdom Viridiplantae; phylum Streptophyta; class Magnoliopsida; order Ericales; family Actinidiaceae; genus Actinidia; species Actinidia chinensis. The sequence continues at coordinate 16,595,365 of CM018896.1, read as the reverse complement.
ACTGTAAAAAAGAAAAAGAAAATATAGGATGACAAGAAAAGAAAAAAAAAGAAAAACATAAAAATGAAAGAAAGAAAAAAGAAACAGAAAAGTACATAAAAAGAAGATAACAATATAGAAAGATAGATAGATAAAAATAGAAAAAACAAGAAAAATGTAGTAAAAAATGGATGGTTTTAAAAAATTTAAAAAAAAAAAAGGTTTTGGGTTTAGATACAAATCAAAAAAACAGAGAAAAACGGGAGAAAAAAAGAAAAAGAAGATAACAAAAATATACAAACAAAAGAAATAGATAATAACAGGAAAAAGAAGAAGAAAAATACAATTAAAAAATTAAAAACAGAAAAAGTAGATAAAAAAGAAGAAAAATGAAGAAAAGAAAACAGTTAAAAAAAGATTAAAAAAAAGAAAAAACAAAAAAAAAAATGTAGATAACACAGAACACTTTTAAAAACAGAGAACAGGTCCACCTTATAGTCTAAATACAATACAAATATTATCTAAGTATGTACCATTGAAATCTAAAAGATTACGTGTTTCCAATACATCTGGCATTTTAAGGTAGGTGTATGATTGTAGAGTAAATTAAAAATTGCTTTATAAATATAACGTAGAAGAATCGAAATCCCAATAGTACCTCCATCTCAAAGGGGAAAAAAATAGTTATGTTAGCTTCAAATTTAAGCAGACAAAGAAAATGGGAAGAAAAAGAAAGCACTGAAAAAAAAAAATTTACCTCCAGATATAGGGAAAAACAAGGGACAGAGTTTCCAGGATAGTAGCAATATCAGGGTTGAAACTTGAAAAAAAAAATATAAAAAAAATGAAAGGAAAAAAAGTAGATAAAAAAAAAACAAGATAAAAAAAAGGTTGTGAAAAAAATATAACAATATATAGATAGCATTAGAGAGAGAGAGAAGAGGAGAGAGAGAGAGAGAGAGACGGGGAGAGGAGAGATGCGAGGGAGAGAGCGGAGAGATGAGAGAAAATAGATAAAAATATACTAAATAAAATAAACAGTTGTTTAAAAAGAGCAAAATAAAAAAGAAGATCAAAACAGGAAAATTAAAAAAAAGATAACAAAAAATATATATACATAAAAAATTAAAAAAAAGTAGATAAAAACAGGAGAAAAAGAAAAAAAATAAAAAGAGTAAAAAAACAGAAAAAAGGAAAACAGGCAAAAAGAGAAGAAAAATAGATAAAAAAACCGATAAAAATAAGAAAAAAGAAGATAATATATATATATATATAATAAACTGATAAAATAGAAAAAAATTGAAAAAAGAAATAAAAACAGAAAAAAATTAAAAAGAGTAAAAAAAAGAAAAATTAGAAAATTAGAAAAAAGAAAGAAAAACAAAAAAAATAGAAAAAATTAGATAATAGAAAAAATTAAAAAAAAAGAAGATAACAAATATATATATATAAACAGAGTAAAAAAAGAAAATAGGAAAAAATTAGAAAAAAGGAAGAAAAAAAAGAAGATAACAAATATATAGATAGAGAGAGAGATAAAATAGATAAAAACAAGAAAGAAAAAAAAATAAAAAATCAGAAAAAAGAGATAAAAAAGTAAAAAAAAAAACAAAAAAAAAAAAAAAACAAGCTTGACTCATTCTATAAGTTAAAGAAAAACTATACTTTACCCGCATTTAATTTAGCTATTTATTTTTATGAATTCTTGGGCTCAGCTCTCTTATAGTTCCAATATTTTTAGATAGATCTTGACTCATTCTATAAGTTAAAGATAACATTTTGTAAAAAAAAAGCAAACATACCCCTATTTTGATAACCCAAAGACATCTTGTGCGCAGCCTATAGACTTCCGTTGTTGGTAACGTTTCCTTATTTCATGCCTATTTTTCCTAACATCTCTATAACTCATTTGCTCCAAAAAATAAAAAAATAGTAAAAAGAATAAGAAAATTAAAAAAAGAGATAAAAACTAAACAAAAAAGAAGAAAAACCAAAAAAAATGAAAATAAAGGGAAAAAGGAAGGGAAAAATAGAAAAAACATGAAGAAATAAAAAAAAATAAAAAATACTAGAAAAATCAAGATAAAAATAGAAAGGAAAAAAAGTTATAAAAAGAAAGAAGTAAAAGCAGTGAAAAAGGAAAAATTTTAAAAACAGAAAAAATAGATAAATACAACAAAAAGCAAAAAAATAAAAAAAAATAAAAAAGAAGATCACAAATATTTATATAAAAATAACAAAAAATAGATAAATACAGAAACAAATAGAAAAAAGCACATAAAATTAGAAGAAAAACAAAACAAAACAAAACAATGGAAAAGTAGGTAAAAATACAATAAAGAGTAAAAACAGAAAAAAGAGTAAAAACTAGAAGAAAAAATTGGGAAAAAGGAAAAAACAGAAAAAGGTCGAAAAAAGAAGATAAGCAGAAAAAAGGTAGATAAAAAGGAAGATAGCAAAAACGATAAAAGAGCAGAAAAAGCAAACGAATATTGAAAATAAAAAAATAAAATAGCAGATAAAAACAAGAAGAAAAAAAGATAAGAAAAAGGAAATCTGAGAAAATAATATAAAATAAAATAGAAAATAGAAAATAGGCGTAAAAAAAAAAATATTAAAAAAATATTATATAGAGAAAAATAGAAGAAAAAAAACAATGACAAAGAAAAAGAAAAAAAAAGAAAAAAAAATTTGTTTTAAAATAATTAAAAACAGAAATGAAGGATTAAAATAGAAAAAAAAGACCATAACAAGGAAGACAAAAGTAAGAATATATATAATAAATATAAAATGTAGATAAAAAACATGAGGAAAAAAAAGAAAAAAAGAAAAAAAAAATAGAAGATAACCAGAAAAAAGAAGAAAAAACATGAATAAAAAAGTAGACAAAGATAAAATATATATATATGTAGATGGAAAGAAGAAAAAAATAACTTTGTACATAAAAAGAGAAGATAAAATAGTTAAAAAATTAAAGGAGAGGAAAAGAAAAAATAGATTAAAAGGAGAAAGAGAAATGAGAAGAAGGAATATTACATCTATATAACTATATATATATAATAAACAGAAAAAAAAAGAAAAAATACAAAATTAAAGACAGAAAAGGAAGGAGGAAATTCCAAACCAAAAAAAAACGAGACCAAAACGGGGGGGGGGGGGGGAAAAGAAAAAATCAGAAAATCTTAGATAAGATGATAAAAAAAGAAAAAAGAAAAAAATACAAAAATGTATAAATAGGTATACAGAAAAAATAAAAATAAATAAAAAAGAAGAGAAAAATTAAAAATTAAAAACAAAAAAAGAACTATAAAAAAAAACGAAGAGAACCAAGAGAGAAGAGAGATAGATAGTATGAGAGTGCGGATGAGAGAATTGTAAAAAAAAAAAGGAAAAGAAAAGAAAAAAATCAGTTAAAAATTAATAAGAGATACACACAAAAAAAGTAGATAAAAACAATAAGAGAAAAAAACTATAAAAAAACAGAAAAAAGAAGAAAATAATCATAAACCAAAAAAGAATAAAGAAAAAGTTTATAAAAATGGGGAAAAAAAGAAAAAACAAGGAAAATAATTTTAAAAAAATCTACGCAAGGAAGCAATACACAAAATAGATAAAAACATTTAAAATTTTACAAATTAAAAAAAACAAAAAATAGAAAAAATATAGAAAAATAAACTTAAAATAAAAACAGAAAAAGAATAAAAACAGGCAAAAAAATAAAAAAGAGTATATAAAAAGAGGAAAAAAAAGATAGAAAAGAAAAAAGAATGACAAAAGAAAACAAAGAAGATGAAAACAAAAAAAGAAGTAACAATATATATATATATATTTATATATATCTATATATATATATATATATATAACATAAAAAGAAAGGTTCAAAAATTAAAAAAATTAAAGAAAGAAAACCGGAATTAAAAAGAAAAAAGAGATAAAAATAGAACGAAAAAAAACATTATAAAAAGGAAGAAGAAAAGGAAGAAAAAAAGTCGAATAAAAGAAAAAAATGAAGATAAGAATATAGATAGATAGATAGATAGATAGAAAAAAATAGATAACTCAAAATTTATATAAATATGAACAGAAAAAATTAAAAAAAAAAGAGAGAAAAAAAACAAAAAAAGTAAGAAAGTAAAAAAAAAAGTAGAAAAAGTAGATAAAAAAAACAAAAGAGATAGAAACAGAAAAATAGAAAAACAAGGGGAAAAGGAAAGCATAAAAAATTATAAAAAGAGAAAAAAGGAAAAAAAAATAAGATAACAAAAATATATATACAAACAGAAAAAAGAAGAAAGTTTAAAAATCAAATAAATAGAAAAGAAAGTAGAGAAAAAGAGAAAAGAAAAAGAAAAAAAAGTTAAGAAGCAATAAAAGGAAAAGGGGAAGGGGAAGGGGAAGGAACTATAAACAGAGAAAATAATTCAATAAAAAACAATATAAAAAAATAAAAGCAAAAAAAATGATAAGAAAAAATAACAAAAAAAGTAGATAAAAACATGAAAAAATAGGAAAAAATTGAAAAAATAGATAAGAAAAGAAAAAGAAGAAGAAAGCGAACAATATATATATATAAAATAGAAAAAAATATTAAAATTTAAAAACATAAAAATAAGATATAAAGACAAAAAAGGAAATTAAAACAGTACACAAAAATAGACAAAAGAGATAAAAATAAAAAAATAAAAAACAGATGAAAAACAGAAAAAAATAAAAAAGATAGATAAAAATAAAGAAAAAAGATAAAAAATGAAGAATAACAATATATATATATATGAAAAAATAGTAAAAAAGGAAAAAAGAAAAAATGTTAAAAATTAAAAACAAAAAAATGACAATATAAAAAATATAAAAAAGGAAAAATAAAATACAAAAAGATAAAAAAATTAAAAAAGAGGGAAAAAAGAAAAAGTAGACAAAAAATAAAAAAGGAATAAAAAAAGAAGATAAAAAAAACTATATAAACGGACAGAAAAAATAGAAAAAAACAAGAAAAAAGAGGAAAAGTAAAAAAAAAATTAAAAAATAGGGAATCCTATAAAATGGAAAAAAAGATAAAGAAAAAAGAAAAAAGTATATAAAAGGAAAAAAAAAAGGAGGGGGGGAAATAGGAAACAAGTAGACAAAATTAGAAGATAAAAAAACAGATTAAAAAAAATTAAAAAAAAAGACAGTAAAAAATTAAAAAAAAAGTAGATAAAAACAGAAAAAGAATAAAAAATAGAAATAAAGGAATGAAAAAAAAATAAAAAACAAAAAAGCAAAAAAAAGAAGAGAAGAAAACAGTGTAGATTATATATATAATATAGATATATATATAATTATATATATATATATATATCTATATGTACAAAAAAAATAGATAAAAACAGTGAGAGATATAAAAAGAGTAAAAATATAATAAAAATAAAAAGTTAAAGTAACAAATTATCTAATCAAACTAAAATAATCGTTAGAAAAATTTAGAAAAAGTAGTGAAAAAGATAAGGAAAAAAAAGAAAAAAAAAAAAACATACAAAATAAAAATAATAAGCAAAAAAATTAAAAAGGAAAAAAAATAAGAAAAAAAAATTAAAATTAAAAAAACATAAAAATAAAAAAGAAGATAACAAAATATATATACAGAAACAATAAAAAAACAAAAGAAAAACATAAAAATTAAAAGAAAAATAAATTAAAATCAGAAAAAAAGTATATAAAAAAAGGAAAAATAGAAAAATAGAAAAAAAACAGAGAAAAAAGAAAAATGGGTAAAAAAAAGTAGATAACAATATATATATATATATATGTATATGTGTGTATATATATATTAAAAATAAAATAAATTAAAAAACTGAAAAAAGAGATAAAAATAAGAAAAAAAGGGGAAAAGAAAAGGACCAGAAAAAAGGAAGAAAGAAAAAGAAAAAAAGTAAACAAAGTAGATAAAAATAGGTAAAAAAGGGGGGAAAAGAAGATTAGATAGATAGATAGATAGATAGATAAAAACAAAAAAAAAAGTAGAAAAAAAGTAGATAAAATTTGAAAACAGAAAAAACAGTAAAAAGAGATTAAAAAAATAAAAAAATTAGGTAAAAACAAAAAAAAAAGAGATAAAAACAGGAAAAAAGTAAAAAACAGAAGAAAAATATATTTATTTTTTTAAAAAAAAAGTAGATAAAAAAGGGAAAATAAAAATAGTGAAAAAACAAATAAAAAAGTAGGAAAAATAGGAAATAAAAGGAAAAAAAAAAGATAACCAAATATATATATGCACTAAAATAGAAGAACTATGGATCAGCACATATGATTGTAGCACTAAAATAGAAGATTCCAACAAATTAAAAATTATGAAACAACTTAAAACTAAAATCGAAAAACAAAGAGAAACGGGCCATCAATTTCAATAAAACCATAAATTAATATACCTAAGACAATTAAAAAAAATTATTAGTCGAAATTGAAATAAAAAAACCAATAAAATTATGCAATTAATTAAAGGAACAATTTCAATACACAAAGTCGAAATCAGAAAAGAAGAAATCACAGACCACAATGAAGAACAGTTCTTCAATTTGCTAATGGGACGATCATCCATCTCTGTCTTCGACCGACCACCACCCCTCCCTCTTTCTCTCTCTTCTCTTCGATCTCTCCCTCTCCCCCTCTCTCTCTCATTATCTCTCTCTGGCACATGGTATCTAGGACCAATCAGAGCTAAGAACTATTTATTGGCAGTTGAAACTGAAAGTGCCGTTATTCTGACAAGGGCAAATATTATATATATATATTAAATAAGGACAAATTATATTTTACACACTTTTAATTTACACACTTTTTTAAAAACAACTTTACAGGCTTTTAATTTAGCTATTTATTTTTATGAGTTTTTGGGCTATATCTTGGATCAATCAGAGCTAAGAAATAAGAACGATTTATAGGCGGTTGAAACTGAAAGTGACGTTATTCTGACAAGGGCAAATATTATATATATATATTAAATAAGGACAAATTATATTTTACACACTTTTAATTTATCTATTTATTTTAAAATAGGACAAATTATACATAACCCATTTTCTCCAAAAATCTCTCTCTCGGGACGTCTCCCCCGTTTGACGGAATCATGTTCGTGGTCGACTGGAGACGATTCGTAATCATCAAATTTGAGATAGGTAGATTGGATACAAACTTAATCTCTTTTGGCGCTATATGTACTAAGGTTCAAATCCATAATCGCAAGTTTAAAAAGTATAGGCGCCCCTGTTACATAAATATTCTTTTAAAAGAAAAAACAGAAACAAGCATAAACAGGTATAGTGCGGTATAGAAAAAGCTGAAAAAATAACCTTTTAAGC